>LPNX011141394.1:300353-387125 GCA_001517045.1 Pseudotsuga menziesii | reverse complement strand
GCAAACGAGAAACACGCGTCAAAATCCGATTGGTTCCATAGACGAAAGTGAACAGTGGTTTTCCGAACTTCTTCGGAGAGAAACGCCTAACGGCGTAATTAACTGGAATCAACGGGTTTTGATACAACATAATCAAATATTGCCATTAAACAACAAAGACAATTTTGACATTTGTGTAAAATAGCAAAGAACAAATCCATTACCTACAAATGTCGAGCAACCAATCCAGATTAAGTTACAAAACAAAAACCGATTAATCGGTATTGCTCATCAAGCAATGCATCACAGATAAACATATGATTGAGGCTTCAATTAGTATGAAAACATTTAGTGACCAAAACTAATCATGAATTTAAATGTTTTAATATATCATCCAACAAGATACAGAAACCAAATCAAGTTAAACTGAAATAAAAGATGCAACAAAATGAACATTTCCAAAAATGATGATATAAAATATAATTGTAGATATATGACAATAATCAAAAGAACAAACAATTGTATAATTAGTAATCTCCACAGGGGAAGTGAATGCGAACTTAATGACATTAATGATAAAGTTAACATGAATCAATATATAGGAAAAACTTCATTCATATATATTACTCATAATGATTTCTATATATATATACAAACTGATGATGATTATGTCTAAGATCAAAACAACTAAACCTCCCAAAAATGAGGATACAAGATAACTAATTTAGGAAAATAACTAATTTAGGAAAAGTATAATGGTATTTTCCCAAATTAATCTGATAGTAAATTCAATTGTTTTGTCGAGATGATATATCAAAACATCCAACTCCGAATAATCTCCTTAGTAGTCCAGGGCTTACCTGTCACGCCATACAACTCTTACGCTGGTAACTGAATCATTTTGACTTGTCCTTTGACAAAACTGGAGCTTGATCGTTCGACTAAAAGTATCTGAGTATGAGTATAAGGTTCATCCAAAACAATTCTAAACCAGTATAGTTACTGTTTAGTACTTCTGTTATTATTTTATTTCCTGTACATTGTTATTGTTCTTAATCACTGTTCATTATTACTGTTTATGTTCTGTAAATTGCAATTAGTAAAACATCTCAAGGACCAACTTTAACGTAGTGATAGTTGAGTGTTAAAGTTGAAAGAGATGAAAATTATGTTTGAATTTATTACAGCAGTACTGTTGTGGATCTAACTTTGCTGTTTTAGTTATGTTTATGCATTAAAGTATAAAATTTTAATTTGCTTATATCAAACCCTAACTTAACCCTAAATTTTAACAAAATTAGTGTGCCTCACCTAGAGGGGTTCCAAGTTTCAACCCCGTACCCCTCGGCACAGAACTAGCCAAATGCCCAGCAACATTGACAACAATCAGTTGAAACTTGAGCTAACCCCTTGTGCTATACTGAATGCAAGTTGCATGAAGGTTTTGGTCTAATTGCAACTTTGACTGAAGCTTGAAGGGAAATAGTTCCTTGAATTCACCTCAAGTGCATGGATAGTTAGGGTTAGCAATTGTTGCACCATACAAATCATTCATAAATGTGAAACATGCAGATGTAGAGGTTTTGAAGGCTGAACAAGAAAGTCAACTTTTGCTATCTTTTGAAATGCTCTGTTTGACAATACCGTATTCTGGTTATATTTCAGTAAATCTGTATCATTCAAATTCACATTCAAATGTAGGGTGGATGAAATAACGTTTGGTATGTATGTTAAAAGGATCTTGTCTCTAGTTGGATATAGAGTGTTTTGATTGTCAGTGTGTTAGTCTAGGGATTTGTAAGTGGAAATTTCTAGGATTGGTTATGGTGGTTGTTCTATTCAAACGGGAGTAATCAAACAGTTTTCTTTACAGAAAAATTGTTCTGTGAGGACTCAGTCTAGTTATCGATATTTTTTTTCTTAAAGAACCTTCTTACAGGTCATTGCTTGTTTTGGAACGAGTCAATCTTGATTATATCGATCTGCTGTCTGGTTTTGTCCTGATTGATGAAATGTAAAATATTATGGGATCTGCTCATCGCTATTGCCTTCCTGCAGGGAAATGTAAACCAAGCTTTTAGTAATTGTATAGTGACTGCCTGAGCTTTGTTTCTATTTGCTGGATTTGCATTTGGAGAGGTTTAGATATTAGCAAGATGCAGGTGGAAAGGTTATTTTTGACAAAAGACTATGGTGCAGGGGAACAATTTTAGAATTGGTCCTTTTAAGAACAGAAATTTAGTTATTCAAAACTTACCCAGACTTATGTTATTTTGAGAATGTTATTAAACATTAAATTTATTGGGCTCTATGAAAAAACACTAAGATATAGGTGCAACAGTATATATATTCTAAGATATAGAATTTCAAATCACATTACATCAAACAAATTTTTAGAATGATTAATAATTTGAGTAATGAAACGCTGAATCTAGCATACTCTATATGCAAAGTCAGGGGTATGAGAATATAGTTGCTTGTCATTTTCTCCCTCTGGCAAACTGATTGGATATTATTTTGTACAGCTGGCTTCTTGCTTCTTTGTTTCTTTATACATTTTCTCGTTTTACCATCTCCCTTGGTGCACTGTTGTCGATCTTGTTTCTATTATTTTCTTTCTTCTCCAGAAAAAGGCCGTTTCTCTTTCAAATACAGACTTTCAGGTTTTTTTTGTCTCTGCATTGCTTTACAATGGAGGGAGGTACTATGTTAATCAATATGTTTCCTCATTATTCAACTTCTGGAATTACAGTGAATTGGTAGCGCTTTTAAAGATCAAAGATTTGGACAATTCAGCATAGTCTATGAATAACTATTTCCAGTTGACATGACTGTTCACAAAGTTTGTCATTCATCTGATCGCTGGGTTCATATTGCATGGCCATAATGTGTGTTCTTGTACTTGTTTGGTTGACTTCAACAATTTTGTGTCTTATAGTCCACTACAAACCCAATGTGCAAACAATTTGAGAATATGTTAGTAGAGCTCACAAAATGTGATTTGGCTTGAGTTGGTTTGTATTGTCAAGCATTTGTGATGTGAACATTATTACTAACGATTTAAGTAAAGACAATTTCTGTTACAGATAAACTATTAGTTAGGAGAATATTATATATATTTCCCCTCCACCTCGGGGCAAAGAAATGAACTGTAAGCTATAGCATATGATATACTCTTTCCATGATTAACCGATGATTAACCATTCGTTAGTATTTCAATTAGTGAGCTGTTGAAAGAAGATAATGAAATCTGTGATCAAAGTTTGAGACAAAATCAACATAGTCCATTGATATCTATTTCAATGTGATATTACTATTCACAAAGTTCATCATTCTTTTGTTCATTAGATTCATGATGCATAGCCATAATGTGTGTTCTTATGCTTGTTTGGTTGATTTTAACAATTTTGTATGCTTGAGTGGTGTGTACACTACAGGTTTACTGTAGTGTACACTAAAAATACACTACAGGTTTACTGTACACTAAAAATACTGAGAATTCCATAGAGTTTGCCAAACAGACTAAAAATAGGAGAATTCCATAGAGTTTGCCCAACATGATTTTGCTCAAACAGGCTTACATTGTTATGCATCTCTGGCAACTATTTAATTCAATACCATTTTTCGGTTAAATTATAAAATAGGAAGATAGCAACTGTAATGTACCCAATTTCCATGAGGCATTTTTATGGAAATGGGGTTATTTAAAAACAATTACTTTTAAACAAACTGAATATGTTATTTCCATTAAATACTCGACATGATAGATAATTGATAATTTACATATTTATTATACCCACTCATCATCACACCTTCACACTGTTTGATTGATAAGGTAGAACTATATATATATATAGTCCGATAACAAGTAGGCACTCTGGTTACTTTACTCTTTGCCAAAATTCACAATCAGTCATAGTTCACAAGCCATTAGTAAGTTAGTTAACTATATTCAAACATAATTCTATTATAATTCTATTCTCTTTATAGATTAGGAAACCCTTTCATTATTTAGTAAGTTAGTTAACTATATTCAAACACAATTCTATTATAATTCTATTCTCTTTATAGATTAGGAAACCCTTTCATTATTTGGTAAATCAATTAATTTCATAATATATGAAATCAGTATATATAATTGAAAAAAGGAAGACCATAATTATTCTTTAGGGCAAAGAGATGAGACATACATATTAATATTTTATTCACCCATACCCTTTACATCATTAAGAACATTTTACAAAAGGCACGCTAAAATCCTATTTTACAATCTTCTTTCAAGTACCACAAGAGCATAACTAGAGCTTTAAGGTTGGTTATTTAACGGTGGTTTATTTTCAAGAAGACAGTATTACATCATTGCTCATTTAAAAGACAATATTATTCCATATGTTTATGAAATTTACTCGGCAGTATACTAATTTCACAATTATACCAAACATTATTTAAGATTACTAATGGATCATATCATTTCCTAAACATATTAAATACAAAGAACAATTCTTATGCCTACCAATTTCACAATTATACCAAACATTATTTAAAATTATTAACGGATCATATCGTTTCCTAAACATATTAAATACAAGGAACAACTCTCATGCATGTGTAGTAACTCTATTGTTTACAAGTTATCCATGAATAATTCTTTACAAGCTTAATGGGCAATAATACAATACCTTAAAATTGCTTATCTAAAAACAGGTAGACTTGACCAACTGAAGGCTTGACTTCAACTTTTCTCCCAACCTTCTGGCTCTTTTCTTGGCGTATGGTTTCCGCTGAGAGGCCACCCCTGAGCTGGGTAACGAATTCACAGGGTAGAGAATTATCCCACCAAAATCCTTTCTACTTTCTTATATTTCAAAAGACTAACGTTGCATCTTAAATCACACGTTAAGCATATATATCATGCTTAGATCATTAAAATCTATTAAATCTTGACACAAAAGTATTGGGGCTTTAATTTTCCTTTACCCAATCTTTGCATAATGTATAGTTCCCATTCTTATCTGAGTGTATTATAAAAACAAAGTACAATGACAACACCCTTTTTAACTTAACCTAAACATAAATACAACACCAAGAATGGAACGATTACTCCCTTTCTCTGAGACCATTCCAACATTTATAATATAGATATATTTTCTACATAAGTAACATGAAGGCCACGTCATTTTCTTGTTTTCCTAAGCAAATTTATTATATATGTAATTTTTAACAACATAAGACATAAAGTAAAACCAAGGTTACACACCTAACATATTTTCACCTTCATAATGTACATAATGTCTTTCAACACAACATCAAAGTGCAATAATCAACCATAGCTTTCTCAAAGGCTTGAACCTTTCTTTTCCATCCATGGAGGGTGTAACTGGAATACTTGGCTAAACTTAAGATCTTGAAAAAAAATATGTGAACGACAGTTTGAGACACCCTCTCTTGGGTTGTGCCTTCCCCAACCTAGAACTTATCTTTATAATACAAAAGCAGTCAAGCAACAACACCAGTCCATGCCCTCCTCCCAAAGGGGATCGTGTCCTCTCTATTCACAAATAAAACAATCCAAGATTCAAATAATGTCATGTGTCCCCTAGAAGGAGTGTTGCGCATTACTTCTGCAACGAAAGAGGTACATGGTCCTCTTTGAGACCAACCCTGAAGATAAATAATAATTCTTTACAATCAATGGAAAAGGTGTGGCTCTCATGGCACAAGGTTTATCAAACACGATAATACAAAAAAAGCAAAATCATGATCTCAAGAAACTACTCATTCTACTTCTCCATAGAGGTGAAAAGAAAATATAATAATATTTTAAAGTATCAAAACAAAATTCGATTCTCTTAACCATTCTTTTTGCAAACAAAATAATACACAAATATATACATAACAACTACAAGCTTGGTTTGATCCTCTTGGCCACCCTCTCTGCATATAATGCAAATATTTATAAACTAAAGAAAAAATTAAGAAGGGAGCTTGGTTATCCTTATCGAGGGTACCGAGGGTGGGCTGCCCCTCTACACAGTAGATAATGCTGCTAGAAGGAAACTCATTTCCTATGAGAGAGACCCAGGGTCACCCCTCATCACTCAAACAAAGTATCTATACCAACTTCATAATTCCTCAAAAAAAAAATGCGCACAAAAGATATAGTCTAAAGAAATTAAGAATTCATGTCTTAATTTTTTTGGGATATGAGAAGACGACTTTTTTTTTCTTCAAATTTCTCCCCTCAATATAATTCCATTTATCCAGATATATGCCTCTCCTCTTTTTGTCAAAGATTGCTTTTCGTAAATGAAAAAAAAGTACAAACCCTGTATTACGGAGAATAATTAAACATCCTCCTAGACGAATGCGTATCCCCCTTTAAATTGGGTCACACCCTCCTTGATAAAAGAAAACCCTATTTGTTTTGTAAAAGTGGTTATCTTCCTTTAATATTTCTTTTAAAAGCTTATTTATTACTTCTAAAGATAACGCCTTTCTTCTATTATATATATATATATCCCCTTCGACTAAATTAATATGATTATTATATTAATAACCATTAATCTATTTGTTTATATGTATGTTTTACACAAGAATATTTATAAATTATTTCCCTCACCTTTTTCTCAAGGTTTTTAAAATAAAAGAAACCTTAGCCTCGTTCCTTTAAGATTGTAAGGAAAATTTCAAGGCATCTCATGGCAGATATACGCTAGCTAGGATGATTACTTATCACGATAAAAAAAAATTAATTTAATTTTAGGCTAAAAGATAGTACTTAGGAGTTTATTATTAGCTTACGACGAATAATAGTTTCTTCAGTTCTTTTCTATTTAGGACCCACCATTGACACTTATAAACTAAAGGTCATTAGGTGAACATCACAGTTTATTTTCTTCATGTGCCCACGACACCCAGATGACACCTGTCAACAAACTTATGGTTGCCCAAGCATTCGACCTCTCTCCCTAGTGGATTCATGCCCCTATCGCTTAGTTGAGTCAAGCCCTTCAGTCTCATAAGTCTACAAAATAAAAATTACAACTTAGGAAATTCACAATAATACTTACAATGCTTTACCAAGGAGGCCATAACCTTGAGCTTCTTGCCAAGATATTCTATATTGTACATTTTTATTTGTATGTCTGTTACAGAAGAATCAGGGTAGCAGAGGGGATATTACAACAATTTAGATTTCCACCCAACCTATTCTACAAAGTTATCAACGATAACATATGATATACTCTAATGAACCACACCCATGAGTGTTTCAACAAGCAAGTTTTTTCCATTAATGAATTAGAAGAAATCCACATACATTTCTTCTTTTATCAAATAATATATTATAGTAAGAATAAATTTAACCATAAGCATGTACTATAGGCATTAACATGTTCTATTACAAGATCTAGAATTCTTCCAAAATGAGTCCCTAATCTAATTTTGCATTCTATTCAAATAAATAATCTATTGCACTTCATATGAATAACACATATTCAAAAGCATCAATCAAACTAACATTAGGTTTGCAATTTCTACATCAAAATTTAAATATAAATGCAATAACTAATAACGATGATTTGCAACGGGAATTGGTGTGGGGTGAGGGGATGGGAGAAGAGAGATCTATATTTTAAATTTGAGAAGTTTTCAATAAATATGATTGTACCTAAATTTATTATGGCAACCTATTCACTCAAACTCAATTTCCTCCAATGTTAGAGCTAATTGTCACAAGGACAATGATCTTAGAAGCCAAGACATGGTTCTACAAACCCTATTAGATCCTTAATCAAACATGTAGGAAAATAAGGGGCTTCTCTCAAGATTAGGACTGAGACAAAGGAAAATTCCTAATCTCTAAACTTTGAAGCATTCAATATAACTTGACCCAACCAAGAACAAGAAGAGAGATAGGTACCTTAGATTCAAAAAGTTCACAACAAATATGATTATACCTAAATTTGTTATGACGAGATCTGCACCCAAACTTGAGTTCCTCTAGTGTCAACCATGTTTCAAACTCTATGATACCAGGGACAATGATTGTAAAACCCTAGGGGAGCCAAGGCATGGCTCTACAAACCCTAAGAGATCCTTGGTCAAGCTTTCAAAAAAACATGGGTTTTTGTTAAGATGAGGAGTGAAACAAAGGAAATATTCTAATCTCCAAGCTTTTAGCCATCCAAGCTAACTTGACTTAACCAAGAACAATAAGATATCTATATATTAGATTCAAGAAGTTTACAACAAATATCCTTATATGTAAATTTGTTGTGGAAACCATTTCACCCGAACTTGACTTCCTCTAGTGTTAGCCATCTTTCAAACTCTCTATCCTAACAAAAACAATAATCTTAAAATCCTAAAGGATGACAAGGCATGGCTTTACAAACCCCAAGAGATCCATAGCTAAACTTGTAGAAAAAACAAGGGTATCTCTCAAGATGGGGAATGGTACAAAGGCAATTTTTCAATCTCCAAGCTTTTACACATCCAAATTAACTTAAGTATGAATTAGAAGATAAGTCTGAGAGATTCTAACTTAACTATCAATCTATTATATATATATATATATATATATATATATATATAGTAGATTAAAGAAGTTTACAATAAACATGAGTATTCCTAAATTCTTTGTCGCAACCTCTACACATGAACTTGAGTTCCTCCAGCATTATCCACCTTCAAATTCTCTATCATAACAAGGACAATTATCCCTAAACCCCGGGGAAGCCCACACACGACTTTGAAAATCCCAAGAGATTCTCAATCAAATATGCAAAAAAATGAGGGTTTCTCTCAAGATCAGGAATGGGACAAACATTAGAGGAAATTTGAGGTCTAAAATGGGCCTCCTAAGGAAAATAATAAAATAATAGTTAAAATAATAAAATAATAGTTATTAATTTTGGAGGAAGAATGAACAAAACTACTTTTTTTGTTCGTATTTTCGACACATCTCCCTATGGTTTTACTCAAATTCCGAGTGGGAGAGCTCATTGGATGAGGAATTTAATTCCGCATCCAACGAGTACCCGCACTGCATACTTTTGATGGACCCTGCTACCCCAAAAATAAGAAATACCTGAAAAAAAAGTGACAATGATCCAACGAGCTCTCCCGCTCAGAATTTGAGTAAAAACACAGGGAGATATGTCGAAAATATGAACAAAAAAAGTAGTTTTCTTTTATGACAAATATGTCAATTCAACCATTATGGTTGGCTCATTTTATTGAAATTATATTGGTCCCTGAATTCCAACTCACAAAATTTATTTTTGGCGTGTTTTTCTTATAAGGCCCATTTTAGACCCCAAATTTCCTCTAATGCAATTTCATAGTGTTTGAGCTTTTGTTCATCCAAACTAACATATAATACAACCATGAATCTTTATTTATATGCTTATAAGTTTATTTAGATAGTTAAGGGTTGAGATCTAAGTTATACAGTTGTACACCTTCCACTCAAAGCATGATTTTTTCATATATATATATATATATATAACGTCATTTTGAGGGATCTTCCATGTCGCTCACTCTGACATTAGAGAGCACTCATGTGTTTTCTTTGATGGTACTCGCATGTTGCTCACTCTGACATTAGAGAGCACTCATGAGTTGCTTTATTACAAGACACAAGCACACGGAAGGACGGGGAAAAAATGATTAGGATGACTCCAATATGATGATCTAGGAAATGATGATGACTCAGTCAAGCTTTAAAGGCCAGGGATGCCAAAATCATGTATCACAAGAGTAGAAATAAGAAGCTTTGTTTCAGTGGGATAGATAGAAGTTTTAAAGGAATTCACTTGACAAAGGTGTGTCCTAGTTCCTTGAAGGGTTCCAAAGGGTTTTTATTTTGAAAATAGTTGAGTATCAATGCACCAAATTTGAAGTGTAATTTGAAAATATCACAATAATATTTTGCTTCCATGAATCTAAAGGTATCTATCCCCTCATGTTTTTCAAATCACACAAACTCTTATACAGATCCAATGTTGCACTTGAAAACATTTTACGGTATAAATTTCAAGTCTGACAAAGTGGGTTTGCTTCACAAAATGCACAAAATTTCATGCACACTTGAAGTCACATTTAAAAGGATTCAAGAATATTGGAAGTGTGATTTAGGTGGAGAATCATCATGTTCAGATATATATCATCTTGTTGATGGGACTGTTGATTGTGTGCAGAGCAATGACTGGCGGGTTTACGAGATCGACTTCTCAGTGTTCTTCAATGGGTGAGAATCGAGAGGCTGCTCGATTTTAACAGCCACAGGAGGATTTTGAACACCGACAAAGTCTGCTTGATCTTGAGTAGTATTTACTATTTACTTGCTCTGAATTTTCTACCATATCCGTTGCTAAATGCGACTTGGGGACCGAGTAATGTTCAAGATTAACAAGATCCTTTAATTTTTTAACATCTTCAAGTAAGCAAAAAAATCCCCATCCTTTCTAACTTGGACTCAAAAATATAATTGAGGGATTCATCTTGAAAACTGGGTGGCTTGATAGAAGTCAACTTGGATTAGAATTTCAATTCATCATTATAAATGGGGACAATACCTGGAGATACAGAACTTTCAATCCCCTTAACTTTACCTTGATCTTTAGAATAGTTCAATTGAATTTTTTTTTGTAGAACAGAAACTGCAATTGATTGACTTTCCAAAGATAAATTTGTGGAGACATCTTACAATGAGGTTTTCGTCTTTAGCATGTCATCCTCAACAGGATGATATTTAGATGGCAATTTATTTATTCTATGGACAAATTCACCCCCTTCCCGAGACCTTGGCTCATCTTGAGCATGATCCAGACTAACCTAATTTAAACCTGTTGACTGATCATGACAGGGTAACGCGGAATTTTGTTGCTCAAGGCATTCATTACTGGGGATGGAATGTGGCATTGTCGACTTCGAAGCTTGCTCAAGTTCAAGGAGGATGTTATGTCAATATTCTTTAACAGTGTTCTTAGCCAAACTGCATGGCAATTTGCTGTGGTGGCTGCTACATATTCTGCTTCTGCAGAAGACATGCTCACAATGGGCAGTGGGATGTTTCTGAGATGCCCAAGAGATCATATTTGTACCCAAATGGAAAGCATAACCAGATGTGCTTTTCCTATCATCAAGACTACCTGCAAAATCACTGTCAGTGTACCCTGTAAGAGTACTTTCTGGTGTATGAGTGTACCAGAGGCCATATCAAAGTGTGCCTACAATATATCTCAGTATTCTTTTTCCAACTTTACAGTGAGAGTCTTTGGGAGACTCCATAAATCTGGAAATAAGACTGACAACATACATCAAATCAGGTATAGTTGCAGTCAAATACATTAAACTACTTACCATTTGTTTATAGAGTGTGTTGTTTACTGCTGGTTCATCACCATTCTTGGTTAACTTGGTGCCAAGAGCTACAGGGGTTTCTGCTGGTTTACATTTATCCATTCTGAATCTCTGCAAAATATCAATAGCATACTTATGCTAGCAGATAAAAATACCTTTATCAGTTTGAGTAACTTCCAGGCCAAGGAAGTACTTCATTAGTCCTAGATCAGTCATTTCAAATTCCTTTTTCATGACTGTCCTGAAATCTTCAAGCATCAAATTACCAGTGTAAATCATGTCATCAACATAAAGACATACCATCAATATTTTACCTTGCTCTGTTTTGACATACAGGGTGGGCTCATTGCTGCTTTGCTGAAACCATTGTTGATGAGGTAGGAGTCAATCCTACCGTACCAAGCTCATGGAGCTTGTTTTAGACTATACAAGGCCTTTTTCAGCTTATGCACTTTGTATTCATGACCTTTGACAGTATAACCAGGTGGCTGGTCTACATAAACTTCTTCTTCAAGAATGCCATTAAGAAAGGAAGATTTCACATCCATTTGATACACATTCCATTGATTTTGTGTTGCAATGGCAAGTACAGCTCTGATGGTATCCATCCTTGCTACAGAAGCAAGGGTTTCATCATAATCTACACCATACTTTTGTGCATATCCTTTGGCAACCAACCTTGCCTTGTGCTTTTCAAGTTCTCATTTTTCATTCAATTTGGTCTTATAGACCCATTTGACTCCAATACTAGTTTTTTCTATAGGGATGTCAACAAGATCCCAAGTCTGATTTTTCTCTATTGCATCAATCTCTTCATTCATGGCTTTTACCCACTGTTCATCCTTCACTGCTTCATTAAAAGATGTGGGCTAACAGGAGAAGAGAGCAAACTAAAGTTTCTCGTTAAGAATTGGAGTCTGTTCATATAACTCTCTCGAGCTTTTGGTTTTCCGATTTTGTTGTGGACCGTCTGCTGCTTCTTCTTGCTACTGTACTTCCAATATTGGAAGTCTGATAGGTAGATTTGGCTGATGTGAGCGTTCTTCATGTTGTATGTTTGAAGGATCACTCCAGCATTTGTCTTCAATGAACTTTACGTCTTTGATTACCACAAGTTTCTTGGTGACAGGATTATATAGCTTGTATGCCTTGTGTTGTTCACTATAACCAGTGAAAATGCAGTGCTCACTTTTCTTGTCTAACTTTCTTTTGAGTTCATCAGGTATATGAGCAAAGGCAACAAAACCAAATATTCTGAGATGTGAGACACTAGTATTAGTTCCACTCCATGCTTCTTCAGGAATCTTGTCTTGGACAGTCACTATGGGTGATCTGTTGAGCAAGTAGACTGAGCATCCAACAGCTTCAGCCCAATACTCATTTGAGAGCTTCTTGTGTGACAACATTCTACGGGCCATGTTCATGATGGTCTGGTTCTTCCATTCAGCAACTCCATTCTGCTGTGGAGTGTATCTGGTGGTGAACTGTCTATGGATGCCATGCTGCTTACAAAAGTCTGAAAACTCATGTGAATCTGTTGAGGCCTAAAAAATCGCAGGCAACAATAGTAAGGGATTCTCCCCAGTCAACGTTCCCAACTAGCCTGCAACTATTTGGTATGGGGACTCCGTCCAGTTTTGCGGTCCGACTACTGTAGGTCAAGTAACAAAAATAAAGGGTTTTACCGATTGCGGCTCGGTCCACCGTGTATATTTTTGTATTTTTTTAACTTTAAGTATGATATGCAAGTGCCTATCTAACATGCAGATTGATAAAGAATACGAGGAGCGGTCACAATGTGATGCGTAGATTCTTACCTCTCGTCTTAACTCTCTTGCCTCTAAATCACACACAATAGAAAACAAACTGACTAAGTTGTCCCTCTTACAGGAAAAATTGTAGTAATATTATTGCAAAACGAAATAGTTCCTTTTACAACAAGTTTTTCACAAGTCTCACTGGGAAAAAACCGCTTCCCTATCTAACTCTCCTATACTTATATAAAAAGGCAAAACTTTTGGGCTTCCCACAAATGACCCCTGGGCTTCCCCAACGTTTCATATCCCAAAATTGTCTCATATTTAGTGCTTATACACTTCACAATATTTTACATTTAAACAAACTAGTAAAGCACTTAAGTGGAGGGCCTCGGTTGATCGTTTAGGAACCTTTTCCATGCTAAGGCTTCTGATGCAATATTCTCGAACTCAGAAGGCTTGAGAAAAAGAATATTGATTTCAAACTTTGCAGCTTGATTTTTTATCACTTCAATCCTGGCTGAGCTCAAGCGTAGTTGATCTTCCAGTAACTGTACACCGACCATTGAATGAGCTACTTCATCTTTCAAGATCTGTTCGTCCAGAACCTTGACTTCTTGAATTCTCTATTCATCCTCCCGATATTTGTTCTGTAACATCTCTATGAACAGGTCGTGTTCTGGAAATGCATCTATTCTCTGCTTAGTAGCCACCTGGCATCGGTTGTAAGTGATTAATAGTCTCCTACAAAAATCAATGCAAGCTCCCTTCGTTTTCTTTACATCTTTCTTAAATTCTTCAGCTGTGTTTATGGCAAACTATAACAAGTCATAATCTTGTTTTAAGCCTTGTTGATCCTTTGCTGGTAAGTCTGCAGGGATCACCTCATTGGCCTCCAATCTCGCTATTCTTCCCATCAGGACTTCTAAAATGTCATGAGATCTTTCTACAAAATATGAAGAAGTCTCCAAAATTTCTTCTAATCTATTATCTACCTGCAAAACCTTGCACCTCTCTTCTTCTATGGACACCTACAACCTATGCATTTTGCTTCTTTGTGTTAAAACATGTTCTTTGAAAGGCTGAATGCTAGTTTGTTGTTCCCTGGCTTCTTCCAAAGATGCTGCTAATGAAGCAATTTGTTCTTTAAACTCTGCTGCTTGCACCTGAGATTGTTTTTCTGTCTCTTCCAAAGTAGCCTTTTGTAATTCCAGCTCCCCAATCTTACTTTGTAGCTGGTCTCTTTCTGCATGAAGATTCTCATACGTTGTTTTCAGCCCATCTTTTTCTGTCATTATCTTCTGATATTCCCGCTGCAATTTCGCCAAGCTTTCCTGGGAAACTTCCAAAGACATCTTGTCTACTTGGAGGGACTAAAGCTCTTCCTTTGAAGACTTTACTTCATTTTGCATGTCTTCAAACTTCCTTTTCAATTTGTTCCTTTCCTCTCTCTCCCTTCTTAGTGTATCTTTCAGTTGGGCATCATTTTTCCTTGATTGCTCAAGGTCTGTCATTATTCGATCCACATTATATTCAGAGGCATGGATCAATGCTGCTCCAGCTCGGATAGTGAGTCTTAGGTCCTTGTCCATTCCATGTACCAATGTTTTATCCTTTATCATCTTCCCTGACTGCCCCCCAGTTTCAACTTTCTTTTTAGTCCTCTTCACAATTTTTTTCTTTTCCTTGTCATAAAAAATGGTATTGAAGTCTGGAACTTCTTCCCCTTTCTTTTGTTCGAAAGGAATCAATCTTAGGCCAGAAACAACAACTTGTCCTAAGGTGTTGCTAGTGATTGCATCATGGTCTTGAGAATCAGGATTATCCAGATCTTGAACTTGAGTGTATGCAGGGTCAAAATTTTGTTGCTCTATCGTGGACCCTATCAGTTTCAGTCTTTCAGCTTCTTGTTTCCTGAGTTCCTCATCCTCTTTCTTTTTCCTTTCTTTTTCTTCCCTCTTGGCAGCTTCTTCTGCAATTTTTACCGCTTCTTCTTTGGCTTTCTTCCTTCCTTCTTCTTCACTCTTAAGCCAACTCTCAGCTTCCTGTGCTAGTCTTCCAGCATCCTCCTCTCTTTTCCTGGCTTCCTCTTCATCGGCTTTCTTCTGTTTAGCTTGGCCTTTCCCACCTTTAGTAGTGATTTTCTTTTTGAATCTTCTTTTTAATGCAGTCATGTTTTTGCATTTTGGAAAATTGATTCATCCTTATCCCAATGGCTTGTATATTCAAAATGCATATTGGCTTCCTTGCAGTGTTCTGCAACTTTATTCTGAAAATCATTCCTATAGAATTTTATTTCTCCAAAATGAAATTTCTCCAGTTCCTCTACAAACTCATCAGCCTTTTTAACTCTTGAAAACTTATAACTTCCCAGTCTGAACGGTATGGGAGGATAAGTCGCCTTCTTGTGCTAAAAAAAAAACTCCCTATGCCATCCAAGAAAACCTGCCTGACTGCCTCCTTGTGTACCACATAATCAGTGGCATATTTGGGAAGCAGTGAAGGTGCCCTGGAGCAGCCATACATTCTAATATACATCCCGTCCTCGGTTAAGTAGTAATCAGCATACTCCTCAATGACTTTCAATGCCTCTTCAGACATGCAATTGCATTCTTTCAAGAAAATCATTGTATACAAAGGCATAATAAAGTGTTCACACACTTCTCTGTAATGAATGTAGTACTTATGTGCCCATAATGGCTTGTAGGCTATGTATACCGGTGTCCTGTCTCTGTCCCAAATACACCTTAGGTTTGGGAATGACTGAGTGCACAGTATGCAATCAATCAATATGGAGCTCATGTAGAACTCAGATTTTTTCTGGGACACCCCTCCCAAGGCTGAAGCAATGCAAGCTGAGAGACTATTGGACACAATGTTTGCCCAGTTGAACACAGTCCCTTGGGTGGCTACACAGAAGATGATAGGAACCCATCCCAACTTAAAACTTTTGTCATGGGCTCTCCCAAAGATTCTATTCAGCATTAAAGCAATGAACCTATAAGGGGTTCTTAAGGTAGCTGTGTCGTATTCCCCTGATGGTTTGGTTCGGAAATTCTTACTAGGTTCCAACATTCTTTTCAATGTTTCAACTAGGTCAAGATTAATCTCCTTTAGCCAATCCTTAGTTAGGTAAACCTGAGCTTCTGGTAAGTGATAAGCCAATGATACATAACCAGGGCTGTAAGCAGCATAGCCCTGGTTATCAATATTCGCCAGAATCATTGTAGTTACGTCTGGCTTTGGCAGGATCCATCCAATTACTTCTGAGCATGGGAAAAGCTCAGGCCTGGTAGCAATCTTCATCAAAGCAGATCTTTCAATATTAGCATATATCGTTTCTTCTTCAAAACCAGTGTCAGGCACTTCATGGTGTGATATCAGTTTGTACATTTCGCCCCACTTGTATTCAGGTTCCACTCCTCTAGTGCATCTGGTGTCTTCGTAAATATACTCAGCCTTTGTGATAAATTCTACCTCAGGTTCCTCTTCCACTACGGGGGCTTTCTTTTTCTGCCTCTTTGACATCTCGTACTCGAAAAAATTGCCATGTCACACAACAAAAGTCTTTTAGGCCCCTTTATCTATTCGACCAATATTCAAGAAAAATGAAGAAACTATATAATCTTTTACCTCAACCATGGTAGCCCTAGCTAAATTTATGTACAATATAGAACTAGTGCTAACTATCGACTACTTTGATAAGTCTGCAAAACCTAAATCCTACTCATGACCAAAATTCAGCATGATCAACAAAAACACCATAACTTCATTAACACTGTAAAATTTCTCCCGACAAAGAAACCAGTTTATCCTCGACATTATCGACTTCGAAAATAAAATGTCCTAAATGCCCGCTCCAAACAGGTCTCATCAAAGTGAGGTTTAGCCTCCCAAAAACTGCGACCCTAGTTTCAAACACGCAGGCAACCCAAAACACCGGAAAAACAGAAAACCTTTCGATATTTTGAACAACACCAAGGAAAACGCCTACCACCCGCAACATAAAGGAAAACCTCCCCGCCCCCTAGACGACCATACGCAATCCAGGAAAATCTGGTGTAGACAGCGTAACGCTCGTCTGCACCAGTTTCCTAAAAAGTCGGAAAAGGCTTGAAAACTCATAACGGTCCTGTGATAATCATCAAGTAAAATGAGAAAAACCCCTCTCCCATCTGCTAACTATAAAAAATAAACTACATATATGCTGATAAACCCATAGACATGCGCCCAATTGACCGCAGCGGGAAAAAACCCAACCAAAGATGAAACCCTACTTCAAAAATCAACTGAAAGGGGTAGAACATAGTTAGCCTACCTGGCAAGGAGTTGTGCAGTCGACAAGAAGAATCTGAAAGCTTCCACGACGATGCCTCCTACGAATGAGCTACTAACAGCAAGTACAACGCCCAGTTCGAAACGACAATGATAGCGCAGGCACAGGTTCGTAGGTAAAATAATAGCAAAATGCCCCAAATCCCCCACATATATATATCTCCCGGAAAAAACATTTGGCGGGAAAAAACATGACAATCAGGCAACGGGGTAACTAAGGGATCGGTGATCAAGTTTGCTAGCAAGCCGCAACGACGAAAGACGGAACAATAGCGAGCTCCGTAGTGCAAAGCAAAACATCGACAAACAATCCATAAGAAAACAACTCTCATCGGAGCTCAAACAAACTATCACCTCAGAATATAAATTGGTTTGATCGCTGCAATGGCGGAAGCTGTAGAAACAAAAAAATTCATAGAGCAGTAAAAAATCGGAACAAAAAGAAACCAAGCTTAAGTGAAATATCAGCGAAGAATCAAGCACCGGCGAATGGAAACTACCAAGCGGAAATTTAGTGTGCTACAGAGCTGCAACGGTGGAGCACCAATACACTAAGGCTTTCGCAAAAAAAAACCAACAGCGATCGGAAAGATCAAAACCTCCGTCATGGTGTTCACAATTTCTCATCCGAAACGGCAGAAATATAAAGCACTAGTTCTCCGATGGCTATCAAACAAAACACCGACAAAATAACCAAAGCGCATCGGCGAAAGATAAAGCTTTGGATTGGGTCTTCATTCAACAGCACCTCCGCAACGGTGGATGCGTAGTTGACTCTGGTTTCGATTCATAGCTTCAACAAATTCCGACAGTGGGATAAGAAATCACTGTAAGTCATAAAGGCAACACCTGCGTAAAATATTCATTCAACAACCAACTTGAAGAATAAAAAATGCAAAGAAAATCAAGCAATCCCAACCAAGCTAAGCAAGACAAATTTAAAAGGAGGGTCCCAAATTTTTAGAAATTTGGGAAATCGTTGTAGCTGCAACAGAATCATATTCACCTCCACCATCTGACCTGAGCATTTTAATGGACTTTCCAGACTGCTTCTCAATGAGAGCCTTGAACTCTTTAAACTTGGAGAAGGTCTCTGATTTGTTCCTGAGAAAAAAAAACCATGTTTTCCTACTAAAATCATCAATAAAGGTTAGAAAATAGAAACTACCTCCTGTGGATTGGGTTTGCATGGGTCCACAGAGGTCTGTATGAACTAACCCAAGATGCTCTTTGGCTCAAGATGTGGAAGTGGGAAACTATCCCTATGATGTTTACCAGTGATACAATCCTCACAGGTACTAGATTGTTTATGAATAACCGGTAATCCTTTGACCATTGACTGTTTGTGTAGGAGATTGAGACTCTTGAAGGGAAGATGACCAAATCTACAGAGCCATAACCAGGATTCATCTTGACTGGAAACTGTATGAGCTACAGGATGTGGAAGGTTGGCACTCCTAAGACTAAGAGGAAAGATTATATTCTTAGTCATTTCAACTTTGGCTATGAGTCTCTTACTAGGAGGTTTATCATAGATAGCACAGTATGTATCATGAAACTTAACAACATACTTGTTATGAATTAATTGACCTATACTGATCAAATTTACAGTCAAATGAGGTACATAAAACTCCTCATGAATGGACACTTCTTCATTTTGCTTAGTAAGTACAGGAATAATACCTTTTCCTTTTGCTGGAACCAGAGAGTCATCTCCTAGCTTGATATTTGTGACAACAGAGGAATTCAAACTAGAGAATAGTGACTTGTTACCTGTCATGTGATTGCTGCAATTGCTATCTAGTAGCCATAGATCTGAGCTGCAATGTTCTTCAGTTGCTTGATAAGACATAAATATCACCTCTTACGAGCCTTCTTCTTCTTTGGAGACATTGGCTCTGCTATTGTTCTGGTTATTGTTCTGGTTAGCTTGCTTCTTTCTGCATTCTCGTTCATAGTGCCCATACTTCTTGCAGTAGTTACACTGAACATTGGACTTATTAGTCCATCTCTTGCCTCTTTGCCTTTGACCTTGACAGTTGTGAGAGTGTACTGAATGCTTTGACTGTTCATGACTGTGACTGGTTTTGTCTTCTGTAGATCGAGACCATCAGCCTCTTCTTCCTCTACCTCATCCTCCTCTGCCTCGACCTCTATTGAGGGAATTCTGGGTGCTGAATGCATTGGTCAACGATTCTTGTTCTTGAGTGAATCACGCTTCATGAGATAGAAGAGATCCAATCAACTCTTCTAGGATGAACTTAGACAGATCTTTTTCTTCTTATATGGCAGTCACTACCATAGCAAATTTCTTAGTGAGACACCGAAGAATATTTTGAACAACGATTTTTTTTTCTAGCGGTTCACCATAGGTTTGGAATTGGGTGACAATACCCAAAACCCTAGTCATGAATGATCCACAGTTTCTGACTCTTTCATCTTCAAACTTTCAAATTGAAGGAGTAGGGTTTGCAGTCTTATCCTTTTAACACGATCAGTTCCCTTGTAGGCTGATGCAAGCAGATTCCAAGATTGATATGAGTTGGTAGCACCTGAGATCCATGGAAAAATGGACTCCCCAATGCAACTTTGGATCATCCATGTGGCTTTGACATCTCGGTCTCGACGAGCTTCGAGAGCATTCTTCTGGGAATTATTCATTATGGCCAGAGCAGTCGCTTTAGGTTCTTAGAACTCGGTTTCCACCATATCCCAACATTTTTTGAGTTGCAGAAATGTCTTCATTTTGATAGACCAAAATTCATAGTTAGCTCCAGTCAGAACAGGTCTGGAGATCGGCTTCACAGAGCTCGTATTATCCATCAGATATGACTAAAAAAATTATTTTCCCTTGCTTTTCTTTTTTTTTTTAAATAAAAAAAACAACACCGCTCCTGGTGCAAAGACACTAGGGGGTGGGAGGGGCGCGGAGTCCCGGCAGTTCACCACTTTTCCAAATTTGCAATAGTGCGGTGGCACCGTGTTTCTCCTCTTCACAAGAGGTGGTGGCACCGCTTCTCCACTATGTAAAAGGAGAGGTGTAACACTCTTAAAAAAAAATGTTCGATGGGATGCGATCCGTTCCGCATGCATGGAATTATTCACTCCAACGATCTCTCAAATTTCAATTTGGTAGTCTGCATGCAATAACGCTAACCAGATCTGGACAAATCCACAATGATCTACTCTAAAAATAAAATATTCAAATGCACACCTGAATGCAATCTGAATGCACGCTTCTCTGCAATAGGATCACGAGTTTGGTTTGTGCACGCTTCTTTGAAACTGGTGAATAGAGACGAGACCCACAGACCTCCTGTAAGTCCACCCGAGGAAAAAAAATCCACCACGTTTTTGCGATCTGAAACAAGCTAGTTCAGATGTAGCACACGCTTGGTCAGAACTCCACGTTTTATTTATTGATTGAAGTTGTGAGCTCTGGCAAACTAAGTACTGGGTCAGATCTCCATGTGAGCGCTGGGTCAGATGTGGTGAGCCCAGTCCTCCATGGATTTTGTAGATCTTCACCCCTTCTCTTGTTTTTTAATAATCCATGCAAATACAATGCTCGCTATCAAATCTGATGCAATCACGGAAAATAAGATCTGGAAAATAAAATAAAATATAGTGCTCTAGCTTCATAGGCAAGCCGCTTCCAAATGGATTTTTAGTGAGAGTGCTTTCCACTCTGTAAAAAGGCTTACCCCAACAATGGATGGATCAGGCCGTAAGCTCTGATACCATGTAAAAGAATAGAATGAAGTCGAAGAAGCACAATGGGCAGATTACATGCCTTCTCATTATTAAGAACTGTTTAAATAGGAAATACAAATGACAATATTAGCTTGACCTAACTCACTAACTAACTAAGGGTGAGATTACACTCTTCAACATTTTTCGAGGGTACGACTCAACAGGGCCAGGACTATCAGGTTTGATTCTGCAAATTAAACCCATGATACCCGTAGGTTAAAATGGTTAGGACAACACATTAACAGGCGCACACAAGAAAAGACTCATGGATCGGCACATAACAAACCCTTCCAGGAAATGCACATAGCATAACAAAATGGATGGATATGATAATCTCGCCCCTGTTGAGTCGGACCCCAAGTTTGTAAGGGTTTTGGTGACCATTAATCAGTTTGTGGGAGGGTAATGATTGTCGTTGTAGCCTCATTACCCATTATTGATTGTTGATTGTTAGATCTTAGTATATTGAGATCCAACTGTTACTAATGATCCTACAGTAGCAATCATTGCTCTGCCAAAAGCTGATTAATTTTTAGCTAAAATAGACAAAGTTTCAAATTGAAAAGACTAAATTTGTGATGTAATTTTTTTTAAATAATCCGGACGTTAATGAGAAAGACACACCAACTCATTGAAATAAGAAGAAAGGTGAAGTGGAAATATGATTGAGGTTTTATTGATTACACATGACAACAATTGGCCACGAGAGAGAATCATTGAGTCCTAACCATAATCGAATAGATCTTGATGGAGTAATACGTCGCGTAATAATTGATTTCAAGCTAGTAGGAATACACCACGAGGATTGACAAACCACCATGTAATAATATGAAAATGCAATCCCGTTCAATTTATTATTGCCTCCAAAACCATTTAGTTCTGTTTAAATTTAAGGTCATGTGATCCACAAATCAAGTTGATGATTAAATAAAAATGCAAAAATCACAATGAATTTGAATGTCAAGCTTTCTTAATATCAACTACTTAACACCAGTTACCAAGTTATTATATTAAAATCATACCATAGGTAACATATGAACCTTACAATAGGTAACATATGAACCTTATAATATAAAGGATTAAGAACATATTAAATACCAGCGTAGATCCAAATCTTAGGCTCTATTAAGTGCCGAGATGGATCAAATCTCTTGAGGTGCAAACCTCTTCTTAGGTATCCATTGATTTGATTCAAACCAAAAGACACATCTTTTTATTTAAGGTCCACATATAATTTTATTATTATTAATATTTAATATTATTTACGGCCGACATATAATATTTTTTATTTTGTTAGGAACTAACATTGCATCATCTTCCCACACATGGTTTTAAAACCATATGCAAGGCCCTCCTACAATCATGGGTTGTTTAGGAGGCCTTGCACATGGTCTTAAAACAATTTGCAAGGCCCTCTTAAACCATGTACAATAAAACCATGGGTATGTGCAAAGCCTCGTACACATGGTTTTAAAACCATATGCAAGGCCCTCCTACAATCATGGGTTGTTTAGGAGGCCTTGCACATGGTCTTAAAACCATTTGCAAGGCCCTCTTAAACCATGTACAATAAAACCATGGGTATGTGCAAAGCCTCATAAACCATATACAATAAAACCATGGGTTTTTTAGAATGCCTTGGACATGGTTTTAAAACCATGTGCAAGGCCAACATTTTTTTGCAGATAATTCAATTTTGTGTTTTTTTCTTGACCGACATATTTTTTTTAGGGATAATTAAATTTTTACTTTTTTATTGTTTTGTTAGGTAGGAAGATTACAACATCTCCCCCATATTACATTGTTTTTGTGGTCAACATTTATTTTGGCCTATTAGAAAATTTATTTTTTATTAATAAAAATAATGGGACGAAAGTGATATTATTTTTTATTTTGTGTTACAAAATCCCTCCCATAATATTCACTATCACTATTATTTTTTGCCGACATGTTATAAGCGTTACATCACATTACAAGATCTCTCCCATAATATTCACTATCACTATTATGTTTTGCCGACATGTTACAAATGTTACTAACGTTACATCACGTTACAAGATCTCCCCCATACTGGGCTGTAGAGCGCCTCTCGGCGCAATCATTGTTCGATTAAGAACATATTAAATATCATTGTTCATTTGTTTAGGTGTTGAAAAGTTATGATCAAATGTGAGGAAATGTGAGGACTAAGTCGTAGATTTATCTTATAACCATGATAGTTTTCAAGAGACTGAATGGATGGAATACTATTTCATGACTATATAAATTATTGACTTTCACCAATAAAATCCAATATTGACTTAAATCTCAATGAGATAAAGTTAAATAGATTGGGAGGTGAAAGAACTAATTTGGTTATGAACATAACAAAACATCGAATGAATATTTAGAACAGTATCTAAAGAAATTCAATGTAATATTGTGTTATTTTGTATTGATTGAATGAGATAAATATCAATTAGCATGAGTTGCAGAATCACATTTGAAAGATGCAGAATAAAATGAATGTTATAATACATATGGGACTATCCATATATTGAATTCCATGCTTTTAAACATTGAACTAAATGAATAACAGTCCTTTATAAAGTTAGAGTATTGATTGACTAAATATTTCTTGAAAATAAAGAGAACGGACTATTAATGGAAATGGAAATAATAATGCATAGGAAACCACAACAACTTGAAGTTTGATTCATTACCTTATTGTCCCCGCTCTAATAGGCTGATTTGTAGAAAATAAGGACCCATTCTTCTTGAGATGAAAGTAGAATGGTTGTTGGTGTTGAAATATTGTAACTTCGAAGAATATTCTATATGTATCTTTTGTGGTCCCCGATGGTCCTACCGAGAGAACCACTTGTATTATCTTGTACCCCGATGCTTCTAATCGGAAGAACTAATAAGAGTCATGAGGTTGTCCCCTCTAATTGTAAAGGTGGGTCATTAGCACCCCAGTGTGGTTACTTGAGCCTACATGATTAACTCGAGCCTACATGTCGGATGAGTTAATTGAAGTGAACGGATGAATATAAATAGAGGTGTAGCTCTCCTCATTTGAGACACACACACTCACTTGAGTAGTGCACTTGTGGAGGAGAGAAGTCGCTGGAGAAGGAGGAGGATCAGGTTTTTGATCTCCTTGCTGGTTTTATCTTTTACCTTTTTGGGGCATCTATATTGAGGAAGCTTTTGTTGGGTTTTTCCCTTTAGGGTTTTCCCAGGATAAATCTGTGTTGTTCTTGTGATGCTGTTTCTTTTAGTGATCTTGATTATATTCTTTTGTTATGAAAATGAAATGAAATACTGATGTCTTAGCTAAGCATATGAAAATTTAACATGGTATTAGAGCTAACCTGAACAGGACAACTTTCACAAGGAAAAATAGCCCTCTCTCTCTACCCGGAAGAAATTAGCTTGCAGAAGAAGAATTTTTGAGTGAGCCTAGCATAGGATTTCTCTCCTCATGAAAATCGAATTTTAGAGACTTGGATCAATATTTTTGGTTGGGTGAAACTCTGGGAAAGTCAAACCCTAGTTTGACCCCGAGCCAGAAAAACCCTAAATACTAAGACTGCTAAGTTTTGGTACATTCACTATATCCCGAGATTGGAGAAGGTTCAGGAGCTAAAAATTGCAGATACCGAAGATAAAATCCTGATGTACATTTTGTCCAAAATTCAGCTTCAGATTCGCTATATTCTGGGATATATGATCCCTCCAAGTTATGGTTCCAGCCTCTTCCAGAATTCATCCCTAAACAGGACACCTGGAGAAAATCGCTAGAGCTTGGGCTACCTAGGTCCAAATGGAATTCATGAAAATTTTCCAGAAATAGAATGGACTACACTTTCTATTTTCTAAATATTAGACTCAGAAGATGAACCAGTGACACGTGGCATGCCATACAACTTCATTGTTTTGAACAGTCCTGTAACAAGTCACCCTGGGAAAATGATCATAAATCCCAATTGGTGAAACCAATTATGATGAAACCTATGGTGTTGGATTAGTAACATGCTAGGTTTCCTCAGTGCGAAATTTCAAACATAAAGCAGCAGTAATTTCGGAGATATCACAGAAACATTGACAGGAGTTTCTGTAGAAGAAATTGGAAAACTAGGGCTTCCTGTTCCGGGAGCTTCCCTCCACTGTTTTCAGAAAAGGAGTACATTGGACAGCTCCATTTGAAGAGATCTATCATTCTATCCAATCAGATCTAAACTATTCCAAGTTTTAAAAATTAGGGTTTCTCTGACAAGCCCTAGATCAGCCAGCTCTAGAAGTAGAACGGACACCTCAAATCGGTAAGATCTAATCTTTTGCTATTTGCATTTGAGGTTCTCATTTCAAAGTGATATATCACATCAGCCTGATGATAAGCTTGGTAAAGTTAACAACTTCCAAGCATGGAAGTATTTGATCTCTCTGAAGAAAATGAATTGGATGCCTACATGAGTAGAGAGGTTCCAGTTCCATACGAAGATGAGGCTCAAAGCCTTACACAAGAAAAACTTGATCAAGGCCAAGAAGATCATTGTTGATTCACTCACAGATCAACTTATACCACAAGTGTCTTCCCTAAAGACACCGAAGATGTTTGATTCCTTGATCAAGCTATTTGAAGATAAGAACTTAAATCAGAAGATGGCTTTGAGAAAACAGTTGAACAATGTGAAGATCTAGAATGCAGAACAACTTGAAGCGGTAGAAGAAGAATGTATGCCAGAAGTAAGTGATTACTTTCAACTCGACTAATAAGAAGAGAAAAAGAATATGGGAGAAATTGAAAATCAAGCTCTCACCATTCAAAGAAAATCCCTTAAGCGATGAGGAATATGAAAAACTCAATTCTTGAAGAACATCTTATTCATCTTATCATTTGGATAAGAAATGATGATTTCATGAATGAAGAAGATGATAAAGCAGAATGATCAAGATGGAGTCTACCCACGAAACAAATAAAAGATAAGTATTCAGTTGTCATTTCATGATATTGTTTTGTTATACATTTGATTATATTCAGTTGATGTGTTATGCATGATAGATTGTTTACATTAATACTACTAATATGCATGTGATGGTTAAGTAGCTCATGGCGCTATACAACTCTCCAATGCTACTTATCAAACCTCTTTGCTGACATATTGGATTAGTGCACAATCTCAATGATGTCATGGTAGAGATGGAAGGCATCTAGAAAGTTTCTGTGAGATATGGATGAATGTTGTATTGGCTAAATAGTTGCATGATGCATAAGAATTTGTCATTATGCATATGTTTCATGAAATAGTTCTAACCATGCAACTGGTGCATTTGAATTGTAGGAAAGGTCCTGTACAACCTCCTACAAGAAAAGAAGGACGAGACTTGTTCCGAAGAACAAGTGATGACAATTAAATAAACATGAAACTGAAGCTCCCAGGGTCAGAGACACCATGACGGAAGAAAGAGCTTCAGATTGCGGTAGATCCACCTCAAAGGATGAAGACCACCATGGGTATGAGAGATAACTCAAGATGAAGAAAAGAATGCTATAAAAGAAACTATGATCAAAGAATAACAGTTGATCATGGGGAATGATGTATACGATATGATTTTGAGACATAAAGGGAAGTACATAGTATCCTCCATATGGATCTACAAGAACAAGTGTACAAAGAAAGGTTCGTGATTTGCCTCAGAAAGAATAGACTATGACATGACATACTCTATTGACCAGTATATATCAAGCATAGAACCGCCTATACAGAATGAAGAAGGAAGATAATACTCCACTTCAGGGGGAGTGACTACAAAAGATATCTGAGTTCGACACGGTACGACATGATGGACAACTTCTTGATGGATCGAGACTTTACCAAGAGTAAAGTGGGTTCCAACCTTCAAATTTGAATGCAGAAGATTAGGATATGTTGATGATCTGAAAAGACGAACTCATGGAAGATGTTATGATGAAAGAATACTGGAATGATGTATGTGATATAGTTCCCAAACCAGAAGGAAGGAGTATTGTATCCTCCAAATGGATATACAAAATAGAGCATGCAGCTGAATGAAGTATCGAGAAGTATAAAGCAAGATTTGTGGCCAGAGGTTTCTTTTAGAAAGAGGGAATTAATTCTGAAGAGACACTTACTCCAGGAAGTAAGGTACACTTCCTTCAGAACTATCATGGTAGTTTCGTCCATGGTGAAGTAAAGACAAGCCTTCCTTAATGGTATGATTGAGAAAGAGTTTTTTCATCGAATAGTCATGAGGATTTGAAGTTGAAGCCAGATGGAATCACGCATGCAAGTTGAAGAAGGCCCTCTATGGCCTGAAGCAAGCTCCCAGAGCTTGGTGTGGAAGAATAGATAGTTTCTTGTCGAGCATGGGATTTAACAAGAGTAAAGCTGATCCTAACCTTTATCTCAAGGTTGTAGAAGATGAACTTTTCATCCTATTATTATATGTGGATGACTTATCCTTAACAGGAAATGAGAAACAAGTCATGGAAAGCAAGAAGAAACTAGCAGAAGAATTTGAGATGAAAGACCTTGGGTTAATGCATTATTTCCTAGGTCTGGAAGTATGGCAAAGTTCAAAAGAAATATTTCTCAACCAAGGAAAGTATGCGGTAGAGATATTGAAGAGATTCAATATGTTGAAATGCAAAGTCATGGCCACACTCATGGACTCCAACCTGAAGCTGTTAGCTGATGACTCATCAGAGTTAGTGGATATGACTCATTACAGATAGATCATTGGGTCATTGATGTACTTAACAGATACCAGATCAAACATTTGTTTTGCTGTGAACACCTTAAGTCAATATCTTGTTCAACCAAGATGGGTTCACCTAGTAACTGCAAAACATGTGATGAGATATCTGAAAGGGACTATAGACTTTGGTTTATATTATGATGGTAGCCATGAGTATAGATTGTATGGCTACATAGATGCAAATTGGGATGGAAGTATCTCAGAAAGGAAAAGCACATTAGGTAGATGCTTTTGTTTGGGGTCTGCTATGAGTTCATGGTTTAGCAGGAAACAGTCTAGTGTTTCTCGTAGCATGGTTGAAGCAAGATACATAGCAAATTGCTCTGCTAAGTTGTGAAGCCATATGGATTCGGAAGCTGATATCAGGTCTCTTTTAACTGAAGATGGATACTATAATGATTCTATGTGATAACCAGAGTTGTGATGACAGAGAACCCTGTGTTCCATCGTAACACATAGAAATCCGGTATTTCTACATACGAGATAAGATGCAGATGATGATGTTTAAGTATTCCCATACTGAAGATATAGATGATGTTTCAGTATTTACATACTGTAGATGCAGATGATGGTGATTCCATATTTCTATATTGAATATAGAGATGATGATGCTTTCAGTATTTCTATACTGAAGATATAGATGATGATGCTTTCAGTATTCACATACTGGAGATACAGATGGAGATAGTTCAGTATTCACATACTGAAGATGTAGATGATGATGGTTTGGTTGCTGATGTGCTAACGAAGCCTCTGTCTCAAGTAAAGTTTGAACACTTTCGAGACAAGCTTGGTGTGGTTCGGAAGAACCTTCCTCGAAAGGGGGGGTAGTGATGTTGCAATGGATTTGTATCATCCCTGGGAATCTGCCATAAAGTGATCCGGTGACCTCGGTCCTCAAGAATGAAGAGGGATTGTATCATCCCGAGACGTCTGTCCAAAAGTGATCCGATGACCTCGGTCCTCGAGAATGAAGAGGGATTGTATCATCCCGAGACATCTGTCCAAAAGTGATCCGGTGACCTCGGTCCTCAAGATTGAAGAAGGATTGTATCATCCTGGGACATCTGTCCAAAATAGATCCGGTGACTTCAACCCCCATGAAAGTGGTGGATTGCATCATCCCTGAACCTCGGTTCAAAATTTATCCGAAGGTCTTGGCCCCCGTGAAAGTGGTGGATTGCATCATCCCTGAACCTCGGTTCAAAATGTATCTGGAGGTCTTGGCCCCTGTGAAAGTGGTGGATTGCATCATCCCTGAACCTCGGTTCAAAATGTATCCAGAGCTCTTGGCCCCCATGAAAGTGGTAGGATTGCATCATCCCTGAACCTTGGTTCAAAATGTATCCAGATATCTCGGTCCCCGTGAATGTGGTAGGATTGTATCATCCTTGAACTTCAGTTCAGAACGGATCCGGTGACTTCGGTACTCGAGAACGTGTGTTGATCCCGTAATTCCTAGAGGAAGGATTGTCTGAGTTCCACAACTATGTTGATCCCGTAATTCCGAAAGGAAGGATCATTAGTAACTCCGTAAAGATCTAAATCCCGTAATTCTGAAAGGAAGGATCATTGACTTGATCCCGTAATTCCAATAGGAAGGATTGTCTGAGTTCTACAGATGTGTTGATCCCGTAATTCCGAAAGGAAGGATCGTTAGTAACTCCATAAAGACCTAAATCCCGTAATTCCAAAAGGAAGCATCGTTGGTAGCTCCGTAAAGACTTGATCCCGTAATTCCAACAAGAAGGATTGTCTGAGTTCCACAACCCGTAATTCCAATAGGAAGGATTATCTGAGTTCCACAAATGTGTTGATCCTGTAATTTCAAAAGGAAGGATCGTTAGCAACTCCGTAAAGACCTAAATCCTGTAATTCTGAAAGGAAGGATCGTTAGTAGCTCCGTAAAGACTTGATCCTGTAATTATGAAAGGAAGGATCGTCTGAGATCCACAGATGTGTTGATCCCGTAATTCCGAAAGGAAGGATCGTTAGTAACTCCGTAAAGACCTAAATCCCATAATTCTGACAGGAAGGATCGTCTGAGTACCACAGACATGTTGATCCCGTAATTCTGAAAGGAAGGATCATGTTGATGTTTTGATGATGATGATGTTGATGTTTTGATGATGTTGATGTTTTGATGATAATGATGTTTTCATGATGATGATGTTTTTATGATGATGATGACGTACTAATCTAAATATCAGTGTATGATGATGTACTGATCGAAATATCAGAGTATGATGATGATTACGATGTACTGATCGAAAGATCAGAGTGTGATGATGACGACGTACTGATCAAAAGATCAGAATATCATGATGATGATGTTGTTCGAGAATTGAAGTATGATTATGGTGCTGATCACGATGTTACCGATCAGGTTGCTGATCGAAAGAACAAAATGCTGAAGAAGTTGTTGCTGATCGAAAGATCAAAGTACTGAAGATGTTGCTGATCGAAAGGTCAAAGTGTTGAAGATGTTGCTGCTGATTGAAAGGTCTAAGTGCTGAAGATGTTGTTGTTCGAAAGTTCAAAGTTCTGAAGATGTTGTTGAAGGTGTTGCTGATCAAAAGGTCAAAATGTTGAAGATGTTGCTGATCAAAAGGTCAAAAGATGCTGATGCTGATCAAAGAGTTGTTGTCATTGAAAATTGAAGACGAAGACTGTATGATGTTGAAAAGATTCCAATGATTTATAGATGTGTTACCCTGATGATGTTGATGATGTCCTCTCCTACTATTTTTGTTGTTGTTGTAGAATACCCTTCTCGTTAAGGGGGAGTGTTGAAATATTGTAACTTCGAAGAATATTCTATATGTATCTTTTGTGGTCCCCGATGGTCCTACCGGGAGAACCACTTGTATTATATTGTACCCCGATGCTTCTAATCGGAAGAACTAATAAGACTCATGAGATTGTCCCCTCTAATTGTAAAGGTGGGTCATTAGCACCCCAGTGTGGTTACTTGAGCCTACATGTGTAACTGGAGCCTACATGATTAACTCGAGCCTACATGTCGGATGAGTTAATTGAAGTGAACGGATGAATATAAATAGATATGTAGCTCTCCTCATTTGAGACACACACACTCACTTGAGTAGTGCACTTGTGGAGGAGAGAAGTAGATGGAGAAGGAGGAGGATCAGGTTTTTGATCTCCTTGCTGGTTTTATCTTTTACCTTTTTGGGGCATCTATATTGAGGAAGCTTTCGTTGGGTTTTTCCCTTTAGGGTTTTCCCAGGATAAATCTGTGTTGTTCTTGTGATGTTGTTTCTTTCAGTGATCCTATTTATATGCTTTTGTTATGAAAATGAAATGAAATACTGATGTCTTAGCTAAGCATATGAAAATTTAAAAGTTGGGAACGAATGCCACCAGATCCTTACCCATACCCCACCCTTAATTTAATTATACTTAATACTATTTTTTGGTTAAGGAGGTTGAGTCTATTAAAGCTCAGGTGTTCTACTTGTTACACAATTCTCCCCACAAACTTGACATGAAGTTGAACTTAAAGTCTATAGTTTTATGGGTCCAAGAGTAGGTTGAGTTGAATCCAAAGATTCAATCAATGACTTCACAAAGAATGAATATGCACAAAAATATAATTATGCCACATGGAATTATTACATAGACAAGACCATTAGATCATTGTAACATGGACTAATCAAAATGGTGCACATCACAGTGCAATATGCCATGTCATCCACAACGAAGTCAATGTTAATGGCATGAGATTTTCTTTGTCAATTAAGTCATACTATGTGGAGAACCAACACAATACATGGAGCCCTTATAGAGTTCCATGTGACAGTAGTACATTCCAAGGTACTCGAATGATCTAATTATTTTTTTTAAATGTTACTAAGTATTAGAGTTTGAAACTGAATCCTATTGAAGTATGCTTTAATAAGTTTCAAGTTCACAATTCTATGTGGATCATTTCCATGAGTCCATCTTTGAACCCAATGTCAGGCTCAACCATATTTGATGAAGATCGCAACTCTAGGAAGCTAGGTAGATCATGTTCTTGTGTTATTGAATTACAAAAATTGTAATGTCCCCACTTAGAGGCTCCATGGACACTCCACTAACCTATTAGTTTCCCATAGGTCCAAGTGGTATTGAACATCAATTTGGGAACTAAATTAATTCTAATATTTTCCTAGCACTAAAATGGTCAATAATTTCTAAAGGAAAATTGTATCCACAATTTTGGTTTATTTTTTTTTTTAAATTTTGTTTATGAGTTGTAAGTGATCTAGGTGGTGCATAGGAAGAGGATAATACATATGATTTGTGTCCCTCAAGAAATAATGAAAGAAATCCACTTAAAGCAGTAAAAGCATCCAAAAAGCAGAAAAGGAAAGAAAAGAAACAAACAATCAAAGAAGACATATTTTTGCTAATAAGGCTCAACAAGGATTAGTAACAGCAAGAAAGCACCAGGGAAACTCTATAAAATCTACATGAGTCAAATTTAGCTAGTGGGGGTGAAATTGATGAGGCAAGTGGGTCCAAATGCAAAAGCAACTTGCCAAAGAAGTCTTCAACCCATTCCTAATTTGAATTCCAAGAAAGCATGGGTCTAGAAAAGGTAAAAAGCTACGAAAGTTAATAAAAGAAGCATGAGATCCTTGTTGAACAATATTTAGATCATTTTTCATTTTATTGTGAATTAAGAGCTCTGATATTTCTTCATGCTTCGTAGATGTGACCCTTGCAACCAATTGTAGATGTGCCCCTTCTTTCCAATATAGCTAGTTGAAGAAATTCACATAGTGCTTGAGGGGTTGGACACCCTTCCATCTCATTAAGCTTAATGCAGCTGATAGTACAATATTTTTTTAGTATTCCTACAAAATTTCATCATATATGGTTTGGATTTTGGAGTTGGAGTTTGTAGCAGTCAGTGGATGTGAGTTTTCCTAGTGCTAGTTTCCCATTGCGCATGGTGTAGTGGATGGTAGCGTACTTAGATGAGATTGTAAATGTAAATATGCATCCATTTGTTCCATGATTTCCACATCAGGTTTTGGACATCCCTATGAAAATAAATTGTAAGTATGGAGGTGATATTCGCCCAAGGGAGTTGAATTGTTGAGCAGAGATCCAAATTCTAAAGCTAATTCCTATTTTCTTTCTCTATAATTCTTGTCATATATTTGTACATCATTATATCAGAGTTATATACATAATTGTATCTGATACAACAATCACATATGTAATGTAAAATAACTTCCAATATTAATAAAAGTCTCATGTCTTATGCCCTCAAATTTATGTCTCTATTACATTGTCAATTTAGCTAGTTTTGATTTTTGTGTTGTGTAAACTCAATAAAAGTTTCCATAATTCTTTATGTAGGTCCTCATACACTATTTGGATCTATTAGGGTATGAATATAGATTCTTATAGTGAATTTGAAATAATTATACTACGTTTGGAAAACTAGGGATAAAGAAGTGCCATATATCTAATTATGGCGGTTTGTTCCCCAACCTGTAACCTATTTGCAATTTCATTCTGTCTTGAGACTATAGACGAAATAGGAAATATCATATTTGAATATTAGACCCTTCCCATGTGATTTTTTTCCATTACTACCCCAGAAGTAGTGGAGTACCACATAATTCTGGGGGATATTGCCTTTGGTCATTTGGCTTGTCCAAATGGTCTGCCCAGGTGTGATGCACTCCTAAAATGTGCAACAGTTGAAGTAATGAATTGAATCATATATATCAAGCTTAAATTTAGGTGGATCTGGTTATTTAGAGTCTGTGGAATCCCCTGGATCCCTATTTGAAAGAATTAGTGAATAGCTAGAGGTGTTTGGAATAAATTCTGCAATTTCTAGTCCAAACTAGTCCATTTTGAGTTAATGTTCATGAATCTCTATTTCGGTACATTAAAATAGTATCAGAACATGGTACTATCCACCTATGATCATTAAGAATAATCTCCATAAACTCTCATTTGAATAAATATTTCAGATAACATCTTCAAGTTTGCAACTATGAGGCTCATACTAGTGGGTGATGACGATTGGGAGCAATATGAAGAAGATGATATAATTTATATTAATGGAGGATTACCACAAGGTGAGGATGGTTACTTAAGTGAAAAAATGTTCTATGAATACCAATGGTATGAACCACCAAATTCTAGATCAAAAGAGGAGTTAACAAGGAATATAGTTGCAAGTAAAATCTCACCTCATCATTATCGAGAGTATCTTTTTATGAGGGAAGAGATACGTGAGGCCATTTCTTTCAAATATTATTTTCATTCCAGATATGGATTTTGGACCAAGGATGTAGATGAGGAATCATTGAACGAAAAAAAACCATCAAGAAAAGAATCAAGTTTTCCCACTTCTTCAAGAAAAGAAGAAGACAGAGGAATCGAAAGTGAAGCCTCATTGAATGCAATTTTTTCTAGCATGAAGATACTTTTTGGATCCTCTTCAAACAAAGTTTCCAAGGATATTGATCCTAAATCTACCAAGGAGAAAGATTGGTTAATACACTTGAAGGAGAAATAGAAAAATATAAATCAAGTTTCTTGTGTAAGTCAAGAGTAGAATGAGGACAAAATTTTAGTCTCTTCCCAATCACATGAGGATGTGGAGTAGACCGAATCATTGATGGAAACTTCAAGTCCTCCTGTGTATGACATAGTGGAAGAACATGCTTACATAAATACACTACATGAATACGATGAAGTTGAGTCACACAGGTATGCTAACATTTCTTATTTGTCTAGAGACATACTCCTTTGTGTGACCATGAGGAAGCATCAATATCAAATGCAAATGATATGGAGGTAGAATATTTTTTATTTTGATATTCAAAATGGAGGTAGAATATTTTTTATTTTTTATTTTGATATTCAAAATGATATGCCAATGGAGGAAGAAAATGAAAGGGTCGAATCATTATATATGATCTCACATGAGTTGCATGACTCCCCATGTGATATACCATTGGGTGACTTAGAGAACTAACTCTTAGTCAGTGAAGAGAATATGTTGCAAGTGTTGTCAAGAACCGATGGTGCACAGAAACTTGTTGAGGATATTATGAGGAGTACATAATTGGAGGAAGGGAAGAGATGCACTATTGAAGGTGTCACTAGTGTCCAATTATGCATCATAAAATAAGCACTTGAAAAGATGAAATAACCTTACTTGCAACTATTGATGGACACGAATATTACACCCAAATATGCAAAAGAAAAGGCCATGGAGGTAGAGAAACTACTCATGGAGTTGGAGGGATCACATCCTTCCTCTTACACCACAACCAGACATGCATATATGGTTGGTAACACGTATTCTTTGATGGAGGAACCTCATCAGAGGTTTCAACATGAAGAGAAATCATATTTGCAAGTGTTTGAGAAAAGAACTCTCATGGAGGAGGCAATCCTTGCAATTGATTTGATGTAGAAATATCGTGAGTTTCCCTTAAGGGTGGAAGAATTCGCTCTATAGGAGGTGGATGATTACATTTCACATGGATCAGAAATCCAAAGTGTTTATTCATCCACTAATTGGGTGGATAGATACCATTGGCAAAGATGGATATTCATTGAGGTAAAGGTTTTTTTTGCTTATGTGATAATTTTTTTGGTTTTACTGATATTGTCTTACTAGATGAGGAGAAAAAATGGTATGTATGAATCCCCTTGGATACTATCAATACACATACATCCATGGATTGGGTGTACAATTACATGGAAGATTTGTAACTACCATGCAAGATAAAATCATCTTGCATACAAAGCATGTTGGATGCAATAGAGCATGCAATCAATCAACTTGTACAAGAATAGATCCAAACATTGTTGGATCAAATGAAAAAGACCTTCAGATGCTTTGAAAGTGATGGAATTTCATTATGGGTATAAGATCCTAGATGGAAAGATAGCTTTGATTTCTAGTAGTCTATTGATATGGAGCAGTGGATGAGTTTCCTACATGGGAAACCTTACGATGAATAGACACACTATGTTCCTACTAAATGGTTTGGGAGTCTTCATAAGACTCTATGTGCTGTAGAGGAGGATAACATGAGAAGGTTCTTGGAAACCTCCCCCCTGGTAGACCATTAGAAAAAGAAGACGATCACCTACTAAATGGGTAAGTGTGGTACAATCCCATAATTTTGTTGTTGCATACAAGGAAAGAAAAATAAGATAGTAGCATGTGCATGTATTCCTTTAATAGAAGATTTGTTTTCCATTGAATGATTGGATCCAAGATGAGAAACATGAGAACATGAATTAAGTTATCTATTTAGCTCCAAGATCATCCCCAAGGAAGGAGGTTATGTGGGCTTCCCAATATTTTCTCCTAACCAAACACTCTCTTAAAAAGGGGGTAATGTCTCAAAAAAGGTTCACTCTATCCTACAAGCATGACAAGAGGTCCAATGCTGAAAGGGAAAGGCATTATTTCAATTTGAAAATTGTATTGTATACTTGGATAGAGCATCCATTGTATTCTAGTGTGCTTGAACATGAAGTTGGAAGGATTGGGATGATATGTCTTTATCTTATGCTTGAGCAACACAAGTTTGGTTCCTAAATGAAGAGGATTTTACTTACCTTTTTTAGTCCCTTCTCCAAATATGTGACCAAGCTAAGTAGAGACATTGGGTGTGATGCACCTTACAGAGTATCTCTCCATTTGATGACATATATGGCTGTCCAAGTTAGGAGAGGATTTTCTTGTTGGGATGAGAACTCATGAAAAGTTCTCAAAGGAATGAAGGAAGTGGTGATGTGCTGCCTTATGTTTGCTTCCCTAGATTTTTGTCAATCACTTGTGTTTGAGAATGATGCTTTGGGAGTGGGTATAGGATTGGATTTGATGAAGAATGGACACATGATTTCTTATGAGAGAAATTTGTTTCATCCCCATGAGACACACTATTTGATTCATATGAATCTTGAGGCAGTCTTATAGCAACATTTTGAAGGCAGTGCTCATGTTTTCATCACCCATGTTTTTCATATGCTTGAGGACAAGAAATTTTGGGAGGAGAGGACTGTAATGTATCCATTTAGAGGCTCCATGGAAAATACACTAACCTATTAGTTTCCCATAGGTCCAAGTGGTATTCAACATCAATTTGGGAAGTAAATTAATTCTATTGTTTTCCTAGCACTGAAATGATAAAAAACTTTTAAAGGCAAAGTATATCCACAATTTTGGTTTATTTATATTTATAATATTTGTTTATGAGTTGTAAGTGTTTTAGGTGTCCCATAGGAAGATGATAATACATATGAGTTGTCTCCGTAAAGAAATCATGAAAGAAAGCTGCTAAAAGTAGTAAAAGCATCCAAAAAGTAGAAAAAGTGGGAAAAGCGGCAGACAATCAAAGAAGGAATTTTTTTGCTAATAAGGCTCCACAAGGATTAGTAATATCAAGAAAGCACCAAGGAAACTAAATAATAGCCACAATATCCAAATTTAGTTAGTGAGGGAGAAATTGATGAGGCAAGTGGGTTCAAATGCAAAAGCAACCTGCCAAAGAAGTCTCCAACTCATTCCTAATTTGAAGTCCAAGAAAGCATGGGTCCAAAAAAGGTAAAAATATACATAAGTTAATAAAATAAGAATGAGATCCTCATTAAACAATATTTAGATAATTTTTCATTTTATTTTGAATGAAGAGCTTTGATATTTCTTCATGCTTGGGAGATGTGCCCCTTGCAACTAGTTGGGAGATGTGCCCTTATGCCTAATATAGCTAGTTGAAGCAATTCAACTAGTGATTGAAGGGTTGGAATCCATGTCCATTTAGTTGAGATTAATGCATCTAATACTACAACATTATTTTAGCATTCCTATATAGTTTCATCATAGTTGGTTTGGAGTTTGGAGCTGGAGTTCGTAGCAGCCAGTGGATGTGACTTTTCCTAGTGCTAGTTTCTCATTATGCATGGTGTAGTGGATAGTAGCGCAATTGGATGAGATTTTGGTTGTACCTATGCATAAATTTGGTCCACGAAGTATTGCAGCAAGTCATGGAAAACCATCTTAAGATAAATTGTAGTTCTGGAGGTGATATTCCCCCAAGGGAGTCGAATTGTTGAGCAAAGATCCAAAATCTAAAGCTTATTCCTCTTTTCTTTCTCTCTAATTCTTGTCATGTATTTGTACAAAATTATATTATATTTATTTGAATAATTGAAGTTTATAAAATAGAAATGTATGTAATGTCAAATACCCTCCAATATTAATAAAAGTCTCGTGTCTTATGCCTTCAAATTTATTTCTCTGTTGCATTGTCAATTTAGCTAGTTTTGATTTTTGTGTTGTGTAAACTCCAAAAGAATTTCCAGAATTCTTTATGTGGGTCCTCATACACTATTTGTATGTGTTAGGTTTTTAATATAGAATTTTAGAGTGAATTTTAAATAATTATATTGTGTTTGGAAAACTAGGGAGGAAGCAATTGCATATATCCATTTTTGGTGGTTTGTTCCCTAACATGTATCATATTTGCAGTTTCCTTCTGTCCTAAGGATATAGAATAAACAGGAAAGATCATATATGAATATTAGACCCTTCCAATGCTAATTCATTCTAGTATTGCACAAAAAGAAGTGGAGTACCACATAACTCCTACGGATATTACCTCTGGTCATGATTTGGCTTGTCCAAATAGTCTGCTTAGGCGTGATGCACTCTTAAAATGTGCAACTGTCAAAGTAAGGAATTGAATCTTATTTGTCAACATTAATGTTAGGTGGATCTGGTTATTTAGAGTCTGTATAAGCCCTTGTATCTCTGTTTGGAAGAATTAGTGTAAGTCTAGAGGTGCTTGGAACAAATTCTACACTTTCTAGTCCAAACTAGTCCATTTTGAGTTAGTGTGCCTAAATCTCTATTTGGGTACATTACACATCTCTTCTAGTGGACCCATCGACAATTAAGCCTTTTTTATAGTGTTTCATGCCTAAACATGCTAGAAATATTTATAACTCTATGTAATAAAGTCATGGAGAATGAATAAGACCTTAAAATATATGCGTCTGGGTGTATGGCCTTGCAAAATATGTGACATCTCTAGAGTGTCTCATGTGGAAATGTCGCAAAATATCATATGGGAAATTCTACAATACTTTTTAATAATTTTTTCTCGATTGTTTTGGGGTTTGAGCTTAAGAAAGGGATTCAATGGATTTTATAGAGGTTTAGAGCACGTGGATTTCACAGGATTTGGCTCTTTGTGTTTCTAAGATTATATAATTCCTCCCACGAACCCAAAAGTGACCCAAAATTAGGACAAATAAATTTTTAAGGTCCAACAATCATTGGATTTTATTTTCCCCATTTTTTCAATAACACAACTTCCTCCATTTACTTGACTTTAAATGATAAGTAGAATCTATAAATATTCTAGCTCGGTTAGGTTATTGAATGTTGGGAAACAGTCAAGGTTTGCACAAGTCAATGCACAGGGGATGAATATTACCCAAAGCATGAGATAATGCCACACAACATGATTGGGTGAGAACTACAAGCCTAAATAGACCAAGATGAAAGGCCTATTGATGTGAGAAAATTACTAAGGTCAACTTTCACATAGAACTCATTGATGAAACTTCCCAAATTAGAGTCTCCCCGCTTAATATTATTCCTATGTCTTATGAAATTGGCTTACTATTTTGTTTTATTAGAATAAGGTTCATTGAGGGTTCTAGTGCATAAAAAAATATTCCAAATTAAAATAACATGAATGAAATATTTAAACTCAATTGATGGAATCAATGAAGCTTCTCATAAATCAAAATACACATTTATATTATTCGACAGTCCCTGATACTATGAATTCACACGAACCAACAAATCTAGAATTTACATTCATTAAATGCATTATGCATACACATTCTTTAGAAAATACTGCATATTAGCAATAAAGCATTTCAAAAAGTGAATTACATGATTCTTGATCACAAATCCAACTCACTATATTATATCTGCTAATATGGAGCTTGAATTCATATTATAAAATCCTCCTATCAAGTTCATGTAGCCAAAAAAAGTCCTTTATAATATCTCCATACACTTATATATATGATCATTTAAAGGAGTTGCCGAATTGTCTCTTTACGTTCTTTTTTTACTCTTCCCATACTCTAGCCTATTATATGTTGATTGTAATTCAAAATATTTATCAAATACAACATTTTCGTTCAATGATATCTTGAAGTCAAATTTGTTTAGCAGCCTACCATAGATTGGGCCTAATCTATTGGTATAATCCAACGACAAGACTTAGTATGTGATAGTTATTTTACAAGTTTCAACTCAACTTGACTAATTACCTTCACTTAAATTGATTATTGATTATTTTCTTATAAGAATTTATGTACCATATCTAAAATATCATCGAGAGAAAGGAGCTAATATCCTCTCCAACATATAGCAACTGTATGCAATTCTATCAACTTCACAGCTTCAATGAAATATCCATAGTTGTCTCACTGCAAGGAATTGATGTATTCCATGGCACCATTGAACTTGCAGTCGATGTCTATAATGTTGGAAAAGATCCATCTTATTTCACTATGGATGAATGGACAAACGTTGGAAGGGATGGGTTTGTACTACTCCAACCAAGTAATGATTTCATTCAAGTCCAACCTCTTCCCTTCCATTTTTTCATCTGCCATTCCAATTATTGTTCATCGACTAAGAAGTTCTCCACAAACTCTTTACAATCTTGAAGATGTTAGTGCAAAACCTTAATCAGAGGGAGAAATTGTTCTTCCCATATGTGTTCAAACATAACAAACTCACTCAAACTGTACTTTGATGCATTATGATACTCCACTTGATTTTCAATGTTAGCAATGTTCTCTTTGTGCCACTTGAGTTCTTCCATCAATTGGAAGGATATTTATCCCTAAGCTTGTCACTGAAGTCATAACAATTGTGGTTGTCTCTAGTTGTTGGATATTATGTCCGATATCAACCACATTTACTCAATGGATTTCAATAACTAACTAATTGATCCAAGTTCTCAATTTGATGTACCTATAATTCATATGCCCTCATGGATGACTTACCTAAGCATGATGTCCTCACTAATTTCAGAATAGATCTTAGCAAATTTTAATGGGTTTTCTCAATATGAACAGCCTATTGCTTTCGTTTCTGAATCAAAATGAGAATTAGGGGCTTGCTTGCACAATATTTTTGTCGGGAAACCTTGGTGGTAGTGACTCCAAATTAGGAATTGATACTTTAAATGACAAAAATCTTATTCAAAGGGTTGTGGATCTTAAAGGTGTTGAACTATACTTTATATAAATTAATCCCATTAGCATCTACCAAGGTTGTTGCAAACTCAACAATCACAATAAAATTTGCAATAATGAGAGGGTACATCAAGTACATGTCTTTATTTTGTACCTTTAATTTGGAGTTGGCTTTGAAATTGGTTGTTTGGTATGATTACCTCCATAAAGAATAATCTATTTGGAATGTGCTTGTACAAGATATATGGAGTTGAGGTGCAATCAGATGCAAAGATAATTGTTGTATTATTCCTTGTACCAGTCACCAACATAGTGATAGCTTCCTCTAAGAATCTCAAGCATGGTTTATGGAAGATGGTCTCTTAAAGGGAATCCATGAACAATGGTAGTGCTTTAAATACGATACCTACACGACTTCCAATAATGCATTGAAAGAAGAATATGAGAGGATTCCACTTATCACACAAGTCCAAGGAGATGCAACTAGTGGAAATGTTTCAATGTGACATTATTTCTACCCAATGGAACACAAATCCCTTGGTCAACACTTATTGTATCAAGGGAACCCAATGCATGTGCAACTTAGAATAAGGGAGGACTTATATTTGGTTATATTTATGGAGGAAAATATATTCAATATCTCCATATAATACTGGAATCTTGGCTACTCCTTTGCAATGACTCAAGCTAGACAAAAAGAGAAAAAGAAGCTTTGAGGTAATTGCACAATTTAAGTCTACACTTAATGATTAAGTAATGTTATTGGTGTCACTTTTAAATGAGAATGGAAAAGAAGAACCTCAACTATTAAAAAAAAAAAGTGCATTAATCCGCCATGGAGGAAATCGAGATTGAGATCCAAGATTAAATGGACCATCTTAACATATGTAAGACAATTCATAAATATAACACTTATATTGGAATCATAGGTGGGTCAAGTCCCATCCTTTATCATAGGTTCCATAAAGTTCAAAGGTGGGTATAAGATTCATGATGAATCATGAAAGCATGAGTCCCTGAGGTACTTTGCACTCACATCTACAAAGTTGACCATGAATGGAAAGGGTTATTAACAATCACTTATGGGAAAGGATTAGCTCACAATTTCTTAAACAAAAGGCGATCAATACCATGAGATTGTGATATTGTGATTGCTTATGTGAGGATGGGAGATAGAATCTTTGATTCATAATGAAATATTATTGATAATATGAGGCTGTGATTGCTAATATTTACCCCAGTGAAGAAAATACTATGATGTTAAAATCAGAACCTCCTAACTTGAAGGTGTAGAAGTGACTCAATTCATAAGGGTTGAGAAATTACTCAAACCACAATGCCCCATCTAAGCAGTTTAGGGATGACTCAACCCAAGTTTGAGTCACTTCTAAATTGAGGGTGTGGCTTGTGAGTGGATGCATCTTCTCAGTGGTTATAGTGTAGTCATTGGCCTTGAACTCAACTCGTGCATAGGGAACCTTAGTATAATGACCAATTCGTCCAATGAAAACAAAATAAAAGATGTATACATAAACTACAATTGAGTGCTAACATTAAATCTTAGCAATGGAAAAGCCCTCTTGTAGTAAATAATGTGTCTTTTTATAGTTCTAGCGAAATATTTGATAGATTGTTGAAATTACAAATTTTAATCATTCTAATTAACTAAAATGAGTAAAGTTATTTCAACTAATATGAGCTACTACCATTGTAGAATTTCATGTTCAAAATCATGATTTCCAACTACCAATTTATTGCATCGAAAAGGAGCATTTCTACATCCTGGGTGGGGGGAAAGTGTCTATCTATCCTATAAAAATAAAAAAAATAAAAAAAAAACGCATCAATATGTTGTAGTATAGTGGAGCCAGAAGCAACAATGTTAGTTGCACCATTCACCTTTGGAAACACATCCTATGGAAATAAAGGTGCCATTGGGGTCCTTATTTAATTAAATGCTACTAATTCAATTTGTGAAAGCACCACAAGTATGGATAAAATAAAATTGGAAGGGTTTTTGAGAAGTAGTGAAGGAAAAAATTGGGGTGGGAGGATGGATTTTCGACGAGTTAGGGTTTCATATAGAATGAGGATGTCATTTCGAACAGTTAAGGTTTGTAGGATCATAACCTATTTGGAAATTTTCTAATTGCCTCTATGCCATCGATACAATCTCTATGAAACTACACTTAGATTTAATCCCTTATACTTATGGGCCTAGTACTGACCGAGGTTAACAAAATTAGGAATTTTTTATTAGGGTTTCTTTTAGTAGTTTTTTATGTTTTTTCCTCTGAATAGTCTACTTGTTGTATGTATTTTTGTTTTTACCATGATGACTGCCCCGAGACGTGATGGAGGTTAGCCTTCTACGGTGTCACCTGCTTCACTTAGACATGTGGGATTTCTTTTCCCAAATTCAGTCTCTCAGTCATAGCGCAAAGACGTTTCCATACTTTCATTTGTTTCAGGTTCCAAAACTTGCATTAAGGTGGTCCCTCCCTTTGATGATATTGGTGTTGGAAAGCATTTCAATGTTTCTCTAGTCGATGGAGTTTCACAACCTAGATTGATTTCAAAGGTAGGTACTACTATGCAGAATAATGTTTCTAGGAAATGTGGTATGTTGATGGGGTTGAAAGCAAACTCTATATGGAGGGTTCAAGCTTACAAAGTAAAACATAGGATTGAACAATATGTGTTGGGGAAGGATGTTGAAATGGATAAGGTTTCCATCCCTTCCATTCGAGATTTAGTGGGTAGATTTGAATACATTAAACTCAACAGAGAGGAAGTGATAGAATGGATGAAAACCCATTGGAAGTCGGTACTAGACTATACTCCAAAAGTTAGCATTCTTTCATATGGATGGTATGTTTTTAAAAGCGGAAGATACCTCCAATTCCTTAGTTGTTTCTGGGTTATAAAAAATGGTTCTCTATTATTGGGACAAAGGCATTCAACTTTTGATCCGACTAAGGAAATTTTTATCAAACACCATTTATGGATGTTACTCCCTGGATTTCCTTTCTAACTATGATCAAAATATATTTTCGTGGGGTTATCTAATTTTCTAGGTAAGTTCATCCAATTGGATAACAAAATGTTATTCACGATGGATAAATGTATGGATTTCATGATTATTGATTTGGATGTTTTGAAATGTATCTTGGAACAAGTCGAGATTGTTTGGGGCCAACATATTTTTTCCCAACGTATTGCATATCTAAACATTCACTTCCATTTTCATTACTGTCGGGGCACTGATCATCTATGGGAAAAATGTCCAAAGTATTGTTCATGGATGATAAGGTTTTGACTATGGAACCAATTGAGGATTCGATGCCTCCATGATCTGCATCAACTCATTTAGAGGAGGGGATTCAGCCTTCTAATCCCATTGGTGAGTTCAACAACCATGATTCTCCCTCTAAATGTGAATGATTAACAAAGGAGAAACTAAATTTTGTTAAATCTTTTAATAAGGATACTGAACAAAAAAACTTATATTGATGGTAATTCCTTTCCTTTAATTGATGATTATTTTGTATCTAAGATCTATAATATTGTTAGTAGTCCTCATCACATCATGGTTAATTATGATCCAAGAAAGGTTTTGGGTGCTATTTGAACCTTAAAAAAACCATATACAAATTTTGAGAAGTTGATCTCTTATGACTATCAAAATCCTAGGATTGATAGACTATTCATTTCCTTGGGGAATCTTTAGATTGTTTTGGGACCTAGATTATATGTGGAAGGTACTCCTGGGGATTATAAAATACCAAACTTGAATCCTCTTACTATAGACTCATCGATGGAACAAATTTATTCTGAATTTTCTTAGTTGTCTACCCTTCCCAATACTAGGTTTTTGGGCCCCTCCAAGCCCGCGGGTACCCATTCCCTTGATGTTATATGGAATGAATATGTTGGGATGGGGATATGTTCCAAATTAATTGACGATGGATTCCCTCTCATAATGAGCTTCTGATCAAAACATGTATTCAATTTTAGGATTCCAAATTATCCTACAACATGGATGTGCTTTCCACTACATCCATTAGACACCAAAATGTTACCATTAGAAAGAAAAAAAATATTGAAGCCTCTATCAATTTTGGTACAGACTTAGTTAATAATGATCCTAAAGTTGAATATGTTTCCCTTTCGCAAAGAGTTTTGGATGATTCTTAACATAAAACCTCTCCTTGTGAGACAAANGGGGGGGGGGTGGTTGGGGGCATTAAGTTTATGGCCCTCAAAATAATGTTGCATGATACTATCCCTAATATTATCCTTATATAAGAGACCATATGTAGTGGTGCTTAGGTGGTTGGGATTTCCTCAAAACTACTTCCTGATTAGGAAATTTGTGCAACTGACTCTAATGGCCTTTCTAATAATGTGTTGGCCATTTGGAATCCCTTAGTTGCTGACTTCAAGCCCTTTGGGATTTGTGTAGGTATCTTCCTTGAAGGCAGATTCAAGGTTATGATCATATTTTTTCTATTCTAAATTGCTATGGGCCATACAAGGATAGGGAGAGTTTCTAGGAAGGTTTTGAGGACAATGGCGTTTTAGATGACCCCAATATCATATTGGCTAGGGATATTAATTTCACTATGTCCTTTAATGAAAGTTGGGGGAATACCACAAGAATGGATCCTTTGTCAAACTTTTTCATTCAAATTTTCCAGAGATATAACTTGATGGATGTCCTCCCTGCTAAACTTGAGCCTACCTGGAAAAATTGAAGGAGTGGCAAATAGGGAATTAGTAAGAGATTGGATCAATTTCTTATTAATGATGGTGTAGTCTTATCCTTGAAAAATTAAATCTTGATTTATTCACTCAAACATCTCAGATCACTCCCCTATTTGCTTGCAACTTGATGGGGTGAAGACTGTTACTAGGTATCCTTTCAAATTCAACCATGTGTGGCTTCATGATGAGGATTTTTGTTCTATGGTTAGGAACAATTGGATTTTCTTCCCTGTTTATGAGGATTTTGATGCTATGGAGAGTTCAATTTACAAACTAAAACATCTAAAGAAGAAAGTGATTTTATGGGAAAAGGAGAAAAAGCAGAAATCAAAACGGGGATTAATGGAGGTTAAAAACCTACTTGAAAAAGTCTTTATGTCAAATCCTTCTGGCATTTATACCAAGGATGAGAGGAAGGAATTATATGAGTTGGAAAACAAAAAACAACATATTTCTTAAGCAAGAAAAGATGACTTGGATACTAAAAAACATGGCTATTTGGTTAGCCCATGGATACAATAACACCAAATGTTTTCATAGGTTTGCTACCTTTCGAAGGAATTCCAACTCAATCCAGGATATAGATGTTGGCGATGGGAATTTTATTCATACACAACAAGATTTATAAAAGGTTTCCAAATGTCATTTTTTGAATCATTTTAAAGATAAATGGGGAACTAACATTGAATCTCAACTTAAAGTGATTAGGAACTTCCTGGCTTTTTTTACTACAGAAGAAGGACTTCAGATTGGGTCACCTATTACTTTAGCTGAAGTGGAAGGGGTACTGAAGATTTTTGATGAGGATAAGAGTCCAGGGCCATATGGTTGGCCAGTGGAACTCTTGATTACTTTTTTTGACCTAATGGGGAAGGATTCGTTGGAGATGGTGGAACAATATATAATTGAAGGCTATATATTTGGTGCTATCAATGCTACCTTCATTTCACTCATTCCTAAGTGCAATAAACCCTTGGAGTTTTCTTATTTAAGACCTGTCTCCCTCTACATTAACCTTGTTTACATAATCATCTCAAAGATCATTTCCAACAAATTGAGTCCAAATCTTGTTGAGGTGACAACTAAGGAACAATTTGGGTTCCTTGCCAATAGGAAGATCTTGGATGATGTGGGTGTAACTCAAAAGTGTCTGCACTCAATAAAGTAAAAAAAATTAGAGGCACTTATCCTATAAATGGACTTGTTCAAGGCATATGATAGAGTGAACCGGGTATATTTAATATTAATCTTCCTACAAATTGTGCTTCTTATCATTGTGACCAACTGGATTATGGCATGTATATATTCTGCATGTCTTGTTGTTCTGATAAATGGTATTCAAACCAGTTTCTTCAAATGTTATAGAGGAATCAAACAAGGGTGTCCACTTTCACCATTACTTTTCCTATTGGTTATTGAAGATCTTAGTAGACTAATTATAGTTGCAAAAACGAAAGGAAAATTGAAGGGTGTCAAAATATCTTCCTCTATGTTTATTACACACTTATATTTGTTGTTGAATTGGTTTTGTTCTGAAAAAGAACCATGGAGGAATGGATTTTTTTCACTAAGCTTATCAAACATTTTTCTGCAGCTTCTCACATGGAGGCGAGAGCCACTAAGTCAATATCCAACAAGAATAATGTAACTGATGCTGATATTTCACCGATCTCTTCTTTTTTTCCTTTCCATGGGACTGAGATGGATGAGGGGTTGAAATATCCGGGATACTTCTTGAAACCAAATTGTTACAGAGTTAAAGATTGGTCTTGGGTGGTTAAAAGGGTGGGAAAAAAGGATTAAAAATTGGACAAATGGATTCCTTTCTTTGTGGGGAGGCTTACACTTATTAATGCAATATTGGTTGGGATCCCCGTCTATTGATTTTCCATGGCACATGTTCCTTAATCTATCCTATGGAAAATTAGGAAGTTGATTTTTAATTTCCTTTGGTGTGGCTCTACAATTGATAAAAGGATCCATCTAGTCAGGTGGGACAAACTTTCAAAACCAAATGACCTTAGTGACTAGGCTATTAAGAACTTACAGTGCTTTAGCACAACATTGGGGGTGAAAAGCATGTGGCAAGGTTTGTTTGGGTCTGGCCTTTAGTGCGATGTCTTAAAGTACTTAAAGGGTAATATTCTCAAGTGGATTAGGGAACCTATCAAAAGTGTTAGTAATGTGCCCAACATTTGGAATCGATTTACTAGGCCATTTTCCCATATTAGCATAGGCCTCTTGTGGAAAGTGGGCAATGGCACAAAAATTATGTTTGGTATTGATCCAATTGTTGGGGTGGAATTGAACTATACCCTTTATCCATACATTTTAATTTATTTGTCTGAATTTGGCTTTCATAGTCTTGCACATATCCAAAGACCACAATGGTTAGGACAGTCAATTTCGTACTGGTTGCTTGCAGAATATTTGGGACTTGGAAGCCACTGGGTAGATGAATGGAATGGCTACATATTTTCTCTCAATAGAGCATAGATCAAACTTGGAGAAAATGAAGACATCTTGGTATGGACTGTAAATGGTGCTTTTGGACTTGCCCGTGCGAAATCTGTTTATTTAGAAATTGCAAAAAGTCATTCTACATATGATAAAAAATGGTGGTATGGCATATTGTGGAAGTGGCACCTACCTCAAAAGCTAAAATGATTTCTCTGGCTTGCTCTAGAAAATTGTTTGTTGTCATGGGACAATCTACTCCGTAGGGGATGTAAGGGTCCAAATATTTGCAACCTATGCATATCTGAGGGTGAATCCATTAATCACATGCTTATTCATTGTATCTTCTACAGGAAGATTTAGCAGATGGTTGCAAATGGACTTCTTTTTTTCTTGGGAATGGAAAGTTGATAAATTTGGTGGAAACGATTTGCTAGCGCTTCTAGGATTTTGAGTATGTACAAAGACTATAGACTTGTTTCTAAAGTAAAGAAAGTTCATCATATTACTTATCCTTGTATTCACTTTTATGATGTGGGTTTTTTTTATGGAGATGCTTAGGAGGGCACATGTGGTGCAGATGTCCTTTTAAAGATTGGTTGTAATCACTACTTCAAACTGATATTGAACGGTGCGCATGGAACTAATAATGAAGTAGAATTATTGGCCCTTTGGTGTCTGCTCAAATTTGCCTCTACTATTGGCGTTGATTATATTCATGTTTTGTGGGACTCCTTGAGTATAGTGAAATTGGAAAATAAACTACACACACTGCGAATTCTTGCCTTGGAACACCAATGTAAAAGGATTGAGGTACTCATGTGAAGTTTTGGGACCCTTCAAGTTGAACATGTTTTCAAAGAGCTGAATGAGGAGGTTGATGGACTCTCCAAAGTTGCCATTGATAGTGTTGAAGGTTTGTTGGTGTTTGAAGAATATATAGAAGTCTCTCTTTCTTATTTAGGCTCTACTTTTTTCTACATTAATTTTGTGAAGGTTTTTTGTGAGCCTAAAATCCTTTTAGGCTAAGTTGTAACTACATGTGATGATGATTTTGAACAACTATGTTTTTTGTTCATAACTCTTAGAAAGTTTTGGATAGAACAATTATAACTTGTGAGAGGATACTCTTGTTGTTATGAATCTATCTAACTTTCTTGGAAGTGATCAAATACATTCTTATTATTTCTAAGAAATAACAAGACATGGTTTTCTTTTACTTAACAAAAAAAAGTCGTGTAAATTAAAAAAAAAAAAATACATGTATCAATGTATTGTAGAATAATAATGAAAAAGATGTGTCTAGACATTTTGTAAAACCAGAATTATATACGTTTATACCAGTGTAAAACAACATTACACAAATAGGAGTTTGTAGATTTAATCTATCTAAACACTTTGTAAAACCAAAGTTAGATTAATCTATAGTAATGTAAAACAACATGCCACCAATAGGAAATTTGATCCCTTTAGCGATTTCTCTTTAATCGAACCAGGAAAATCCTCGACTACAAACGACTCCTTGAAACGACGGGCCATGGCTTGTGCATCAGGCGAGCATTTTCAACAATCTTGCAGCGACCTCAACAAGGAAGCTACTGCATCACCGGAAGGTCCCCAAAATTTGGACTCCGCAGCTCCCAAAATCTTCGAAAACGGTAAGAGATTTCTTTATTTTCGTGAGCTCATTTTGAGACATAAATTTTAGTCAGCAAATGCATCCGCCACGGTTCAAATCCGCAAGGAAGCTCAAGCAGTCTCGAGCGAGAACAAAAGCCCTGAATCGAACAAAACTGACGAAATACCAGAAAAAAGGGAAATAGAAGCTGGTTGATGCTATGAGTGAAATGTGCCATGTTGTTTAAAATGGCGACGAAGACATGGAAGCAACCCTAACTCAATTGGGTGTGCAGGTAACTCTAGAAATGGTAAATATGGGATTTGGTAAAACAAGTTCCCCCATTTAGGCTCTTAGGTTTTAACTCTTTATACACGATACTGACTTGTCAATACTCTCGGCCGCTCTAAGGACTCTGAAACCCTGCAGAGGATTTTGTAGGAGAGATCGGCTGCATCTTGCAGTAATTGTGTCAAAGCATTTCATTCACAACGACCTGGCATGATGATTTGGGTATGCTGAATGATGATTCAGATATGTTAATCTGTAGTATATTAGTAAGGAATTTGCCAAAGTACAAATATCTATGTTTGATTGTGGTTGATTGATGTCTTAGTACAATTAATTGTTGCTATGGTTGATATCTTAGTACAACTAATTGTTGTTTTGGGAAGAACTGATATGGAGTATTTTTTGTCAAGGAATGTCTCGGTGCAAATATCTGGGTTTGATTATGGCTGTTGCCATAAGAATACAACTATCTGATGTATAGGAAGGATTTGGGAAGAATTTAAGTAAATGGTTGCTGCCCTAATACAACTATCTGATGTATAGGAAGGATTTGGAAAGGATTTAAGTAAATGGTTGCTGCCCTAATACAACTATCTGATGTTTGGGAAGGAATTAAGTATTTTCCTTAATAGAAAAAGTGCTCATGTATCAAGTGGTGGTTTTGTGTGAGCATATCCAAATTTCCATTCACTTGATTTGCAACACAGCAATCTTGAATACATCCATGTGCTATCTGGTTTTGTTTGCTTATTCATAAACAGCTAGCAAACACATAAAGAACCAGCAAACAATCTTTATGTTTTCTCATTCATCATCTCCCAATTTCATAGTAAATATGCAGAGCTGTCAAAAAGGACAAAATGAATGTGTGTTAAAGCTTTCAACAATGCACTGTAATCTGTTAATGCTTCAATGAAGTGAAAGTTGTTCCTGTCTTTCCTGCAACTAGTCTGTGTACCCTCCAACGAAGTTTCATGTAAAGTGCAATAATTTCAATGGACTTGGGAAGGATTTTTTGGGATTCTCAGGTAGAGCTATACAAAATGTATGGATACCCGAAACTGTACTAATTGTAATAAACCCCTTTATAATGCATTGTTAGATCACAACCCAAAAAAACTGGCAAGATGGCAGGGGTTTAAGGAGCATATAGCACAGTACTCTTTTTGACAATTCCTCAATTTCTATTTCTGGGTGATTACTTGGAGAGATGTGAACCTTGAGCAAGGGGTTTAAGGAGCATATAGCACGATCTTCTTTTTGACAATTCCTCAATTCCTATTTCTGGGTAATTACTTGGAGTGATGTGAACCTTGAGCAAGGATGTGAAACTCCTCATGCCTATCATTAATTTAAAATGACAAGCCTTAAGGAGAATATGAGGTGCATCCAAGATAATATAGGCATGCAAGATTTGAAACTTCTTGATGCACTAAGTCATACTCCTACCGTAGGGAGCATCCATGGCTACCTCAAGGTATGATAATGGCATGCGGGAATAAAACCTATTTAATGTATTAGGGGAAGTCCATGAGATTGAACCTTATCAAGGGTGTGAAACTAACACCCTTAGTTCCACCTAATCCCAAGCATGTTAGCCATTAAATTAAATGGCAGGGCTTATGCAAAACATGACATAGGATCAGGTCTATGATATGTGCATCAGTTATAACCTAGTATCATAAATTCAAACCATACTTTAAGGTGACTCCATGACTTACTAATTATGATCTCTTAATATTATAAGTTCAACCCTTACTCCAAGGTGACCACATGGTTTACCTTAAGATGTTTAACCCTTACTCCAAGGTGACCACATGGTTTACCTTAAGATGTTGAAACAACATGTGAAAATGAAACCTAATCAAAGTATTGTAAATAGTAAGAATTGAAGGCTCTTTAAAAATTGCAGTGTGTTTATATTTTATAAATGAATTTGTATACAATATTATGTCATTATATTTTTTTTTATAAATAAAAAATATAAATTGAAAATGATATTATAAATAATAATAATAACAACAACAACAATTTTTTTGAAACATAAATTATATATATAGAATTCCACTAAAAGAATGTTTATTGGATGGATGTTTTAAATAGAATGGATGTCACATCACAGGCCTAATATTATTTATAAGTGGATAATTTTAGTTTGAGAAGAAAAATACAATATAAAACCAAGTTTTTGTGTAGAAATTGTAATATCAAAACTAATAACATATTTTTGAAGAATAATATCAAAGAAAAATTGAAAATTAGTCTTAATAATGTACTATTATTACATTATTCAATTAACTCTAGCCCTTAAGAATTTTTTCTCTTACCAGTTGGAAAAACAAAAATACATCATGTAGAAACAAAGTTGAGTGGTTCACTCAAACACCCAGATTGCTCTCCTCGAATTGAGAAAATTTTAAAACAATTTTGCCTTTCAAAAGACGAGGGCATATTTCTATCCACCATCTTAGATATGTAAATACGAGTTTGGAGAGTAAGGGCTTGTTTTGAAAGCTCATTTGCCTTGGTGATTAGCTCCCTATAAACATAATGAAAATAAATTTTAGTTTTTATTTACTTTTACTTTGTAATTCTTTCCACTATTGGATAGAGAGTCAAATATGGAACATTATTTTTACCATTTTCCTAGTCGATGACAAGCTTGAAGTCTCCTCCAATTTGGAGTTATTCACGCTTTTTTCGAAGTTGTCCACATTAGTAACCACGAAGAAAACAACTTTGCATTATTACTTGTGTCATCTTCGACCACTTTTTTCAAATCAATGCTGTGATTTTCCTTCACATATCAAACACCTCCAACACTACACATCCTTGGATTCCCTTGATGTGCTTCATCAAAGTATCTCCAAGAATAGGCTTTATCAATTTTAAGGGTTACCTTACCTGGTTTCCATACCCCTCCATAAGGATATCTTATTTGCAACCAACTTGAATGGGCATCATGTCTTTGTTCTAAAAGGTCATCTCATTTCTAGCTAGCCAAAGGTCCCATGAGATTATGTGAAGTAAAATCTTGTGTTTCTTACCACTTTCTCTTTTATCCAATTTTCCATATAAATAAAAAAAGGAACATCCTTGCTAAGTTTATTTTCCATCTGTTAACTTTAAAGCTTCATCCCACACATTCTTAGTAAAGGGATAGTGAACTAGGAGGTGATTAAGTGTTTCATCATCACTTTTGTAAAGGATGCATCTACCTAGCCCTTGCGAAGTTCTACTCTTACAGTTATCCTATGTTAGAACTATATTTGATAGTGCTAACTAGAAAAATAAATTGTTTTAAGGGATGCTTTTATTTTTCAAATAGGTTTCCATCACCACCTTTGTTCTCCTTCTAACTCTTCCCCAAACTTGGTATGATAACCTAATTGAATTATGTATCTTCATGAAGAACTGTTCTTTGAACATATTATTTCATCCTCCTTTCGAAGTCTTATTTCACTTTGATGTAGGTTACACAAAAAACGGTTCCATCCCATTGCTTTCACTCCCTATAGAGTCAAATTGTATTCCCCTTTCCACTCTTGATTCCAAATGACGAAGATGATGGGTTTGTTACGTTTGCAAGATAATGTATACCATGTAGCTTTAAAGAGTTGATTATAGACTAGATAACATGTAGTTTTCACCATAGCTCACCCATGGGTCCTATCTTATTCTAACTATATATCCATTTCCCACTCCCCATGCCAACTAACCAACAAGAAAATGTTAACCTTTTACTATATATTTCCAAATAATGGAAACTCCCTTTATTGATTTAGTTGGATACCCAATCCATTCTTCCATGACAAAGTATCAATGTACTTCTAAAGAATCACTTTCTTCAATAACCCGTCATTCTTTAACAACCTCTACAAACTCTTTGTTACTAATGCTTTCCCAAAATAGTGAATGTTTTTAACCCCCATCCCCCAATTCTTTAGGTTTTGCTAACTCCAATTAACCAAAGGGCCCTCCAATCAAATAAATCCAAGCTGAAAATATTCATAGTTAGCCCACCAACTAGGTGGGTCATAAGGTCACTCCATTGATGCATCCCAGTCTCTCTTTACCTAAGCAATGGATTCAATACCCTAGTGCACATAGCTAGCACCCTCTATAGAAATAACACACAAAAAATTGGATCATAACTTAAATTGATTTTTCTTCTCAATCCTAGATAATGTGAGATGTTCTCGCATCTTGACCACTAGGTGTTATACATAGCTAGCACCCTCTCTAGAAAGAACACAAAAAAATTTGAAGCATAACCATATTGATTTTACAACTCACATGTCATGAAGTCTATCTCCAACCTCTTATAAATTCCATTAAGAAGGCGCCAAATCAAGGTAGAATAATTCCTTATGTTGGAAAAAATCATATTAATTTATTGATTTTTTATGTCCACTTCTCTAATCAAAGATCCATGTCTTTGAGATTCCCATCACCCATTTTATTGGTGAAGTCCACATCCCTTATTTGCTTCTCCATCATATTCAAGAAGGAGATTGGATTCTTGAGAAGCACAAAGGTGATTGGATCAAGTTGCAGAGAGACTTACACAACGATTTTAGAACATGCCAATGACATTACCTGATATATGTATTTGTTGTTATTTTTTGAATAGACATCTATCCTCTTTCCCTTCCTAATCTTATGTTCAATGCTTGATTAATCTTGAACTTGAATTTCTTGAAAGGGTTAATCTCATTGGTAAATTAATTAGGATTACTTGTTAAGATTGACTTGATTTATGTTTAGATTTGTGCTATTGTAATGCCATAAAGAATGAGAAAGGTATGATGTCTTTGTGCAAGTTATAGATATGGTAGATTGGATCCATGTTAGAGATCAGGAACAGGAAAAAGCAACAGGATAACCGTCTTAATCAAGGTAACTCTTGTCCCTTCCTCTTGAATGGTTTATTTACTTGTTTCAATCTTTGGTTGACTGCATAGATATGTATCTATGATCCTAGAGGGAGTTAGGTTAGTGATCTCTCCATTTGATCTAGTATAGTGATCCCTACACTATATGGTAATTCCCCACCTCAAAACTAGGGTTGAGCACTAGTTGAATATTGTCAAATGGAGGCACTTAAGAGCATAGTACATCTATGACCGTGAAGACACATGCTCTGCAGCCGAACCTAAAACTTTGGTAATTGTGAAAATGAGAGTCATTATGGTCGAATCATGAATGTTCCTTATAAGCACTTGGTTTCTACTCTTTTGTGTGCCCCACGCACAATAGGTCATGATATATTCATTGATAGTCATAGTACCAAGGTTTTTACCTCCTCCTTTCAAAATCACTAACCCTCCCCTCCAATAGAAAATAAATAAGAAATTAATTTCCTTGACGTCTATATGAAGAATCCCATGACCAACCCTAAAGAACTTCTCATTTATGTCCCAGTACCCCACCAACTGTTGTAATAGATCACCTTGCTTGCGGATTTTAGTGTTATCGAAGAACTTTACAATCCCACAACCTCACAAGGAATCCAATGCAAGCTGGTGTCTAATAGAAGTAGCATTAGCATCATCATGCTTCATTTTTTCCACTTTATCATGGTGGATATCCCTACAAAATATTGTACACCAGTTCGGGTCTGTTTTTCATTTCAATTTTTTTTTTATATTTCTTTTCTGGGGGATTGGTGTTTGTGACTATTTCCACCCACAATCACATCCATTTGTGGTTTTCTTACACAACAAATGCAAGCGGATTAGTATACTCATAGTTGTTGGGAGCCAAGCTTGCAGCTGTACAATTGTAGGCCAAACAAGGTTTGACACCCCTCTCCACCCCTGAAATGAAAAAAAATTAAAAAAATGAACAATAAAAATGAAGAAGGGCTTGAGAGGATCTACTTGGTGCTCATGAATCACAAAATCATCTATTGAATATGCTTTAATCCAAGGTTGAAGTTTAGAGATGAAATATTTTTTTACCAAGTTAACTCAATTAGTATGGTGAAAATGATTAAATCAACCATTTTTCACCTATTTCAAGTCACTTTTGGACCAAAATTCACCTTTGTAACTCTGAAAACAACATATTTTCACATTTTCTTTTAGAAAAATGACCACAACAATGTCATTTAATTTGCTCGTATATGGATTTCAACAACATGTTCTTTCTATTGAGATTTATTGGTCGTGTTTATGATAGTATGGATTCATTACTGCACTTTGTTTTGACCCTTTCTTGATAAATGATTCATAATGGCATAAAGTGATAGATTTTTGGGTGCACAATGAACCTCTATCCTAAAATTATGGCAAGATTCAATCTTGGGTAAATCTTGTCATTTATATTAGCTTGTGCTTTTTAATTCTTGTAAAATTGTGCATCTTGCTTCACTGTTATTTGTTATCCAATGTTAATGACCATCGTTGTCACCTTTTTCAATTGTTGTTGACCTCAATAGCTCTTGTATGTTGACCAATTATTGTTAGAGGAGACCCATTCATGAGTGTAGAAAACTATCCCAATGCCTTTTTTTGTATTTGCTTTGCAAAGGACTTCCCTGCGTACTTGGAATGTATCCACACACCCTTATGACACTCAGTACCTCCATTATAGTATTGAGCACACACTTATACATGGGGGGGGTTAAATCAACATAAGACAAAAAAAAATTTCAAACATTCATCAACCATTAAAAAACAATCACATATGTAGAACATGGAACACAATATATACGTGGAAACCCATTTAGGAGAAAACCACAAAACTTCTCTTTATAATTCTTTGTAGGCATCAATATACTGTTACAAATATTTGTAGGCCCACCAACATACTAGAGACACCAATCTCCACTTGTACAAACCTTGAAAGGAACCAACCTATTCTTCCAAAATTTGCAGGCACAAACCTATTAGAGAAATCGGTATCCACTAGTACAAACCCTGGTAATAACCAACCTAATTTTTAATATCTTTGCAGACAACAATCTACTGGATACACCAATACCCACTAATACAAACCTTGGTAGGCACCAACCTAGTCTTACATATCTCAGTAGACACCAATTTACTGGAGACATCGATACCCACCATTGAGCACGAACTTAACAAGAGAAATTGATCTCTGTGTTCAAGTTGAACCAACCTTCAAGTTTCAGTTTGTTCTTCAATACATATCACTTCTTAAAAATCCTATAACATTCATGTTCCCTTTATTGAGTCTTCTTGCTACTTCTTTCTTCATCAAGTCTGACCAAAATTAGAATTTCCAAATGGTAACTTTGCCAAAGCTTGTAGTTTTTTCCTCTTCCTAAGAACAAACTCGTACACCATGCCAAGTATTCAATTTTGTAAATCTGATCTTGAAATATTTACCTAAGGTACTTATTTATGTATTCTCAAAACCGTGAAAGTTTCACAGTTTGAAAAGTTTCATAGAAGAAGTTATAGAGAAAATACCAAGCTGACATGTTTGAAATTAGTTTTATGACGATTCAGAAGCCCTAGATTCCACATTGCATATATTAGAAAGTATAAAAAACAAAAGTATTAAACATTTACCTGAGGTAATTTTGTATGTCTTCTAATGTACCTAAAAGTTTCAAAGTGTAAAAATTTCCAAATAAGAACCTATAGAGAAAATGCTAAGTTGACCTGTTTGAAACTAATTTCAAGGCCATTCAAAAACTCTAACTTCCACAATGCATATATCAGAAAGTATAGAGAACCAAATTCTAAATTTTTTACTCGATGTACTTTTGTATGTCTTCTATGATCCTTGAAAGTTTCACAATCGGAAATATCCCAAAGAATAAGTTATAGAGAAAATTCCAAGCTGACATGTTTGACACAAATTTCAGGACCATTCAGAATCCCTAACTTTCACAACACATATCTTAGAAAGTATAGAGAACCAAAGTTTGAAATATTTACTTGAGGTACTTTTGTATGGCTACTAATATCCATGAAAGTTTCATAGTCTTAAAAGGCTCATACAAAAATTTATAGCGAATATGCCAAACTAACATGTTTTAAGACCATTCAAAGACTCTAACTTCCATAGGGAATATCTCTAAAAGTATAGTGAACCAAAGTCTGGAATTTTTACCACATGTACTTTGATATCTCACTTCCATCTCCTAAAATTTTCATGATCTGAAATTTCCTTGCCACCCACAAAAAAATTATAGCGAAAATGCCAAGGTGACCTCAAACTTATCAACAACAACCCGGCATATCAACAACAATGTCTTATGTAACAACATGCTCAAATTTTGGCATGTGAGGAATATACAACTAATCAATATTTTCATCTCAAACAACATTAGGTTTCTCTTTTGGAAAACCGATATGAACTCCACCTATGACAAATAAAACTTCCTTGGTTATAGGAAGGGCATCTGTAGGTAAGGAGGCACTCATCAACATCATATCCAAGACTTGTCTTAATCAATGGATACCTTTGACAATTGATGATATCATCTAAGGTTTTAATACTCTTCTCAAACTTCAAGATTCTATTCAACTTAATAGTTGTTGTCTCCAGTTCCTTTCTTAAGGAAACAATTTTAGATTATATCTCTTTGTAGTTTTCTTCCTTATCCTTCAGTTGGATACTCACCACTTCTTCTATCCTTCTTGCTTCTTCTAATTGATTCTTTAGATTCATGATAATATTTTGCGTTTCTTCAAGGATTTATGATATTTTGGATTTTAAATCTTGATCCTCTTCTTCACATTTCTGCAATTTCTCTTTCTGTTTCGAATTATTTTTCCTAAGCTTCTTTATTCCACTTAAGGCACACTTGAGTTCTTCTTCAAGATCCACTTCTCCATCGATTTCATACTTTTCCTCTTATTTTGAATCCATTGTTTCTTCCGCTTTATCTTCATCAATCTTGGCTTTGATTACCATAAAGAGAGTTTCTTCTCTATCATTATCGAAACTACTTTCATTGCTCTCTTTAGACGAGTCACTAACCCCTTTTGAGTATATATTCTCCTTCTACTTATAAGAGTTATTCTTCTTTTCATGCTTGTCTTGTTTGTGGTTATTTTGATGATGTTTGATTCCTTTCTTTTCATTATGGTCTTCTTCATCATCACTACTTTATTTTTTGCATGTGGACGCTTAGCAATAAAATGCCCTATTTTTACACAATTAAATCATTTAAAATGAATCTTATTTATGTATTTTCCATATCCATTTTTAAGTTTTATCACAAAATATGTTTCCTCTATGTCTGAATCATAGCATGAACAGTTGCTTGACTTGTGTTATTTATTTTTTGTCATGTTTGAGACTTTGAAAGATGATTATTTCTTTGATGCATTTTCCTTTTTAATCATCATTTCATATGCAATGAGAATCCCATGCAATTCACCCATTTTTAGTTTATCAAGATCCTTCATTTCTTCAGTTGCGAAATTTTTTGCATCAAATCTTAAGGGGAGTGACCTTAACACCTTTTGTGCAATAATATTCTCTTTAAGTTTTGCACCAAGTCCTTTGATGGTGTTGACAGATTCATCTACACGGAGGAGATAGGCTACAACATTCTCTTCATATTTCATTTTCAAATCCTCAAACTATCCTCTATAGTTTGGAGCTTTTCCTTCTTAACCTTGTCATAGACTTCATAGATGTTTTGAATATTTTCCAAAATTTCTTTTGCTAATACACAATGCATCACCTTGACAAACTTGAATTCTGATAGAGTACATAACATGACATTAATGACTTTTTCATTATTTTCACTAGGTTTATTCTCATCCACATTTATTGGTGGAGTTGTATAACCAGTCACGACTAATTCCCAAATATCAAACCCAATATCTATTGGATATGTTTACATCCTTATGTCCCGAATGTATAGTTTGTTGTGCCAAACAATGAAGCTTTATTTGTGGATAAACCTTCCTGACCAACCATGTGTGTTCCCAAGATCTACCTTCCTGGATCTAGAAGTTTGACTACTTTTAAAAGAACCCTCTTTGATACCAATTGTTGAGCACACACTTATACTAAGAGTGGGGGTGAATATGTCTAAGATCAATTTTCACTTTTTCAAACATTCCTCAACCATAAGAAAATAGTCACATATGAAAAACATGGAACACAAGATTTATGTGGAAACCCTTTTGGGATAAAACCAAAAAAAATCTCTTTATAATTCTTTGCATGTGTCAACCTACTGTTACAAATATTTGTATGCACCAATGTACTAGATAAACCAACTCCCACTAGTACAAACCTTGGGAGGCACCAACCTACTATTACCAATATTTGTAGACACCAATCCCCATTGGTACAAACCTTAGTATGCACCAACATACTCTTACATATATTTACAAACACCAATATAATAGAGACACCAATCCCCCTCAGTACAAAAACGGGTAGGCACCAACCTACTCTTACAAATATCTGTAGAAACCAATCTGCTAGAGACATCAATCTCAACCGCTAAGAACCAACTTAGCAAGAGACACCAATCTCTTTGTTTAAGCGGCACGAACCTTCAAGTTCAAAATTGTTATTTAGTACACATCACTTCTTCAAAAGTTGATAACATTCACATTACCTTCATTGAGTCTACTTGTTGCCACTTCTTCCTTCATTATATTTGACCAAAGTTTGAATTCCAAAAGGTAACTTTCTCAAAGCTTTCAATTTTGGCCTCTTCCCAAGAACGAACTTATATAGCATGACAATTATCCAATTTTGTAAATCTGATTATAAAATATTTGCTTGAGGTACTTATATATGTCTTTTCATATCCCTTAAATTTTCACAGTTTGAAAACTCCAAGAGATGAAGTTATAAAGAAAATGCCAAGATGACATGCTTGAAATTGATTTCAGAACCATTAAGAATCCCTAAATTCCACAATGCATATATTGGAAAGTATAGAGAACCAAAGTATGAAAGATTTACCTAAGATACTTCTATGTCTTTTAAGATCCCTAAAAGTTTCATAGTCTAAAAATTCTTAGATAATAAGTTATAGATAAAATTTCAAGCTGACCTACTTGAAACTGATTTATGAAACATTAAGAAACCTTAAATTCCACGTCATATATCTCAGAAAGTATAGCAAACCAAAGTCTAAAATGTTTACTTGAGGTACTTATGTATGTCTTTTTTTACCCCTAAAATATTCACGACCTAAAAATTACTAGATAATAAGTGATAGAGAAATTTCCAAGTTGAAATGTTTGAAATTGATTTCAAGACAATTCAAAATCCCTAACTACCACAACATATATCTCATAAAGTGTAGCTAACCAAAGTATGAAAGTTTTACCTGAGCTAATTATGTATGTCTTCTAAGATCCTTGAAATTTTCACAGTTTGAAAAAGTCTCATAGAAAAAGTTATAGTGAATATGATAAACTAACATGTTTCAAGACCATTCAGGAACCCTAACTTCCACAGGGCATGTAGAATGCACCATGGAAATTAAGAGGTGGGGTGGGGGGTGACTCAATGTCCTGTGACTTATTTACTTTTTCTTATTGATAAATACTTTCATCAATCACATTCTTCATTAGTAATCAACAATAATTAGTTATGTGGACACTTAGCAGCAAAATGTCCTATTTTTCCACAATTAAAGCATTTAAAGGGCATCTTACCTTTGTATTTGCCAGATTCATTTTAAATTTTTCTCACAAAATATGTTTCCTCTGCATCTAAATCACAGATGGAGTAGCCTCTTAACTTGTGTTCTTTATTCTTTGTCCTTTTTGAGACTTTGAGAGATACTTCTTTATTTGATGGAATTACTTTTTCTATCCTCATTTCATATGCAATGAGAATCCTATGCAATCCATCCATTGTTAGTTTATCAAAATCATTCATTTCTTCAATGGTGGAAACTTTCACATCAAATATTAAGGGGAGTGACCTTAACACCATTTGTATAATCGTCTTCTCTTCAAATTTTTCACCAAGTCCTTTGATGGTGTTGACAATTTCATCCACGGGAGGAGATAATATGCACCATTCTCTTCATCTTTCATTTTCAAATACTTAAAGTGTCCTATTTGGAGCTTTTCCTTCTTAACCTTGTCATAGCCTTCATACTACATGTTTTGAAGTTTGTCAAAAATTTAAGTTACTAATACACAATGCATCACCTTGACAAACTTGTATTCTAATCTACTGTGCAAGATGGCATTCAAGGCTTGCATTATTTTCACTAGGCTTATTTGCAATCACATGTATTGGTGAAGTTGTTGGGGTTGCATACCTAGTAACAATTGATTCCCAAATATCAAACTCAAGATCCATTAGATATGTTCACATCCTTATATCTAGAATGCATAGTTTGTGTCATCAAATAATGGAGCTTTATTTGTGGAGAAACATTTGTAACTGGCCATGTGTGCTCCCGAGATCTACCTTCCAAGATCCAACAGTTAGACTACTTCTAAAAAAACCCACTCTAATACCAATTGTTGAATACATACTTATATTGAGAGGGGGGTGAATATGTATAAGATCATTTTTCACTTTTTCAAACATTCAACAACCATAAGAAAATAGTCACATATGTAAAACATGGAACACAATATTTACGTGGAAATTCTTATAGGAGAAAAAAAATCTCGTTTATAATTCTATGTATGCTCCAACCCAATATTACAAATATTTGTAGAAACCAACCTATTGGATACACCAATACCCACTGGTACAAAACTTGGAAGGAACTTACCTACTATTACCTATATTTGTAGGAACCAACCTACTGGAGACACCAATCCCAGTGGTACAAACCTTGGTAGGAACCAGCCTACTTGTACAAGTATTTTTAGACACCGATCTACTGGAGACATCAATCCCCCTTGATGCAAAGCCTGACAGACACCAACTTACTCTTGCATATCTTTGTAGACATCAATCTACTATAAACATTGATCCCCACTTTTAAGCACCAACTTAGCAAGAGAAGGGCCAATCTCTTTGTTTGAGTGGCATCAACCTTCAAGTTCCAATTTGTTCTTTAGTACATATCACTTATTCAAAAACTGATAACACTCACATTGCCTTCACCGAGTCTACTTGTTGCTTCTTCCTTCATCAGATATGACCAAAGTTTGAATTTCCAAATGTCAAATTTCCCAATTAGCTTGCACTTTTGTCCTATTTCCATGAACAAACTTATACAACATGCCAAGTATCCAATTTTATAAATATCATTCTAATATATTTACTTTAACTACTCATGTATGTCTTCTCGTATCCCTAAAAGTTTCATCGTGTGAAAAGTCCTAGAGAAGAAGTTATAAAGAAAATGCCAAGCTAACACGTTTGAAACTAATTTCAATACCATTCAAAATCCCTAACTTCCATAGTGCATATCTTAGAAAGTATAGAGAACCAGAGTATGAAACTTTTACCTAAGGTAATTCTATGTCTTTTAAGATCCCTAAAATTTTCACATTCTAAAAATTCCTAGATAGGAAGTTATAGATAAACTGACAACCTAACCTATTTGAAATTGATATCAAGAACATTAAGAAACCTTAAATTCCACAACATGCGTCTTGAAAAGTATAGCGGACCAAATTCTGAAATGTTTATTGAGGTACTTTTGTATGTCTTTTATAATCCCTAAAATTTTCACAGTCTGAAAATTCCTAGAGAATAATGTATTCTCTTAGGATTTCACACTGTGATGGTTTGTTTTCCATGATTTATATATTCACTGTGTTAATAAAGGATTATTGACGTTTCATACATGAGATACACAATCCATCTTCAGGATCAAAGGAAAAGAAGAATGTATTAGAGAATAAGTTATAGATAAAATTCCAAGCTGACATGTTTGAAATCTATTTCAAGACTATTTAGAAGCCCTAACTTCCACAACATGTATCTTAGAAAGTGTAGTGAAACAAAGTTTGAAATTTTTACCTGAGGTACTTATGCATGTCTGCTAAGATCCCTAAAATTTTAAGAGTCTAAAAGGTCCCATAGAAAAAGTTACAGTGAATATGCCAAACTAAAATGTTTTAAGGCCATTTAGAAACCCTAACTTCCATAGGGCATATCAACGAAAGTTTAGTGAAGCAAATTCTCAAATTTTAACCATGTGTACTTTGATATCTCACCTGCATCTCATCAAATTTTCATGATCTAAAAACTCCAAGAAAAAGAAAAAGAAAATAATTATGGAAAAATTGTTAAGATGACCTAAAACTGATTTTTCAACCTCATCCTTTTTTTCAAATGCTACTACATTTTTGCTTCAATACAATCTCTTTTTATACTTTTTCATAACCCTTTATGAAGGGACATGTTTATTAAAAAAGACACGACACCCATCAATTAAAAATTTAATTACTTTTTTTTATTTCACTTTTTCTAAATACCATGGGAAAATATCATGGGCTTCCATCCCTTTCCAAATATCATGGGATTCCAAATCCATGGGTTTGAAACCATCATTTCACTTTTTACTTTTTTACATGCACCTTTTTTTAATATACTTAAAAACATATATATAAATCAATATGGAGATGCTCTTCATTGCTTGCAAATGTCTTAGTATAACATTAATAACAACATGTTCAATGTAATGCTTTATTATGACATCAATGACAATAATTCCAACATGTACCATAACACTTTTATCATTTTCATGTAGATAAAACATGAAAAAGAAACATAAAAAATAGAAAAGGCGAGAGGGAATATGAAACTTTATTATTTAGTTTATTAATGTGCTGACTATCAATGATTATGACCCTAGAACACGACACTTGTTTCTGTTGATTCTCTTGTCGTTGGGTTAAGTATTGTTTTAGGAAGTTGTACCATGATGTTAGGTTTACTCCATCAACTACTTATACTTCCAATCATTACAAACAATTCCTTCAATGCCTCTAGAATTGGTGGATTATATCATTGGTTTATGTTCAAGTGTCAATGTTTCCCAAGTCATATTTGTGTCATGTTTATGTTCAATGAAATTCAGTAAACTTGTGTCGACCATTCTTCAGCTATGTTGACCATTTATGTCGGCCTGCATGTGTATCAAGAGATGTATAGTTATCCATCTCATGTCAGTTGATGAGAGATACCCTAATGCTCTCCTTCTCACAAACTTCTTCCCCTCAACTTCAAATCATTATATGGGAAGTAGGTTCACAGATCCTTCATAATACCTAGAAGCTTACAAACATTAATGGCAAGTTCCCCTGCATTCAATAGTGGGCATGAATAATTAAACCCTGCTCAATTAACTCAATCAAGTGTTTGATATCAAATAATTTAACTTGAAGATTGTAGGCTTTGTACCTTGGCACCCTGTTATCACTCCAAGAAACTCCTCTAGGTTGCAACTCGAGGATGCCTAGTAACTTAAATCTTTTTAATGGTTTTTCTAAATGGATCAAGTCAGATGACCTAAAGGACCTCACACACTCAAGACATGCATAAAACTCACTCAAAAGATAAGGATTATAACCACCAATGTTTAGAGGGTTGATAATAAGGTGAATAAATGGAGAACGTACTATGCTGGCAGATTCATATATAAAACAATCCCATATGAATGGCTAATCATAACAAGGAAAAATACTTGTAATTAAAATCATCAACACATAGATAGGATGACAACTATCTAGCATTAGATAAAAAGAATGAACTTGAATCAAACATTCAAGCACAAGCATAGAACATAAATGATATGGAAGCTGAACATATAATGGCAAAAAAACTTATATTAAATGATTAATAAAATGAGAAGCTTGAATATAATAAGTGTCTCACAAGTCTCCGAAGTCGAACCTTTGCTTTAAAATAAGTCTTAGGCTTTATAGCTTTTACAAAAATATTCAGCTCCTGAAAATTTGGATCTGATTTACTAAAAATAGATCAAATAAATGTTGTTTGCAAAATTAGGTGAAAAACCCTAATTTAAGTACTAGTCTATCTAACTCTAACACTTGTTCACTCATTGAACTCTTTGATAACTGTAGTGATTACTGAAGTAGAGTTGTGACATGTTATCTGATAGATAAGCCACGATTGGTCAAAAACATGTAGGGTTTGTGACCCATTTCTCCTTGATCGCACCCTCAAAACTGGAACAGACCCCCTCCACTAGTGCTTTTCATCAATTTTGAGCTTAATCATTCACCCCTGAGGTGTTTGTACCCATCAAAACTTGTTCTGTGTGTAAACATATCATTCTGCACCCTTTTGCGCTTTCGATGGTTAGGGAAGTAGAATCCTGGTTCTATTAGCTGCCGAAAGCTCTACTTTCGGTGGCTAATGAATAGCTACTGTATTCGCCTAAGCCACCGAAAGCTCTATTTTCTGCAAAATTTTATTAGCCTTTAAATCAATCTTCTACAGCTTTTACCTTTGTCTTTCTGGCAATTCTTCCATTTGCCTAGGGTTTGACTAAGTAGTAGCATCATGAGCTGCCTCAGGATCTTGAAAGCTTGCTACTGCCTCTGCTAGGGTTTCTAGTGCAAAGTGAGTCTGAGAGCTAGGATTTGGGTTGGAATTCTTCATCTGTAGCCTCAAAAGTCTGATCATCCTGTAAATCCTAGTGTTTTCCTTCATAAACCTTAGATTCCTTTTTTGCAGCAATTCTTGGACAATGAGTTGTATTAGGCCATGGTGAGATAACCTTCCTGCTATTTTAGTGGGCTGGGCCTTGGCCTGGTGTGACATCTTGGTTAGGTTCTTGTCGAGGTAGAAAGGTAGGGTTAAAGGGCTTCTGCCTGTAAAATGGTTCATCAATTTGAAGCGATATATCATCACCCTGTTATACCTTCCTTCAAGGGTTATGTAAACCAATATTGCTTTCAATAATTGCTGCCACTTCTCCTCTAGCCAGGTGGATGGAATAATTTTCTTCCATACTACATCTCTGTGTTTAGGTTTTAAATATGATTTGAACTCCACATTTTTAGTAATGGTGGTCTTAAACCATTTCTTCCCATTTCTTGGGAGTTATGTCACTTCTGCAATTAGGGTTTCATCCACTAGGAACTCTTCCTTTCCTATCAACACCTTAAAGCCATCAAAAGAAAGGGAAAATGATCATGCCACTTGCTGGTGTGAACCCTGGATGTTTTCATAGAACCTATAACAGCCTGCATCCTTGAAGAATTGGCAGACTTCTGGATGTGACTCAAGATAGCTGATGTCCCCTAGTTCTTGTCTGAGAGCAGGTCCTGCTCCCTTTTTCATCTTTGAGCTGTGCTTCTTTGTACTTGCAAAAAACTGAAATTCAAACTCTGTGAAGAAATTTAGCGCGCTGGTTTCAGGGACGGCCTTGAGTAGTAAGAATGCATGCAGAAAATGTGGAGTGTACTAAATATATGGTGCTGATTTTGAGGGGTTAACCACTTGATTGGTACTTGAGTAAGATGATAGTGGATTCTGGTGATAACCATGAGATCGCCAGCCTAGTAATCATTTCCAACTAGGAATTGATGCTTCATGGAAGTTTTACTGCGGTTGTGGGACAAATGGAGGGCAGGCTAGGGTTTTGATTTCCATCGGTCATTTCAGATCAATAATGACCTTTTAGCCACCAATTTATGATTTACTGCAGTCCCCCGGTATTTTCGGTGGTTTAAAGTGCTAGATTATGGCATGCCTCATGCTGATGAGCTTTATTTTGATGGACAGATAATCATCTTCCTTTTTTGGCCTTTTCAGTGGTTAAGCTAATCTAGGGTTTAATTCACAAGCTGCCAAAAGCCAGGATTTTTAGTGGCTAATGAACCATTGGTACGTTCGCCTAAGCCATCGAATGTCTCCTTTCCAAAATTTATTAAAAACGACGTGAATGAGCCTTTTGGTGGTTAATGTATTCCTAGACCACCTCATTTAGCTGTTGAAACCTGGGGCTTTCAGTGGCTAATGAACTGTTGGTGAGTTCGCCTAAGCCACCAAAAGTTCTCTTTCCAAAATTTTATAAAAAATGTGATCAACAAGCTTTCGGTGGTTAACGTGGTCCTAAATCGAAACTGTTAACTGCTAAAAGCTAGGCTTTTCGTTGGCTAATGAACTATTGGAACGTTCGCCTAAGCCACTGAAAGCTAAAACTTTCAAATTTCTTGAAAAACAGATCACCAGATATTCCAACTTTGTTAGTCACCCAAACATCTTTCATAATATGACCTGAAATCTTCATCACTATCAAAAAAAATAAATTATCTGAGTAAACTTATTGAAAATTGATTTATTTAGGAGATAACATCTGGCTCCTACTCGGGGATGGGAACCTCCCTATGAGGTCCCAAGAACCCCAGACCAAAATGCCTTTCCTAAAAAAAAAAATTAAACCTATCTTCTACTATTCCATTGGGAATGGAGTTTATTTTGTAAGCAAAAACAATCTACTAACTAATATTTTACAATAACAAGGCCTTAAAGCCTTAGATAAAATAGAGTTTCAGAAATCACCGATTTACTGGGCCATCAAACACCTCCTCTCCTTCTAGATTTTGCAATTTGAAGGTGTTGTCCTGCTGCACTTGAGCTATCACAAAAGGGCCTATCCACAGAGAGTCAAATTTTCCATGATTTCCCTTGTCTTGCCTGACAGTATCCCACTTGAGGACCCAATCTCCAACCTGAAAGTTGTCCACTTTTTCCCTTTTGTCAAAAATAATCTTGATCTTCTATTGATGAGCTTCTAACCTTTCCATCACCTATTCCCTGACTTGCTACAACTCCACCAAATCAACCATCCTCCTCACCATGTCATTTGGTTCATCATGTTCCTCCTGAAAGAATTTTGCAACTGGAAGAATTAGTTGAATGGGGAAAATGGCCTCAGTACCATAAACCAATTTGAAAGGAGAAGACCCTATGGATCTCTTTTCAGTCACTCTATCACGCCATAGAGCAAACTTTAGCTTAGAATCCTAGCTTTTCTGATTAATCTCCAATAGTTTTCTGATGATCCTAACTAGGATTTTATTGGATGACTCAGCAAGGCCATTGCCTTGAGGGTAATAGGAAGTGGAATGCACCAGCTGAATTCCCATTGACTCACACATGTTAACCAATGTCCTGGCTTTGAAAGTTGGTGCATTATTAGTCAATAGCCTTACTGGGTAGCCAAACCTGATAAAGATGTTCTCATATAAAAACCTCATGATAACCTGGTGAGTGGCATTCCTTGTAGGTCCTGCCTCTATCCATTTGGTGAAATAGTCTGTGGCTACTAGGATCCATTTGTGCTGACCACTGGATGAAGGATTAATTTCACCTATGAAATGAAGACCCCACTGCTGAAAAGGACCATTCACTACAATAGGTCTAAGGGGCAAGGACTTGAGTTGTTGCTTCCCTATAAATCTTTGGCACTTGTCACGGGCTCTCACAAAAGTACACATGTCAAAGAAGAGAACAGGCCAATAGTACCCAGCCCTCAGAATCTTATGGGTTGTGGTCTTCCAGTAATGATGGCCTCCACATGTGCTTGAATGAAACTGATGCATGACCTGAATTGACTCTTCTTTATCTAAGCATCTCAACAAAACACCAGACAGATATTTCCAATACAAAAGTTTATCAATTACACAAAATTTAACAGACTTAAGTTTAAGATCCCATGCTTGATTTAGAGTGACTCCACGAGGAACTTCTAAATTTTGCAGGAAATGAATAATGCCTGAGTACCACTCACATGAGGACAAGTTCTCAGCTACTTGTTGACTGTCATTCTACTCATGGACTACCTCTGTTGTTGTTCCTGCTGTTGTTTCTACTGCTATCTTTGTCTACAAGTTAGTTGAAGTTGTACCAATAATATTCATTCCCAAAAGATCACAATTTTCTTTAGCCATGAGTTTAGCTAGACCTTGGCCTTTCACTAACTTGGTGGGATTTACTTCTATGTCAAACTCAATAAGCTTGGCTATCTATTTAGCTCTCTTTCCATCAATGTCAGGCTAAGTTAATACATCCTTTACAATAGCCGAAGGGACATAGGCAAGGACCTTGGCATGCAGAAAGTAAACCCTGAAGGATTTCAGTGACTTAATGAGAGCATAAGCCTGCTTTTCAATGGGATCATATTTTAGTTCAGCATCCCTCAATGTCTTGCTAAAAAAGGAAATAGGGTGACCAAGGCATTCATCATCTTTTTGTAATAGCACGGATGCCACTATGTCATAGGATGCAAAGGAGAAAATGCAGAAACCCTTGGTGTAGTCCGGACTAATTAGAGTGGGAGCCTCCATGATAGCCTTATTGATGTCCTCAAAAGAGCTTCTTGCTTGCTCTGTCTATTTGATTTTAGCCTCCTTTCTTAACATAGAGGTTATGTGTTTTACCATCTTAGAAAATTTTGGGATAAACCTCTTGACAAAATTTATCTTACCCAGAAATGACTGAATATCCCTTTTTGACCTAGGTATGGACAACTTTTGGATTGCTTCAACTCAAATAGGATCAATCTTCACACCTTCAGCTAAGACTATGTGACCTAGGAGTTTGCCCTCACTAAGTGCAAATTGAGACTTCTTCGGGTTCAGTGATATCCCAAATTTTCTACATTTCAGAAATACCCTTCTCAAGTGCTGCAAATTTTCTTCATGGCTATGGGAGTAAACAATGAGGCCATCAAGGTATATGAGAAATAAATTTGTCTTTCAATCCTACAAAATCTAGGTCCATGGCTCTCTGAAAAGTGGCTCCAACATTCATCAGCCCGAATGGAATTTTGGCACACATGAAGGTGCCCCAGGGAGTGGTAAACGCAGTTTTTTCTTGGTCATCAGGGTGCACAGCAACTTGGTTGTATCCAGAAAAACCATCCAGGAATGACATGACACTAGCCCCTAAGACTCTTTGCAGCAGTTGTTCCATCTTGGGTAGTGGATAGTTATCTTTCTTGGAGCATTTGTTCAGGTTTCTGAAATCCACACATAACCTAATCTCCTCGTTCTTCTTCCTTACCACCACTAAATTTGCAATCCATTTGGAATACCTTAGGGGAATTATGATTTTGGCTTTAAGGAGCTTTTGGATTTCTTTTTCAATCACAGGAAGTAGGAGAGGATTGATGGATCTGAGCTTCTGCTTGAAAGGGACGATGCCCTTCTCTAGGGGAATCCTGTGTTGGATGATACTAGTGTCATAGGTTTTTAGGTCACTGTATTACCAGGCAAAGATATCAGCAAACTCTTTCATTAGACTGCAAAATTTTGACCTCTGATCAGCAGTCAACTCAGTGGACAGATTTATGGGTTTTGGATGAATTTGGCTACCTATGTTTTTCTCTTGGACAACAGGATCTTTCTCCTTCTTGGCAAGTTTAAAAGGGACATCATTATGATAAAATAGCTCTTCCAGGGGTACCAAACCCTGAGGTATATAATTGCTAGGTAACTAAACAATGTTATGATCACCTACTTTATCCTTTAACTTGAGCTTCTGGGATTCTTCCATATTTAGGTTTTCTTGATCAATATGCATATCATATAATTCATCTACTACCTGGAGGAATTTACTAAGCTCATCATCATTCTCAAAAACCTTCCAAAATTTTACATTTTCAGGTCGGGATGGCCTGTACTTGACTTGGATATCATAGCTCAGCTTAGGAGGTAAAGGGGGAACAAACAGACTTGCAGAGATAGCAAGGGCATCAGCGAGATGATTCATATCCCTAGGTACATATGAGAGTTCAAAAAACATGAAGGAGTCCCTGAGTTTCCATACCTCATCTCTGTATGCCTTCAATCTGACATTCTTTGCTTGAAAAGTATTGTTCACTTGCTATATGATGTGATCTTCATCTCCAAAGATCTTTATGCACATGATTCCCATTTCTTTAGCAGCCTTCACTCCCAACAGCAACGCCTCGTATTTTGTTATGTTGTTAGTAGTCTTGAAATCCAGCTTATAAGACAAATGTATAGTCTCTTTTGAAGGAGAAATCGGGACTATTCCTGCACCTACTGAGGCTTGAGTACTGGCCCCATCAAAAAACATGCTCCATACAGAGGTGGTTACCTCCTCAGGTGGCTGATAGGTAGGATTTGTAAGCTATATGGATGTTGGATGGGAATCATCTATCTGTAGGATGCATGCCCCAAAGTATGTGTCTACTTCATATATTGGATTCTTTATAGAGTTTTTGGCATTACTGATGATATAGGTGAACTTGTTCTCTCTGTAGAGTCTCTTGATCTCCCCTCCAAACATTGGAATTGTAGCATATGTAAGGTCCATCTGAAGGGTACCCCCAACCTTTTACTCCATGAGCGAGACAAAAGGAGGCCAAACTTAGGTGGGATATTAGCTACCACTATGTACATCACTATACTTTTTGAAGGTAGCTGGGAGAGGTTTATGACAAGGTCTTTAATCAGGCCCAAGCATTTGACCTTCCTGGAGTCAAATGAGAACAGATCATGGTAGGGTTTTGTAATGTTAAGGCCAAGCTCATCCATCACAGCTTTTGGCATTAGGTTATGGAAAGCTCTTGAGTCCAACAAACACTTATGAAGGATTTTATCATGGATATTCAGAGATATGTAGAAAGGTGGGCAAGACTCATCCAATTCTTCAATCATAGGGCCTAGGATTACTATGGGATTATCATCTTGCAAGCTCACAAAGTCAGCATCTAGGGGAGTCCTTGACTGGAGGGATTTCAGTATAGATTCCTTGAAGGCCTCATTCTTCATCAGTTCTATCAAGGGAAAGGGGATTTTCAACTTCTGAATTTCTGACTCAAGATTGAAAGCATAGGAATATTTGTCAGAAGTTCTTACCTCTTGTGGGTGTGGCTTTGAGCTGAATAGGATCATGAGATGGTTTTTGTAATGGCCTTTGCTATTGTTTTGGAGGAACATTCATCTTCTTTGCAGGAGCAGCAATCTTCCTAGCTTGAGGAGCAGGCTACTTTATAGGGGTGGGAGTCTTCTTCATAGGAGAAACAATTCTAGATCTCAAATTATAACCTTCTTGGTCATCTTCTTGATACAGAGATTCTTCCATGATCTATTCATTCATGAGGGCTTGCTCATAGTCTGCTTGTGTTAGAAAAGAGAGATCTACTTCATCCTCCATACAGTTGATGTTGTCGTTTGCCTCTCCTTCTTCCTAAGTGAACTCTGGTTCTTCTTCTAGTACAACATTCTGAAAAGGAGCTCTAATCCTTTGATCCTTAGCTTGATTCCTATCCCTTTGAAGGATCTGAGCCGGTGGGTTGTTTCTTCTGTAAGGGACAAAATTAGGGTTTCTGTTAGCAAAATCCTTTGGCCCTTTACCCCTCATAGGTATTTTCCCTCGGTCTTTTAGTCTAGACATTTCAGCTGTCAGACTGTCTAACATTTTGGCCATTTTCTCCATCTTATTTTCTGATGAAGAAATCCCTAGAGGATCTGAGGGTTGCTTCTTCCTCTCAATTTTTCCTTTAAGCTTCTGAGATGCAACGATATTGGATTCAACTTCAATGGCAGCATCTTGCATGAGTGACAGAGAAGCTGATCTTCTTTCTCTGAGAAGAAGACATAATTCTGAATCAAAGGCATTAGCATATGTGATTTTCGCTGAAGTGTCAGTTGGCTTGATCTCAGCAGGGATCTTGCTGAACATCTTGTTAAACCTTTTGGTGAAGTTATAAAGAGACTCACCATTATCCCTCTTCAGATTGCTAAATTCAGTGATATAGTAAAGTTGGTCTCTTCTCTCTCCCTAATGCTTCAAAAATATGTCATCTAAGCCTTCAATGCCTGCTATGGATGCAGCAGGAAACTCTTTGAACCATTTCCTAGCCTGGCCATCTAGACTTTGTACAAAAACCCTAGTCCACACATCCTCTTGTTCAATGTTTATATTCTCAGCATAACTATAGAAGGCCTATAGGTGTTCTTCAACTGTGAAGTCTCCCTCCCCAATAAACTTAGGCATGTATTTGAGATAATCTCCAGTAGGCATAGCAGCAAGAGGGTTAGTCAAAATTAGAGGGGCATATCTGGCCAGAACGATCCTTTCCATTTTGGTCAAAGGGACATTCATATTGGAAGTGGGTATGGAAAGGGAAGAAAGAGCTACTGCTGGTGTTAGTGGTGGCTAAGAGAGTATTCAGGGTGGATTTATCTCAGTGGAGTCACCAGGGATTGGATCTACACAAGCAACAATGCTTGAAGATTCCTCAACCCTAAAATTTTCTGATTCAATTATAACTTCCTGAGAATTATATGTTTCAGCAGAAGGAGATTGAAATGGAGGTCTATTTGATATAACAACAGAAATACCTCTTGAAATACCTGATGTGACTTCCCTTCCAGCTTTGGAGGTCTGTTTGAGTGAAGCCCTAGCTCTTCTTAGAATCTCTTCTGGATTTGAAACAGGTGTTATTGGTGGCCCTTGAGGGTTTGCTCTGGTACTTGGTCTTCTTAAAGCCACCTTATTCCAATGGAGTCGCCAGATAGATGATTACAACCATAATAGTGTCTAGACTTTTTCTATCATCAAAGTAGGATCTATGTCGTCTGCTAGGGAAGCTGAGCTTCAATCTCCTCTCCTCGGCAACGACGCCAATTTGTTATCACTCCAGGAAACTCCTCTAGGTTGCAACTCAAGGATGCCTGGTAACTTAAATATTTTTAATGGTTTTTCTAAATGGATCAAGTTATATGACCTAAAGGACCTCACACACTCAAGACATGCATAAAACTCACTCAAAAGATAAGGCTTCTAACCACCAATGTTCAGAGGATTGATAATAAGGTGAATAAATGGAGAACTTACTATGCTGGCAAATTCATATATAAAGCAATCACATATGAATGGCTAATCATAACAAGGAAAAATACTTGTAATTAAAATCATCAACACATAGATAGGATGACAACTATTTGGCATTAGATAATAAAAAATGAACCTGATTCAGACATTCAAGCACAAGCATAGAACTGAAAAGATATGGAAGTTGAACATATAATGGGAAAATAGCTTATATTAAATGATGAATAACATGAGAAGCTTGAATACAATAAGTGTCTCACAAGTCTCTGAAGTCGAACCTTTGCTTCAAAATAAGTCTTAGTCTTTATAGCCTTTACAAAAATATCCAACTCCTAAAAAGTTGGATGTAATTTACTAAAAATAGATAAAATTAATGTTTTTTGCAAAATTAGGTCAAAAACCCTAATTTAAGTACTAGTCTATCTAACTCTAACACTTTTTCACTCATTGAACTCTTTGATAACTGCAGTGATTACTGAAGTCGAGTTGTGACCTGTTATCTGATAGATAAGCCACGGTTGGTCAAAAACAGGTAGGGTTTGTGACCCATTTCTCCTTGATCGCACCCTCAAAACTAGAACAGACCCCCTCCACTAGTACTTTTCATCAATTTTGAGCTTAATCATTCACCCCTGAGGTGTTTGTACCCATCAAAACTAGTTCTGTGTGTAAACATATCATTCTGCACCCTTTTGCGGTTTCGGTGGTTAAGGAAGCAAAATCCTGGGTTTGTTAGCTGCCGAAAGCTCTGCTTTCGGTGGCTAATGAACAGCTGTTACATTTTCCTAAGCCACTGAAAGCTCTGTTTTCTGCAAAATTTTATTAGCCTTTAAATCAATCTTGTACATCTTTTACCTCCGTCTTTCTGGTAATTCTTCCATTTACCTAGAGTTTGATTGAGTAGTAGCATCATGAGCTGCCTCAGGATCCTGAAAGCTTACTGCTGCCTCTGCTAGGGTTTCTAGTGCAAAGTGAGCCTGAAAGCTAGAGTTTGAGTTGGAATTCTTCATCTGCAGCCTCAGAAGTCTGATCATCCTATAAAGCCTAGTGTTGTCCTTCATAAACCTTAGATTCCTTTTTTGCAGCAATTATTGGACAATGAGTTGTATCAAGCCATTGTGAGATAACCCTCCTGCGATTTTAATGGGCTGGGCCTTGACCTGGTGTGCCATCTTGGTTAGGCTCTTGTGGAGGTAGAAAGGTAGGTTTAAAGGGCTTCTGCCTGTAAAATGGTTCATCAATTTGAAGTGATATATCATCACCCTGTTATACCTTCCTTCACAGGATATGTAAACCAAGATTGCTTTCAATAATTGCTGCCACCTCTCCTCTAGCCAAGTGGATGGAATACTTTTCTTCAATACTACATCTCTGTGTTCAGGTTTTAAATATGATCTGAACTCCACATTTTTAGTAATGATGGTCTTAAACCATTTCTCCCCAGTTCTTGGGAGTTCTGTCACTTCTGCAATTAGAGTTCCATCCACTAGGAACTCTTCCTTTCCTATCAGCGCCTTAGAGCCATCAAAAGAAAGGGAAAATGCTTCTGCCACTTGCTGGTATGAACCCTAGATTTTTTCATAGAACCTGTAATAGCCTGCATCCTTGAAGAATTGGCAGACTTCTGGATGTGACTCAAGATAGCCTAGTTCCTGTCTGAGAACAGGTCCTCCTCCCTTTTTCATCTCTGAGTTGTGCTTCTTTGTACCTACAAAAAACTAAAATTCAAACTCTGTCAAGGAATTTAGTGTGCTAGTTTTAGGAATGGCCTTGGGCAGTAAGAATGCATGCAAAGAATGTGGAGTGTACTAAAGATATGGTGCTGATTTTGAGGGGTTAACCACTCGATTGGTACTTGAGTAAGCTGATGGTGGATTCTGGTGATAACCACGATATCACCAACCTAGTAATCATTTCCAACTAGGACTTGATGCTTCATGGAGGTTTTCCTACGGTCGTGGGACAGATGGAGGGCGGGTCAGGGTTTTGATTTCCATCAGTCATTTTAGATCAATAACGACCTTTTAGCCACCAATTTATGATTTACTGCACTCCCCCGGTATTTTCAGTGATTTAAAGTGCTAGATTATGACATGCCTCATGCTGACGAGCTTGATTTTGATGGACAGATAATTATTTTCCTTTTTTGGCCTTTTCGATGGTTAAGAGAATATAGGGTCTAATTTGCAAGCTACCGAAAGCCAGGATTTTTGGTGGCCAGTGAACTGTTGATATGTTCGCCTAAGCCACTGAAATTCTCCTTTCCAAAATTTATTAAAAACGACGTGAATGAGCCTTTTGGTCGTTAATGTCTTCCTAGACCACCTCATTTAGCTGCCGAAACCTAGGCCTTTCGACGGCTAATGAACTATTTGTGAGTTCACCTAAGCCACCGAAAGTTCTCTTTCCAAAATTTTATAAAAAAGCATGATCAACAGGCTTTCGGTGGTTAACGTGATCTTGAGTTGAAACTGTTAGCTGCCGAAAGCTAGGATTTTCGGTGGCTAATGAACTATTGGAAAGTTTTCCTAAGCCACCGAAAGCTAAAACTTTCAAATTTCTTGAAACACAAAGCACTAGATATTCCAACTTTGTTAGTCACCCAAACATCTTTCATAATATGACCTGAAATCTTCATCACTATCAAAAAAAAAATTGTCTAAGTGGACTTATTGAAAATTGATTTATTTAGGAGATAGCACACCCATTATCATCATTGGTGGGTGGCCTTGCATTTGTTAATAGTATACATTAATGTCTGGAAAACAAATGGTATCTCCCATGTTTGAAATTATGTCATTTATTTACATAAGGAGACTCGTATTGTTGATGGTTTGCATTGAATACCTTGGGCCGAGATAACATCACCGCTTGATGTTTTCAATCAAGTTGTTCATAAATGTATCACTATACGATGAGTATGTTGGAACAGTTTTTAACATATTTCCCAATTATTGACATTTCTTTGATGTACTACACTGAGACATAGATTGTTAGAGGTATCTACAATCCTTTTTTACGAGGATCCACTATATATTCTTCGTAGTTGAATTGTTGTAACGTTACCTTTACATTTTATATAGATTGATCTTCTTCCCTCCCCCGTCAACCTGAAATCTGTGTTATTATTGGTTTATGTGAAAATATATGAATTTCATATTGGGATGTGGATTTCTTTACCTGAAAGCATAATAGATTTTATTATGTGCCTTGTTAATTCTATGCAAGAGAGTTTGAGGAAAGTATTTGTTTAATGTGTGTAGGAATGAGAAAAACATCACAATGATAGCTGTATTCGACATACATACTCAAAATATTTGAACAAATGTTGGAAATAGGTTTGTTCCTTATACTTTATTTCCCCTTTTTTATTGACAAGCATGTAGATCTAAAGAGAATTTGATTAAGAATATGGACTAACAACTTTTAGTGAGACTAACCAACTCATTGGGAGGATCAACCTAGTGCACAGGTGAATATATCCACAACAAAGAGAAATAGAATCTTTTTCCTCCTTCCTTAAATACTAGATTTTACACTTAATTGATGTTGATGGTATGTTTGGGGTTTGGAAATAGGGTCCACACAAGTGAATGATTCTAAATACTCTCCCTAAATTCTCTAAAGATAATTTAGTCTCAATTATTGCATATGATCCTAACTTTAAACCTATATGTACCAATGGATCAGATGCAAGAATTGAGACTGAAATATCTTGAGAGGATTTAGAGAGAGTCTTTAGAATCCTTCACTTGTGTGGACCCTATGGATACATAAAAACCTTATGGGATGGGGTTGGATCCTATGGAATTTTAAAAGGTGAAAAAAAAATTCTTAGGAGGAGGTGACTTCAAATTGACCCTCAAGCAAATTGAGATTTGGGAAGAAGTAGCAAGAAACGATCCACTAGTATAATTTTCTATAATTTCTTTTAATATAATAACCTAATTAATTTACAACTTAATAAATTAGAACATACTTGAAGAAATGAGTAAAGTGGAAAACACGGAATTTTGACCAGGTTGAATATATTCCTAGTTTCCAACTAATTGGTGGAAGATAGAGCTAGGTTGAAATCCTACGTGGCCTATGGGAAATCTTCCTATCGCATGCTCATACTTGTCAAACTTATGTTTCAATGGTGGAAACTTCCAACTTCTTTCAAATTCAATCATTCTTGGATAAATGAAGAAGCATTAAAACCCTTGGTTATGAGGACATGGAAATTGTTCAACGATACTTCCAATGACTTAGCCATGAAGTAGTTTGTTAATAACCTAAAAGGAGTAAAAGGTGTAGTGGGAGAATGGGAAAAGAACCAAGAAAACAAAATTAATCAAAAACAGCTAAAGGAGGTGGAAGAAGGTATTAAAGCTATTTTTGTGAATAATAAGGCATAATTTTTCAACAAAGAAGAAATCAATTTATTAAAAGATATTGAAGGAAAAAATAAGGTTATTATTGATAAAGGAGGAAGAAAAGTGGAGAATCAAAAGAAGATCCATATGGCTAGTTGAAGGAGATTTTGGTCTTTACCAACTTTTCCCATATATATCGAAACCAAAGAAATAATATAAATACCAATTGGGAAAGAAGTAAGGCAGATGGATTTAGGGTCAAATTATTTATGGAAATAGAAAATGTTGGTAAGCATCACTCTAAAACCCTATTAATAATCTAGAGAATCCCAACATTGGGGAAATTAAGAAAATTCTTATTCTCTTTACTAGACTCACAAATGATCAAATGAACCAAGGTCTAAGCTAAATCTATTGAAATACTAAAACCAATTCTATTTTCATTCAAAAAGGCAAAATTCCCAAGTCTTGATGGATGGTTAGTTGAATTTTATATTTCCTCTTATGAAATGTTGCAAGGGAATTTTCTAAGAATGGTTGAGGAATCAAGAAATTTCAAAAAAATACTAGGATCTTTCACTCCACTTTATAGCCCTTATCCCTAAAGGACAAGATCGTACATGCTTTAAAGAATACATACTAATTTCATTGTGCAATCTTGTCTATAAGATTATTTCAAAAATTATTGCTAACATGTTTAAGGGTATCTTGTTAGGTATTATCTCAAAGGAACAACTTGGTTTTTATATAACAAGCAAATTCATGGTGTTGTGTGAACAACTTAGGAAGGGATGCATATGGTCAAGGAAAAAAATATTACAACTATGACAATGAAAAACAATCTTTCAAAATCACAAGATTATAAAGTGAATTGGTTATATATCAGGTTATTTCCGCTTCGATTAGGTATGAATTTGCACATTGTTAATTGGGTAATGGGATGCTTATCATTGACATACTTTGTTGTTATGATAAATGGTGACCCATTTGTTTTTTGTAATGCAACTAGAGGGATTTGTTAAGCTTTTCCCTTACCCCCCTTTCTATTTCTTTAGTGGCCAAAGGATTAGGAGTGTTCATAAAGGATGCAAGGTAGATGGGTAGTGAGAGGGATCAACATCTCTAAGATAGTGGCTATATCAAAAAAAAAAATGTTGAGGACATTATGGTCTTTGTCCAAGGATCCATTAGAGAACTAAGATCCATAAATGAAATAATAGGCATTTATTGTCTAACAACATGTATGGAGGTCAGTATGCAAAAGTCATCATTGTTGTTTTAATGTGTTGGAAGAAGAAAATAAATTACAAGTGACAAATTCATTGCCTATGATTTTTTTAGACATTGAATAGGGAAAGTATTTAGGCTTTAAATTAAACCCAAAACACTACAAATATGATGATTATCTTTGGTTGTAAAAAAAAAAGTGAAGCAAGAATTTATTGGTCATGCAAATAGATGGCTATCCTATGGAGGTAGACTAGTTTTGGCCAAATCTATGTTAGAAATCATTCTAGTGTATTTGATGTATATTACACATCCCAAAAGGTGTCCTCAACAAAAAAAAGTATTTTAGCCTTTTATGGACATTAAGGACATAGACTGGAGAAACTCCTTTAGCTAAATGGTTAAGAGTAGCATCCCCAAAGGAAGTAGGTAGTTGGGGATTAAAAAATATTCATGTCTCTAGCCTAGCACGAGAAAACAAAAAGTTGTGGAGGTTAACTTACAATCAATGGATATGGGGTAAGGTGATGGAAGTAAAATACCTCAAAAGGAAATCTATGGAGCAACGTTACAGTTTAGAGAGGAAATGTTTTCATGGAGCCTCAATTGTTTGGGAAGTATTGGTTAGCGCTTCTTCCCTAGTTGAAAAGTGGGTAGCATGGAGTCCTGGAAGAGGAAACAAATTAGGTATTGGCGAAGATCTTCATTAGAGGAAATTTGGGGTCTAAAATTGGCCTTATAAGAAAACGAACCAATAATAAATTCTTGTGATTTGGAATTCAAGAACCAATAGAATTTGATTAAGATGAGTCAACCATAATGATTGACTTGACATATTTGCCATAAAAAAACTTCTCTTTTTGTTCGTATTTCAACATATCCCCTTGCATTTTTACTCAAATTTCGATCATGAGGATTGAGTGGATACAGAATTTAATTCCGCGTCCAACGAGTACCCACACTGCATACTTTTGACGGACCCCGCTACCCCAAAAACAAGAAATACCTGAAAAAACGTGATGATGACATCATCATCACATTTTTTCAGGTATTTCTTGTATTTGGGATAGTAGGGTCCGTCAAAAGTATGTAGTGTGGGTACTCGTTGGATGCAGAATTAAATTTCGCATCCAACGAGCCCTGCTGATCGAAATTTGAGTAAAAACGCGACGAGATATGTTGAAAATACGAACAAAAATAGTAGTTTTTTTCTCTCTTCGTCCAAAATTAATAAATATTATTTTATTACTTTAATTATTATTTTATTATTTTCCTTAGGAGGCCAGTTTAGACCTCAAATCTCCTCTAATGTGGATTGGAAGCAAAGGAAATCAATAGAAGTTTTGGGTTTCAGGGAGAAAAATAAGATGAATGGAATCAATCTGTGAATTTGTTGAATCATAGTGGTATAAACCCTCTGAATCAAGAGAACTTGGTCAAACGGTTAAATAATCTAGGCACAAGGGAATCTACAACCAAATTGGAATATTCAACTAAAATGCAAAAAAAAAATAGGAGAGAGAAAGAGTATGGTGGTGGAAGATTGGTTGGAAGCAAGAAATCCCTTTATAAACCAAAAGGTTTCCTATGGATAGCAATGGAAAATAAAATGCTAACATGGGACAATGGACATGAGAGAAGTTGGCACAAACTAGGGAGATGCATTCTATGAAAAGGTAGTGAAGAATCTATGGACCATCTGTTTGTGTCAATGTTCTTTTTCCATAGTTTTTTGGAATGGAGTATTAAAAATTTCAAATGGAAGAAATAAATGGGATCAAGGATCTCTAGTAGATTGTTATATTCCTTGGTAATAGGAACACCAAAGAAATCCTTTAAGGTTCTGGCTTGTTTTGTTTTCTTGGTTATTTGGACCTCAAGGAATTGTATGATTTCTTAAGGGAATGATATGACAACTACACAAGTAGCCAACAAAACTAGAATTTCTTTGTAGGGATGTTGGAAGCATATATCTCAAAAAGGACTCAAAGAGTTATGAAAGAGGCAAATATTAACTATGAGAAGGTTTAGGGTTTCTTCAATGGAGCCTACCAATGAACTTTAATTATGTGTCGGATAGGGGCAAATGTTTTTTTGGAACCCTCATTATATTTGTTTGAAATATGATGTTCGTCAAGATTCCAGTAATAGGAAAAAACTTTATGCTTCATGTCTCCTTTTGACGGCATAACAAGGTATAAATTAGGTACACGTTTATGGAGACTCCAAGATGTTAATGGATTGGGCAAACAATGTGCCAAATTGAAAACTTGACACTAGGACCAATTATGAATCAAGTAATGGAGATAAAATTTAGGCTTGAAGAGAACTATTTGAACGACATTTATCAAGAATACAACACAAATGCATATCGATTCTTAAAAGAAACTTTATTAATGTTGGAATGGATCCTTTCCAATTAAGTGTTTAGAAAAGGGTCACAAATTTCAATCATTGAAATATCTTTATACTGAAATTGAGATGGAAGGTCAATATGAATATATTTTGATAATATTTTTGTTTAGTTATGATCTAAGCCTTTGGGTTGTGAAGTTTTAGTTTAACAATTTGTGATAGGATACTTTAATGGATCCCAAGATGACTATTAATACAAAGATAGGATTTAGATGAGGTCTAATTTATATAGGTTAAAGAATGTCTTTTTTATCCTTTCAAGGCAGTCAAATGTATGTTTTGATTTCACAACTGGCATATTGAATATAAAAGGTTTTTTCTTGTCAAAAAATAGCTCATAATATTTAAAATCTCAAATAACTACCTTGAAAAAGAAGTACTACTAGTAGCACCACTTTTTGAAATGGAGGTTAAAACAACTAATAAACGTTGCCTCTAAAAAATGAGAACTTTGAGGGTTATCATCAAGTTGGTAATTGTGTTTCCAATCTATCCATGACCATTGACCCAATCAAGACACTAACATAACCCATAACATAATAGACCACCTTCACCCTTGTATAAGCAACTTTAAACCGCAATCTCAGCCCTTGTTGACTAAATGCCTTGTCTATATACAAGACATATAAGACACATACTGCCATTGACTTTACAACAACCATCATTAAAACAATCTACCACTTTTATCATCATAAATACAATCAATCGCCCTTTGACACAATATCCAACATTAAGGTACATCACTATCTTTGTAATACAACTATCAGAAAGATAAATCATAACTTGACTCTTAATGGCTATAGCATTTATACCATGCAAGGTCATCCCATATCATTATTACAAGGAGACATGGACCAAGTTATTTCTTTCCACTAGAAAAAAACCATAGAACATCATTTGACCTCAAAATGCAATGCAACCTTCCAAATATGTTGTTGCAATGAAGGTCTTCAAAATGTACTCAATCTACAACTTGTCCACTCAAGGCACTTGTTATGTGCATGGTATTTCACCTAACCATGCCTTATCCTATGTCCATTATGTGTATTCTCATCACATATCTTGACTTTATCCTTCCTTGGAGTCCTTCAGATCTTGTCACGTCCCCTCCCTTCTACTCGACGGAGAGGACGTGACCAACACTATTGCTGTTGTCATAACGGGCAATCTAGCCCCATGAACATAATAAAATAAAACTACATTGAACATAAAAACATACAGAGATGCATAATGAAATTTACAACAGAAACAAATACATTTTATTCAACACATCAATCATGTTCATAATTCATAAAACAAGAAACATTCATCATGTTCAAGCATTCAACATGTTCATGATAATTTATAAAGCAAATACAGTTGCGGATTTAAATACAAGAATATGTATCTTGAAAGGAAGCTTCCCCGCAACTAGCTATGTCGCTGCAACATTCCACCCAACCATAGGCTAGTGTGCTCATCAATCTCTCAGCATCACTGCCACCCCCGAGCAAGGCATGATTTCCACAAGGAAATAGGGAACAATAGGATTACACAAAGCAAGACCATACACCCACAGTCAATCCAACACATAGCTGGGTTTCACAGACTGCCCAACCCAACCAACACCTAGTTGGGTTAATAAGTTGCAGGCTTACCAAGCCAACACACATCAAACACAGTCAACCAACTAATAGTTGGGTTTCATAGACTGTCCAACCATGACAATAAACAATTGGAATTCACAGGCTATTAAGGCAATAAGCCAAACACAACAGGATACCATCAAACCAACTAACAATCGGATTTCTTGGGCTTACTCATCCAAGCCAACATTCATAATCAGAACCATCCAAGGGTTACACAATACCCCAAACCGCAGGAAAACACAACAAGGTCATACATCCACAGTCAAGCCAACACACAGTTGGGTTTCACATACTACTAAGGCAGCAATCCAATAACATATGGGTCCTTAGACTTACTCATCCAAGCCAACAATCACACTCAAACACCGTCATACCATCTAACAAATGGGTTTCTTGAACTTACGCAGCCAATCCAACTCAAGTATGCACTTCACAACCAATACAAGTTCTGGGTATGGACAAAAACGTCCTAGGAGGCAAAACGAAAAATGGAAACAAGGGGAAAAACAGCCCTGGGAACCAAAATCGATTTCAAAAAACGTTCAAGGACATTCAGGAGCAAAAACGGCCATCATTCGCGCCCAAATCATGAATCCCAAAATCAGAAAATGCCTATGGGAATTTCGGGAGAAAATCCAGCCTCAATAAACACCCAAAATGTGAATCCCTACTGCACATGCACTCAGCAGCAACAAAATGATTTTCTGGGCATGAAGGAGTGAGGAAACAACATAAATCATGAGGGGGGAAACGCCAAGCAAACTTAGCTATGTGAGGAAAGAAAAACATCCTCTTAAACCACCAAAATTGTGGATCTCTTCTATCCACTCACTGAACAATACCAACACGGATTCTCCCAGCCGTGGAATGAGGAAACAACATACAAACGCCCAGGTGAGAGCCCAACCACTCAGCATTACCCAAAACTACTTCCCAACCATGGGAAAAAAGAAGGAAATTGTTGCCCCTGTGAGGAAAAACACCCAAGAGCTCCCAAAACGCGTGAGGAAGAGGAGGACGTCCCTCATTCATGGGTTGGGCAGACATTTTTGGGTTTTTTTTTGCTTACCCCAAATCCAAACACGCTTTTCCCTAAAATGGGTGGTCTTCCCAATTTGAATTTGACCTCCATACATTTCTCATCCCAAGGAAATAACTTCCTCAACCAATTTCTGGCAAAAATAAATGATTGACACAAAAAGACAAAAATGGGTAGTTGATAGCTTTATGGGTTTACCCTTTGACATTTGGCTTTTTCCCATTGGCTCAAGGGTTTGAATACTTCCCCCTCCCTATTCCTTGTGAAATCATGCCCCCGTCTCTTTCACATTGCGGCGCATAGCTAGTTGTGGTATTTTTATTAATTTGCATTTTTACATGATGTCCCAAATATATTGTGTCTAGCTAGCACATAAACCATCTGCATCGATTTTAATCGCCGAAACATAAAACACTAAATCCATGGTGGGGCCTTTGCCTTGAGCTCCACACCACGATTTATTAATTCTATTTTCATCATATGCAATTCAATACCATGGGATCAAAACCGGGGCACACATTCCCCTCCTCCTTGGGGTCAAAACCAAGGTGTTACAGATCTTGCTTGTAGGAATTCCTTCAAGAATTACATCCTTCAGGTGTTGTTTGTAGGAAGTCCTCCGGGAATTACTTGTCTCTTGTTTTTACCATTTTATCTCCATTCATCGACCTTTATTCCTATATTTTCCATCTTTAGATCTTATTCATTAGTGTAAATCCTTTGCGAACTATTTTTCCACCTGACCTCCCTTAGATGTCCAATGTCCACCTAAGAGTTTTCACCACATGTCTTGTGCACCATCCTTCCTTCTCTATCCCATGTATATCTCTTATGTTCACCTTGCAGTTCTCGCCATGTCTCATGCCCCATCCCTAACACAATCTCAATTCAATGTCACACTTTCTAAAATTAGCTCCTAAGACACACATCCACATAGTCCTTGACTTATGTCCACCTAACTACCTCTTTCGACAAGCTTGAATATTTCTTTGGAAAAACC
>LPNX011141394.1:254381-298839 GCA_001517045.1 Pseudotsuga menziesii | reverse complement strand
CCTTGGGCAAGAAAAAACCCAAAAACGTAAGCCATTCTACCATGCTTTCACATTGGCATGTTTTCCTCACCATTTTTCCTTCACGTGAGCTCTTTCAAGCATCCAGAACTTTCGGTGTGTGTTTTCATTCCACGTTTTTTGCTGTTGGCTTCATTTTCCCAGGGATGGGAGGTCGTTTTTGTAATGCCAGGGATTGGGTTGGTTTTCCTCACGTTTTTGGAGCTGCTGGTGCATTTTCCATTCACGTTTCTGCAGTTTCATGTGTTTTTACCATTGCTGTGAAGTGTTTTTGTTAACTTCTAGTGGTGGTTGGGATCCCTACTGAGCATTTTGGTGTTGTTTCCACATGCCCACGATGGGGAATTTCATTGTTTAGTGTTGCCCAATGAGTGGGAGAATAGAGCCACGAATTTTGGGTGTTATTGAGGTCGTTTTGGCCATGTTATGGCCATAAACGACTCTGGAATTCAAGTTGCTCAATCTAAGCCGTTTAACCAATTGCCATACCTGATTTGGCCTATGTGGTGTGTTTCCCTTTAAATTCCATAGCTGTGAATTGCTGTGTATTATGTGGTTGTTGGTCTTTGGACTGTTTGGGAGTGGGAATGGAGTTTGAGTCTGCTTGATAAACCTAGTGTGTGCAGGAGCCTCACAGAAAGAGCTAGAGGACTGGCTTTCTTCTCTACACCTCTTGAATAGCACTAGAAGGGAACTCATGGCCCGAAAGACTGTGCAGCAGAGAAGGGGATGATTCCTTGTGTTGGGTGTGTGTGGATGTCTTAGAAGTCAAGCTAGCTCTGGTGCAGGTGTTCCTACCTCTTCAGTAAGCCCACTAGCTTAGTAGCCAGTGTTTCCAACTCCTGATACCCTAATAAACCCAACTTTGTTGGTTTGGATGAGTTGTGTATCCTTGGATACGTGTGAGCCTGTTAGTTTCTCCTTACTCCTTGTGGAATCATTCCCAGCTCGAGGGTGGCAGTGTTGTTGAGATATTGATGAGCACACTGGCCTATGGTTGGGTGGATTGTTGCAGCGATGTAGTTGGTTGTGGGACGAGCTTCTGTTAAAGATAAATATCTCTTGTCCATTATGTCTTTGCAATTGCATTTATTGCTTAAATGAGATGATGAACATGCTAAATGTATTGGATGATTGTTTTTGCTTCCGTTGTATGTTTAAACGGATTATGCATCTGTGTATGTTTCATTTCCAATGCATTTTATATCTTATGTTCATGGGGCTTAGTTTACCCAGAATGTTAGCATTATAGTCGCGTCCTCTAGCCGATAGAAGGGTGGGGACGTGACATATTGGTATCAAAGCTACTTGGTTCAGCGTTGGGCCTCAATGGGCCAAAGAGAGCAGCTGATAGAGGGTAGAATTACCTCTCTGGTCAGCAGGAAAAAGAAGCACAGATAGAGTCCAAAAATTTCTCTTAAGTATGAGAAATTTCCTATCGGCACAGTTAGAAGAATCGGAGCCAATACGTCAGCAAGGAAATGAAGTTCGAAGCTAACACATCGGCGGAGGCAAATGGATATTTTCGTCGATGAGCTAACGAGCCGCAACAGTGGCTAAGAAAGGTTGAAGGAAAGCCACAGCGATGGCTGGGTTTCCAGGAATGCGTCGACAACCACATTTTCTTAAGGGAGCCGAAACGGCGAGCGAAAACTAAAGATCGTTCTGCTATAGCGAAAACTTCGGCGGTTTATTTTCGATACGGCGGCGAGTGTAATTGTAAGAATTAGCCGCTACGGTGGATAAGAACTCGGGAAGGAGCCAATGGATATCGGTCGGGTCGAGCCGATATGCGGCAGATGGAAAATGAAATTTGAGCCGCGATGCCGGCGGGCCAAAGAAAAAGGAATCAATTCAGCGGCGGGCGTAAGTTGATCTTCGAGCCGCAATGTCGACTGCGTTGGTGGCAAGCAAGTGAAGTGTTGAGCCACTACACAGTGGACAGAACTTAAGGAAAGAGTCGATACGTCAACGAGAAAGTGAATTTCAAAGCCGATGAACATCGGCTGAGTTGAGCCGACGAGTGGCGGCAAGAAGTCAATGATTGAGCCGCTACGGCGGACAGAAATCAGACTTTGAGCCACTACGGCGGCGGATGGAAAAATAGTACCGATCCACAACGGCGGCTGGAAACCAGAAATCAAGCCGCTACGGCGACGGAAGGAAAAAGAGGTTGAAGTTGCTACAACGGTGAGTGGAAAAAGAGGAAGGAGCCGCTACAGTGGGTGAAAGTCAAAAAAATACCGCTACTACGGGTAAATGTTGAAAATTTTTCCGATTCAGCAAGTGAAAAATTTGCCGAAACTAAGAATTTCAGCATGGTTTTTCAATGAGATCTGTAGGTCTAGAAAGATGAAAAATGGCAGCGAATTTGTGCGCCAAATTGCACGAAATCAAAGGATTTACAAAAAAAAATGAGGGCATTGCCCTCGACCCGCACTGTAGTGGTGGAAGCCACAAGGGGGCATGCCCCCTTGACCCCCGTCGTTCCCGTGAGACAGTCGTTCTTTGAGAAATAAAATTCTATGTTTTGGGCAAAGTTGTCATTGTATGATTTTTCCAAGAGAAGGTAAGTAATTATGATTTGTATAAATGTTATCCAGCTAACAGTTGTGTTACAAACACATTTTGCAGAATCATAATCACCTTCAAGGGCAGTATTCCAGGTAGTGTGGTTCGGTAAAGTAAGTTGTGGTTCAGCCATGAGAACCCATGATGGATATGATGCACAAGATTCCTACGAGCGTGTGTGAGATGCCATGGAGGAGAATGTTCGAGTTGGAAATGATGATATAGAATCTAATGGAAGGTGATTTCAAGAGACTCCGCCAGACATTGCAACTACCATGAGAAGCTTGATTAAAGCCCGGGAAGAGCAGCATCAGTTGAATGCTTCTATGTTACAGAGTTTGACAGACTTGCAAAGAAAGATAGACTCTGGATAGGGTACAGTAAAACCATAAGGTAGTAAGAGCACTACCAGGAGAAGAAGAAGGACTTCTAGTAGATCATCTGAATCGGAAGAATCCAGTGCAAATTCAAGCTCTTCCTCTCACAAGAGCAAGAGAAAGAGGCGCCACAGGGATTGCTCTCGAGATGAATTCAAGAAGGATAAACCTCCTACGTTTGATGGTGAGGTAAAGACTGGACAGGAGGCTGAAGCTTGGCTTCTTGGGATAAAGAAGTACTTCCAAGCTCAGGATTATTCGGGAAAAAGTGAAGGCAAGGGTTGCCATATTCAATCTGAATGGAAGGGCATCCATTTGGTGGGAGCACTTCAAGCAAGTAAATAGGATCAGTGAAAGGAGACTTAAGTGGAAATAGTTCAAGAAGTATTTCACGCAGAAATACCTCTCTGACAGGTATTATGATGACAAAATTAAGGACTTCCATGAGCTGAGGTTGGGACAGCAGACCATGGAAGAGTATGCAAATAAGTTCTTGGAATTGTTAAAGTATGTCAGGTACATCAAAGATGAAAATGTGAAGATCCAGCGTTTTCTAAGTTGATTGCCTCAGTCTTACAAAGACATAATTGAGTTTTATGAACCTAGAACTCTGGAAGAAGCAATAACGAAGGCTAAGTACTGCTATGAGAAAAGCAAAAGAAAACCTGATTACCAGAAGACACGGAAGGACAAAAGGAATGACTCAGTATAACCAAAGGAAGAAAGGTTTCAAACTTTCTAACTTCAGGAATCGGCAAAATCAACCGCCACAAGCTGAGAAGTAGCCAGCCAAAGTGATGGGAGAAAAGCTTAAAGAGCCACGGCAGAACAGAGGACCACTCCAATGTTGGAAATGTGGAGGACCCCACATGTGCAAGAATTGTCGATTTGAGAATGAGAATGCAAGGCCAGCTTACAACATTCAAGAGGCAGAAACAATTGGTCAAGTGGCAAGGATCGTCCCCAGGATTTATGCAGCACTAGAGGACCGCCAGGAAGATCACCAGTTAACTGTGGTTGAAGTTGCAGGTAAGATTGTTGAGCAATTTGTTTCTATTTTGATTAACCCTAGTTCTACTCACAGTTACAACACTCCTAAAGTAGTGGAGATTTGTGCTTTTAGGAGAATAAAGCATAAGAAGTCTTGATTAGTTCAGCTAGCCACTAGAACGAAGAGGAAAGTTAGTGAATTGGTAGAGAAATGTCCATTGGTTATGAATGGATTGGTCACTTGTGTAGATATGAATGTTCTACCACTTGGTTCCTATGATGTTCTCATTGGAATGGATTGATCAGAATCTCACAAGGTAAACGCTTGATTGTTATAATAAGACTTTTGAATGCATGGATGAAGAAGGAAACCTGAGAGTTGTAAGAGGCATTCCAAAAGTGATTTTTGTGGGACAGATTTTAGCTATGCAGTTGAATAAATTATGCAGGAAAGGTTGTCAGTTATATGTATCCCATATTTTGGAGGAAACAGAGAATGAAGCTCCTAGGTTGAAGGATTTTCATGTGTTGCAGGAATTCAGGGAGGCGTTTCCTGATGAAATTCCAGGGCTTGCTCCAAAAAGGGACATTGATTTCACCATTGAACTTGTGCCAGGAGCAGCATCAGTGTCCAAAACACCCTACAGAATGAGTACACCAGAAATACTAGAGTTGAAGATGCAACTGCAAGAATTGTTGGAGAAGAAATATATCAGGTTGAGTGTGTTTCCTTGGGGAGCACCAGTTATGTTTGTGACAAAAAAAGATGGTACACTCAGCACTACTACATTTCGACCAAAAATCCGACGGCCGTATTGTCAGATTTTCGACACTTCCCTGTCGCATGTACGACACTATGATTTTTTTTTAAGCGTCGATGGATTATCGCCGGTTAAGAGACACCTCAGTTTACCGTTGGTTAAGAGACACCTCAGTTTACCATCGGTTAAATGTAAAGCCTCGGTTAAGCGACAGAATTTCTTCGACGGTAGTGAAATTTTTTAAGAAAATAACCTTCATGCCGTCGGTTAAGCGACAGAATGGTCGTCGGATAAGCGACGGTAGTCAATTTTTTTTTTTAAATAACCTTCATTCCGTTGGTTAAGCGACGGCTATAAACTGTAATCGTCGGTAAAGCGACAGTTTTATCCGTTGGTTAAGCGACGGTAGTCAATTTTTTTTTTTTTAAATAATTTTCATGCCGATATTAGGGTCTTAAGAACATTTCCTAATTCATCATTTCATATTAGTAGTAACAGATATCGCAAGCAGTGGAGCTACAATTAGAAAGTTAAGACCTCATCAGTTTCAGACAAATGGGAGGGTTTGATGATGGCCATAATTTATCCCTCAATGTACCCATTGGGATGGATGAGACACCAAATAACCATCAAGTCTGAGTAGGATACATTTGCACTGCATGTTAACATTCCTTGTCAAGATTGAAAATAAATCAACATTACTAATTCAGTAATCCTTTAGTATTTAACAAGAAATAGTATATGCCTTAGATTTCTTAATAAACTAGACAACAAAAGATGGAACAATACAACAGTCACAGCATACAGAAGATGTAATATCCAACAAGAAAAATCTAGACATGCAGATCACTGCAATGCAATAGGCAAACACTACATAAATATGTCAAAATGCTAAATTTCCGACCATGTCACATATGGAAAGGCACATCATAATTGCATAGAACACTGTTGTTTACAAATAGTTTTTGAATATTATCGTTCCTCCATGACAGTAATACCAGAAGAGGACAAATATAGGAACAACTATTGAATATCTAGCACCATACCTCTATCCCCAAGACTGTTAAGTGCTCTATGTTACCCCCCATATTGCATGGGTGTCCAATGGTAAACTTTATTACAAATTCAGCGAAGATGACAGGTTTATGAGTCCATGAATAGCCTGGGCTCCTTGATAGTATACTTCATGGGATGAATCAGATCATTCCAGGCAGCTTCACTGAGGGTTACAGAATTTCTGGGCGTTGTTAAGGGTTTTGATGATGAATACACAGGTCATTTCCTCATTTTCCAGAACTTGTTTTGGCAATACTGTTTGCTTGCAGCAGCATCGAGGGTATTTTTCAAGACCTGGAGAGTAATTTCTGACCACAGTTTTGCCTAAAACACCCAGCCTATCAAACCTGTGCATACGTTCACCTCCAAGTGGTGGTAAATTTCCATGATCTGGGCATAAAGACAGCACTAAGAAGCCTTGTCTCCAAATCTGGGCATATTCTGAGCATATCATGTAGTGATTTCCTGTGGTGGAAACTCTAAAAGACAGTTTTATGTGTGCCAATCAGTTGGATGAATGACTCCTGTAGCATCTCTTCATGATCGAACTGAGGATGCAGCATTGGTATGGTGACTATGATGGGTTCGTCCTGTTGAGCAAGTCAGGGAGATGTTAGAAAGAGACATCCCTATTTCATTTGGAAGTTCTTCTCATGGCTTTTCATTCTTCAAATGCATTTGAAAAAATCAAAATGGCAGAGAATATTTTTTCTACCCTCAGCAATGTAAGTTGTCCTCCAGTGGAACTTAACAGCACACAATTGGTTTGCTGATCTTTGCTAATTTCAAGACTGATGTTGATTCTTCGGCACATGATTCTCCACTCTACAACCTTCCCATCCTGGTTGATGTTCAATATAAGAAATAAGTTAATACAGATTACACAAGGAGGAACTTTTCAGCTTCCCACGGGAACAGGCTATTTAGAATCATGGGTGTATCATGTGGTACAAAGTGTTATAAATGTGAATGAGGGAGTCACAGAAGAGCATGGAATGGTTGATCTCTTTCAGAGAACTGCTTACAGAAATTTGCATGCCCTTCGAGTCTAACTGCCACCATGAGCAGGTTTATCAATAAAAAGGTGAACTAACTGGGCATATCACACTGCAATTTGAAGCATGCAATTTATCAGAGACAAAAAATACTAATAGTCACTAACCTGGTGGTCCAGTCAAAAGAATTCGAGAACAAACAGTGACCAAATTTGACACATATTTGATATACGCTGGCTTCTTGAGAAACACATACATGGCATCCAATAGTGCAGTCTTTGTGTTATCCCTGTAACAAACAACCAGGTTAAATTGGCAAAAAGAACATAAGAATAAGGGTTTGTACCAACAAAAATAAGAAACCCAAAGATATTTAAAAAGCAGATAGTGCACTATCCACTCTAATCTCTTCAAAATCTTTTAAAAACAGGGCAAGAGAGAAATGAGGCAAAGGAAGAAGTGACCATTATTATTAATTACACTAGCATCCTCCCTTAATGGTCATTCTAGAAAATACGCCAAGCTTATCTCTAAATTTGACAAACTTATCCGGAGTGAGTGGCTTGGTGAAGATATCTGCAGAAATTTGTATTCAATCAAAATCATAATTACTTCTTATACAAGTGGAGAGGAAAAGACACTACATAATCTGACGAGTCTTATAATCTTAATAATCGTATCCCAAGGCCCATTTGTACCATCTCTTTTGTACACTATATTCTTTCCAGAACACGTTGAATAAATGTGGAGGTACTTCAGATGTAGAAGAGAAGTGGGTGAATCACGTCAAAACAGTTTGTTCCTTCAAACTTTCCTTCGAGTTGAGAGTATTTGCTTGGTTGTTGATTTACCAGGGTCTACACTCTAGAGAGTAATTGTATTGGTCAGGCTTTACTAATGGGGTCAAAGGTTGGCTAGAACTGTTGTTCGAAGAGGGATGGAGAATAGGGGTGAGGCTTCCGAGATGGAAGAATCTCGCCACCAAATAAGGTGTGGCTTTAAATAAATGGGTTCTGATGGATGGACAGTTTATCCTAGTCGTTATGAGGGAGCTAGGGGATGGTGTACGGCGATGCAGGTCCTAAGGGGCTAAGATAGTTATCTAGGGATGATAATTAATGTAATATTCAACCAATGATCCTATAATAACCTGTTATAATGGCATACATTATGCTTTGGGAGTGATTAAAAACACTGTCGTGTAATTTTCCAATAGAAAAGATATAGCATCTGCCGTCACCTGATGGAAGAGCAAGCAATGTTGCTGTATGCTCTTTGTCAATTATGGTATGGGAATTTCTCGAGGAATTAGTTATTGAAAATGATCAACATTCATATGCACAGAATGAATCTAAGCTATCCAAATTGGATTCCTGGACAGCCAACATAGATTCCCTCTACTAGTTTATGCTGAGTACATAACTTGAACAGTGAAGACAACAAATGGATGCCCAAATTTGTTCCCCTGGAACCCCTTTGTTAATCCATAATGTAATCAGTTGCTATTCTAATACGAAACCAGGATAATATTTTATTAAAACCCACCAAGGTTGTATCGTATTATCATTCATATTGGAAAAACATATGCCCTTTGACCAATTAGAAATCATGTTTAGGGTTTTCCTTGTCTGCAAATAAATCTGACATAGAAGTCAATGTGATGATTTAATGTCAGATCTGCATAAAAAAACCAATAACATGATTTCTAGTGGTATTTTTCATCACCAAATTAATTCAAGTTGTTGTGGTATAAAATACCTGCTAATTTGAAGTGACAAATTTATAATTACCTTTATATTTAAAAGCAAGTACTACTTGTCTACATGACAGAATAACCTGGTCCACCACCTCCCTCTGGTACAGTCCACTCAATATTCTGTTTTGGGTCTTTTATGTCACAAGCCTGCAAAATTAGAAAATGGTGAATAACAATAGGGCTTCATGTTAAAGAAGTGCAGAAAAAACATTAAAATGCATCCTTAAAAAGAAATGTCACCAATGAAGAGATTAATAAAGGCCTTCATTTCATAAACTATGTTAGTGAATTTGCTGATGGAGATCAAGGATCCACGTTTCCACTGATATGGATCTGCTATGGGCCCCGAAACCCTAATTTGTCCCTCTAGCATTTATCAAATACCCCACTCTAAAACACACAAATCTGAGTTTTTCATAGCAGTTTGTATATCTGTAGAGAGTAATTTGGAGAGAGATATTTGGAGATTGAATTTTATATTCATGTTTTTCTTTTTCCATCACACACATATCGTTCTCCCATACCTACATCCAGTGTTTTCAAAAAATCCAGCAAATCCATTTCTCACAAATAGATTATAAACTCAAGGATTCCCACATATGATCTCTCGGTAAGCTAACAAACAGTGTCAGTCTTTGGCACAGGCAAAATGACATTGCAAGATATTATCAATTCAGTGGATGAATTTTCACATCTGCAGCCTGCAGGGACGTTCTTATTCAACTGACACAAATACATCTGATTGTATCTCATTTTGATGTAGCAATATTGTTAACAAATAAATTTGCAAATATCAGAACTGTTTTGAAGAAAAACAAGACAAATGCCTAAACTTCTTTATGTCTAGAATCTAGACAATACTGTTAATCTGGTGGCCAAATGCTTGACTTTTTGACTTGATAGAATGAAAACTCAAGTTCCCTGAAACAGGGGAATGGATGTAGTTTCCAAAATTTTGTGTTATCGGATCCATCTGTGGAGGATCCAGGATTCACATCTTTGCAGATCTGGCAGTATTTGTCCTAGGTTTGCTCAGGGACCAATAATCCTAACTTTTTCTATAAAATAGCTCCTCCCTCCATCCTAAAATCACAAATTTGAGTTTTTCATAGCAGTCTGGTTTTTAGTTTGTAAGAATAATTTGGAGCAAATTATATTTGAAGATATGAATTATCTATGTTTCTGGTTCATGGTTGCTTTTTCATATGTGTGTGTTGTAGCATGAAGGCTTTCACAGCACATAATGACAATAACTCTTTTGGTTACAATCTTTGAAAATGTTACTTCAAACTTTGAAGAAATGCCACACATTCATTGATTTAAATATATTAATGTCAAGAAAACATCAAACAGAGAAAACCTGTTAACATTTTAAAAGCCATAAATAACCGCACAATGATTCATTGATTCATCACATATTCACAATACTCAGGAGACAACCAAAATGAAAACTAAAATTTGCCTTCATGTATTAAGAGATTTAGGCAACAAACAGGAAATAATTACATTGAATACACAATAAAAATTTGCCTTTAAAGAGTACGCACTAGGCAGTATGATCAAACTACAATAAGAAGAGACATGATGTCTAGATCAACATTGTACATCTTATTCCCAATTCTCTCATGTGCATTAAAGGCATTTGAAGCTGCTTGTTGAGCTAAACTTGAAGATGATTCTAGTATGATTAAAATCCTTTAGTGGAGATTGGACAGAGAAGTCTCCAAGGTTGCATCCTGAAGACCTACATCCAAATCCGTTGATTGATAATCTTATTTCTTTTATGAGAAAAGACAAGATTGGGATATAAGTTTAGAAGATTTTCATCTTTCTTTGAACCCAACCTATTATGCTTTATCAAGAGGATAAAGCCATGGCCCACAAGCACTTATTTTTTCTTTGGTGGTGAAGAGCTAGACACTTGTGATCGAATACAAAGTGTTGGGCATTGCAACTCCTCTACACTTGCTCTATGAATGGTCCGTCACTACAGAAGTGCCAAAATACTCCTATTGTTAATGGTCCACATGGGTCCACATGGGAGTTTACTTCCATGTGGTTCTGCTAACCAGGCATGGCTGTCTGTTGATCTGGTAGAGGTATTGTGCCATATGGCAGAGATTGGGCATCGGAGTGTTGTGCATGCATTGCTTGAGTTTCCTATTAAGCACTGTCCAGAGATAGTGTTAATTGGCGTTGCCCAAGTTAAGGTAAAATGCAAGGTCTTAATGCTTTTTTTTCCTCTTGAAGTTGTTTTATGTTTGTTGAGCACATTATTGCTTTATGGTGACTAAAAGGAATGTAACATTGTTCTCCAGACTGCATTCAATCAGCTGCAGCATGAAATATTCGCTGCCCTTTTCCCATCATATCTTGTTGGTACCAATCCTAATTGTACCATTCTCCTACATCAGATATGGCTTGTTGATCCTGATATAGTTCTCTGGGGTATGATGGATCTCCATGCTAAGGATCCTAGCTGCATATCAAAGATTTTAGATGCATGCCAAGAGATAAAGGTAAGTGCTTGCAGTTAAACTCAATATAGCAGATAGATATAAGATCTGTATCTGTCATAGATAGTGTCCAACGTTCTGGACCTATTGTCAATCTTTCTTTGGAGACAACTGCAATACTCTTCAAAGTGAGTTTTTTTTTGTGATTTATGGACATGTTTCAGCGTGAATTATGGTATCTTGTTTCACTCTAAGTATTGGGTTATTCAGGTTCTTCAAGCTAATGTGGGCCAGTTAGCATCTTGAGATCTTGCCGAGGAAATGAAACGATTGCATTCTGCAACTGTCCATGTTAATCCACGCTTATTGAGTGTTGGGGCTTCAGAACAGTCATCATCTGAGGTCTTTGCAGCTGATATTGAGGAAGAGGCAAACTCTTATTTTCAACAGACATATATTGGACAGTTAACAATGGATGATGTAATAGAAAAGCTTGCACATTTCAAGGAGTCATCTGAGAAGAGGTATCTTGTTTCCTGACCTATAAATAAAGCTAATAGTGTTCTCAGCTATAAAGCTTTTCCTGATTAAATTGTCTTTTGACATTGGAGGTTTTCTAGTGTGATCTGTTTCTATTTGATCTTCTTCTAACAGTGATTGTCACATGCCCTACATGTAGGCTGTACTTAAGACATGGGGAAACATTTCCCGACGAGTCCTCAAGCCCTTGGGGCATGGGAAACAAGGGGAGCACACCCCCAACACTGGGGGACACATCCCTATGGGACACTATTAAAACCATAGCGAAGTCTCTCTAGGCTTAAGCAATAACTTATTAATGTCTGAAAAATCTAAAAGAGTTTGCAATTCGTCAACAACATGGTGAACAACATGGTGGACGCAAATCTAGGCAAAATCAAAATGGATTATGAAATGGCAGATAGTATTGTAGATAGTATGGTTTCTTCATCAAGCTTTATAGGTAGTTTTTTTAATCTAAATTTTGGGAGGGAAGCTCTTCAAAGCAAAGAATGCAAGCCTTGATTTAGATGACACATTCACCCTTCCTTGATAATAAAGTCGCTGTAGGATGCAATCTGAGTTTCATTCACAAGTTTGCTGGAAAAGTCTTTAAGTCTGCGACAGGCTTCCACACACAATTTTGCTGGAAATGCCATTTTGAAACCTTCCATACACAGTTTTGCTGGAAACGCCGTATAGAAGCCTTTAAGGATTTAAGGATAATACAGGCTTACCAGGCCTGCCTGAGAAGTTTCTTTAAAGAAGGTACAGGCTGCCTGGCTTGCCAATGGTAGTTGAGTAATGATCTTTTCAAATTCCTTTTAGGCCTGAAGACAATTCAGAGTTGTATACTGTCGTTCCACACACGGTTTTGCTAGATTAGTCTTTTAGACTGAATGGCTTTTAGCCTTTTGTGACATTACATGGGGCCCCTATAGGATGGATTAGTACTGAGATTTCATACAAAGGTTATGCTATTGGCTGGCAGTTTTTTTGTCATTAAGCCGGTATACACTAGATAGATGACAAAAGCCTATTTTTTCCTGAAAAGATGAAAGAATGTTTTTTTCAAAAACAATGTAAAGGTAAATAGGAAGGGATGCTTGTCGTAGCCAAGGAATTGTACATTTAGCATTGTGAAAATGCTGAAATTGCATCTGTGGAACATACAATTTTATATTTAATAAAAGGTTTTTCCAAGAATAAAAATAGAGTAAACAATAAGTGAATACAAAAGTACAACCTCCAGCGCTAAACAAAAATGGCAAATACAAATAAACAACCACGGTACAATAAATGTGAACTCGTACACACATAAATATGCCATATTTCATTCTCACTTGAGGAATTTTATGTACCACTACGCGTTTTATTGTTACATGTTTCAAAATTACCAAAGTTTCTGTCAGGAAAAGTAAGCAAGTTGTTAAGTAATATAGAGACCTAGCTTAGAATGTTATATTGTATCTCAGGAGGGCTTCGTAAAAACACACTTACTTGTCTAAAGATAATGTTCATAAGTTCATCTCCAGAATTGCAATTTTCAGAGAGAAAGCCATTCTCCATCTTTACATGATCTATTGGATAATCTTCCCTCAACTTCATTTGACTGTCTGCAGTGGATTGCTCACTTTCACACCGTCCACCAAACCCTGGAACAACTGAGTTCACTGGTGGTTTGAAATCCAAATTCATCTTTTGATCACAAAATCCGGTGTTCTGCCCTTGAGATTGAGTAGTATATGTTCCCACCATTTTCTGATTAAGAAGAGATGCCCAGCTCAACTGAGTATTTAATAGAGGATTTGAAATGGTTCCAAAATCTTGATTATGATTTTGCCAGTCTTTCTTTATAATCTGATTCATACCCTGTCTAAGACCAGTATTCATATTACCAAGAATTGGAAGATTAGGTCTTCTATTGTCAGATGGCACAACTTCGCTTATGTTCCCAGTGCTATTGTTCATTGCACTAATAGAGGACAGAGAGAGATCATTTCTTGGGATAAGATTATGACAGCTAGGCCCTACAAGAGAATTAACTGGAGAAACAGAAATGTCCATTGACATACAATCAAAAGGCTTTCCCTTACATTCTGCACACCAAAACCTGTACTACTTAGAGGGCCACCCATTGAACGTGCATTTGTTGGTAAAACTGACACTGTGGCACCATTACCCCAGTTTCCACTATTTCCATTCGTATTAGGTAGTTGAGAAGACATTACCATGTTAATATCACTTGCCCCCGATCTTTGACTAATAGTTATTTCAGTGGTTAAGGTGGTCAAACCCCTTCCACGCTTCTGTTGCTACTGTTGCATCAATTGCAACACCAAAGCATTATTTGTTGAATGCACTGAGATGTTGCCACTGCTACCTCCACCCAGGCCAACAGGGGAACTATTTGTAGCTGTCAACTGCCGCTGCATCATGCGAAATCCTGCAGGATCATCCATAGGAGCACCTATATCTCCAAGTCTGGCAATTTGTTGTTTTTGCTGTAACTGATCTAGCAATGTAGCATATACTGTTTTGGAAAATATATTGCCATGGGTATTGAAAGAAACTTATCAGAATATCGGAGAATATTAGAAAATATTGTTAGAAGGCAACCTGAAAAACTCTGAAAACTTTCTAGGTGAACCAAAATCCTGGCTTTGGAAGAAAATGGCCCATATACGCTGAAAACTTAATGTGAAATAGCAAAAAAATTTAAAAGAGGAAATAGAAAGGACCTGGTAACAAGCTTAGCCAAACGCCCCACCAACATCATTCACCAGAATCGTAGACCCTGCATTGATAATGTGCAGCCGTTGGAGAAACCCCACCCTGTCAAATCTGCGAGCAGGCTTAGCTAAACGCCCCACCAACATCATTCACCAAAATCGTAGACCCTGCATTGATAATGTGCAGCCGTTGGAGAAACCCCGCCCTGTCAAATCTGCGAGCAGATAGGCATAGGTGAACAAACCCCAAGTCATCGAATCTAGGAGTAGGCAAGTGTAGGTGAGAAAACCCCAGTCCATTGGATCGATGAGTAGGTGTGCTAATTCTAAAAACCCCAATCACCCAAGTCGATTATGGTCCGAAGAGGGCCTGCAAATACAACCAACATTCCATGGATGGTGCCACCACCATGGGTCCTTTCATCAAAACAATAACCTTGAATTCCAACAATGCTAAACCCTTAAGGGAAAAAAGGTATTGATGGGATGCAGAATGGAAAACCAGCGAATTAAGAAAAAATAGAATAATATCATTCACAAATGACAAGGGACTCAATTACTCATTACTCATAATTTAATATTTAGAAATTATAATATTTAAAAATAATATATTCAATCATAATATTTAGAAATAATAATTTAATGATAGTCACAAGAATATGAGAGGTATTAATCAAGTGCATACCTTCCAAGTATGAGTTTATAGCCTTGCGAATCAATCTTACCTTGGGGAACACAAACTATTTCATAGATATCACCATTGAAATAAGAGGCTTGAGGTGAACAACTATCACCTTTGAAATTATCTTATATATGCAATTGCAAAGTGATAATGGTATGAAATATTTGAATTTCATAGGCCCCAATCCACCTTTGGGATGGATTTTAGGAATATTGAATTTAAACTAGTATGCATCGTCCTAGTCATCTAAACTTCCTCCTCCACCTTTAATAGATCATCACCAATTATTTCTAAGAAGTCGAATCCACATAAAACTTAGTTGGTCCCCCATATGACCCTAGAATCTTATCCATTTGGAAATATTAGAGGAAGGAACACAATTATTCCTTTGTCACTAGTTGAAAGATATCCATCTTCTTTTCCTCCTCAAACATCCTTGAAAGAACACCACCAATTTTAGGATCTCCCCTAGGTTGGATACGGATGGTTCTTTGTAGATATAATTAAAATGAAGTCCAAAGGAAAAGAGAAGGGGAAAAACCATACTTGCCAACAAACATGACATGACCCTATTTGATGAAGATGAAGATGACCATGAAAATTGAAATTAAATGTTTATATTTCTTGACAACCCTTTGAAGGAGAGAAAAGACAAATCATATAAAGGATTTTGGAATCTCTTGATGATTTTAAACCTGTTTTCCTTTTTTCTCTAATATGATTGCTCATCTATATTTCACTTTGATGATGGAAAAAATAAAAGTGAAGAGACTTCCACTGTTTTTGCCCTTTATTTAACACTTGTAGAAAATGTAGAGAGATTAGGATTTATTAAATGATAGTTAAACATGATTATGGACATGAATATGATGAACCAATTAATTGAATTTACCATATTAAATAATTGACCAATTAAGTGAATTTATTTAAATAATTGACCAATTTGATGCGCCGTCGCTTAAGCGACGCTTATGGCCACATTTTCAAAAAAAAAAATTATCTTTGTGATTTTTGGTAGGTTTAAAATAAGAAATCCACGCGCCGTCGGATTTTGGATCGAAATGTAGTAGTGCAGGTTGTGTATTGATTATAGACAACTGAACAAAGTCACGGTGAAGAATAAATACAATTTTCCTAGGATTGATGACCTCTTTGATCAAATGAGAGGAGCAAACATATTTTCCAAAATTGACTTAAGGTCTGGTTACCATCAGGTGAGAATCAAGGATGAAGACATTCATAAGACATCCTTCAGGACAAGATATGGACATTATGAGTTTGTAGTGGTACCATTTGGTCTCACAAATGCATCAGCTATATTTATGTGCCTTATGAATAGTGTCTTCAGCAGCTATTTGAACAAGTTTGTTCTTGTTTTCCTTGATGACATTCTTATCTATTCTAAGAATGAGGAAGAGCATGCAGAGCATTTGAGATTGACATTGCAATTGCTCAGAGAGCATAAGCTGTATGCAAAGTTGAGCAAGTGTGACTTCTATAGAGATAGAATTCAGTATTTGTGTCGCATTATCTCAGAAGAGGGAATATCAGTAGACCCTGAGAAGATTAAAGCCATTATGAATTGGCCTACTCCGAGGAACGTGACGGATGTAAGATCTTTTATGGGACTTGTAGGATACTACAGGAGATTCATCGAAGGATTCTCCAAGGTTGCACATGCCATCACTTCTTTGCAAATAAAGAGAATAAAGTTTGAATGGACCTTAAAGTGTGAAGAAAGCTTCCAGCAGTTGAAGAATCTTCTCACAAGTGCTTGGAGAAGTCCTTATGCAAGACAACCACGTAATATGTTATGAGTCAAGAAAGTTGAAGGAGCATGAGAAGAACTATGCTATTCATGACCTAGAACTTGCAGCCATAGTACATGCTCCTAAGATGTGGAGGCATTACTTAATGGGCAAAAGGTTTGAGCTAAGGACAAACCATTGTGGTCTGAAGTACTTGTTTGATCAGCCAACGTTAAACGCTAGGCAAGCTAGATAGCTAGAGTTTTTATATGAGTTTGATTTTGAAATAAAGCACATAAAAGGAAAAGAAAATAAGGTAGCTGATGCACTCAGTAGGAAGGTGCAGGAAATGCATGTAACATCTCTTAGTATTTGCCAATCAGATTTGAGACAACAGATTGTTAATCATATTGCCGGAGATTAATTGTATGAGCAAATAAAAGACAAATTGCAGCAGCAAAGTCTTGAGAAAATGTATGAGGGATATAAATTGGAAGAATATGGACTTCTTACTTATAAAGGCAGAATTTATATTCCAAATATAACAGATTTGAGGAGAGTTGTTATGGATGAGATCCATCAGGCTCCATATTCTGGTCACCCAGGATATCAGAAGACAATTACTACAGCTAGAAAGCATTATTTTTTGCCATGAATGAAAAAGGACATGGCTGAATATATTTCAAGGTGTATGAAATGTCAACAGGTAAAGGTTGAGCATCAACACCCATCAGGATTGTTGCAGCCTTTATCAGTTCCAGAATGGAAATGGGAAGTTATTTCCATGGATTTTATTATAGGATTGTCAATGACTTGGAGACAAAATGATTCCATCATGGTTGTGGTGGACAAATTGACAAAGACAGCACATTTTATACCGGTTAAGTCAACGCATAGGACTGATGACATTGCAAAAATCTTCATGAATGAGATTTTCAAATTGCATGGATTCCCTAAGGTAATAGTCTCTGACAGAGATGTCAAGTTCAATTCCAATTTTTGGAAGGGTTTGTTTGCAGATTTGGGTACAAAGTTGAACTTCAGCACTGTCTACCATCCTCAGACTGATAGGCAGACAGAGAGAGTAAATCAAGTGCTTGAAGACATGCTTCGCATGTATGTGATGGGCAAACCAACAAAGTGGGAAGATTACTTACACTTGGTAGAATTTTCTTATAACAATGGACAACAAGCATATCCTTGGGAATGAGTATGTATGAAGCTTTGTATGGCAGAAAGTGTAGGACACAAGTGACATAGGATAATCCAGTGAACAGAGTTGTGCTTGGGCTAGAATTGCTCAAGGAAATGGAGCAAGAGGTTGTAAAGATCAGGCAGAATTTGAAAGTAGCCCAGGACAAACAGAAAAGCTATGCGAATAAGCATAGGGTGAACAGAGAATTTAGTGTTGGGGATCATGTTTACCTCAGAGTGAGGGCGAAGAAGAGTTCCTTGAAGCTTGGAAGTTGTGCCAAGTTGTCACCTAGATATTATGGGTCATTTGAAGTGCTTGAAAGAATAGGGCCAGTTGCATATAGACTTGCATTGACTGCTAGCACTAGAGCTCATAATGTTTTTCATGTTTCTTTGCTTAAGAAATATGTACATGATCTTAACCATGTAATAAATTGGGATGTGATTCAGATGGAACCCGAGGGAGAGTTCCAAATCGAGCCAATACGCATCCTCGACAGGAAGGTCACAATGCTCTAGAACCGAGCCATAACGCAGGTAAAGGTGCAATGGGAGCACTACGGTCCTAAGGAGGCTACGTGGGAGCTAAAGGATGCCATGCGATTGGCACATCCATTTTTGTTCAATTCTGCAGAGCACTGAGGCGATGCCAATGTAGCATTTTTGTTCAATTTTGTAAAGCACTGAGAACAGTGTTATTGAAGGGGGAGGAGAATGCAACACCCCGGTTTTGACCAAGTTTGCATTGAATGTATATAATGTACATATTGTAATTAATCATGGTGTGGAGCTACAAGAAAAAGCCCCACCATGGATTATCGTTTTATGTTCTGGCGATTAAATTGGCGCCAATAGTATTTTGTGCTAGCTAGGCGCATTATGATTTTAAATCATCATGTAAATATGCAATTAATTAAAAAACCCACAACCAGCTATGTCAATGCAACAATAATGAGAAGGGGGCATGATTTCCTAAGGGTAAGGGGGAGGAATATTCAAACCTTTGGGGCAATGGGGAAAATCAAAATGTCAAAGGGATAACCATCAAACTGTCAACTATTCTTGTCTCATTCACCCAATCATTTATTACTGCCAAAAATTGGTTGGGTTGGTTATTGCATGGGATGGGCAATGTATGACAACCCAAATTCGAATTGGAGAAGCCATCAATGTTTGGGAAACGCGTTTTAACTCCTTAGGCAAGCAAAAACCCAAAAACGTAGGCCATTCTACCATGCTTTCACGTTGGCATGTTTTCCTCACCATTTTTCCTTCACGTGAGCTCTCTCAGGCATCCAGAACTTTTGGTGTGTGTTTTCATTCCACGTTTTTTGTTGTTGGCTTCATTTTCCCAGGGATGGGAGGTCGTTTTTGTAATGCCAAGGATTGGGTTGATTTTCCTCACATTTTTGGAGCTACTGGTGCATTTTCCATTCACGTTTTTGCAGTTTCATGTGTTTTTACCATGGCTGTGAAGTGTTTTTGTTAACTTCTAGTGGCTAGGATCCCTACTGGGCGTTTTGGTGTTGTTTCCACATGCCCACGGTGGGGAATTTCATTGTTTAGTGTTGCCCAACAAGAGGGAGAACAAAGCCACAATTTTTGGGTGCTGTTGAGGTCGTTTTGGCCACGTTAGGGCCATAAACGACTCTAGAATTCAAGTTACTCAATCTGAGTCGTTTTAACCAATTGCCATACCCGATTTGGCCTCTGTGGTGTGTTTCCCTTTAAATTCCAAAGCTGTGTATTATGTCGTTGTTGGTCTGTGCACTGTTTGGGAGTGGGAATGGAGTCCGAGTCTGCGTGATAAACCTAGTGTATGCAGGAGCCTCAAAACGTGAATGGAAAATGCACCAGTAGCTCCAAAAACGTGAGGAAAATCAACCCAATCCTTGGCATTACAAAAACGAGCTCCCATCCCTGGGAAAATGAAGCCAACAGCCAAAAACGTGGAATGAAAACACACACCAGAAGTTCTGGATGCCTAAGAGAGCTCACGTGAAGGAAAAATGGTGAGGAATTTCATTGTTTAGTGTTGCCCAACGAGTGGGAGAACAGAGCCACGATTTTTGGGTGCTGTTGAGGTCGTTTTGGCCACGTTAGGGCCATAAACGACTCTAGAATTCAAGTTAATCAATCTGAGTCGTTTTAACCAATTGCCATACCCGATTTGGCCTCTGTGGTGTGTTTCCCTTTAAATTCCAAAGCTATGTATTATGTCGTTCTTGGTCTGTGGACTGTTTGGGAGTGGGAATGGAGTCCGAGTCTGCTTGATAAACCTAGTGTGTGCAGGAGCCTCAAAGACAGAACTAGAGGGATGGTTTTCTTCTCTACACCCCCTGAATAGCACTGGAAGGAAACTCATGGCCTGAAAGACTGTGCAGCAGAGAAGGGGATGATTCCTTGTGTTGGGTGTGTGTGGATGTCTTAGAAGTCAGGCTAGCTCTGGTGCATGTGTTCCTAGCTCTTCATTGAGCCCACTAGCTTAATAGCTAGCGTTTCTAGCTCCTGATACCCTGATAAACCCAACTTTGTTGGCTTGGCCGAGTTGTGTATCCTTGGCTACGTGTGAGCTTGCTAGTTTCCCCTTACTCCTTGTGGAATCATGCCCAGCTCGAGGGTGCCAGTGTTGCTAAGATATTGATGAGCACACTGACCTATGGTTAGGTGGAACGTGGCAACGACGTCGCTGATTGCGGGACGAGCTTCTATTAAAGATAAGTATCTCTTGTCCATTCTGTCTTTGCAATTGCATTTATTGCTTGAATGAGATGATGAACATGCTAAATGTATTAGATGATTGTTTTTGCTTCTGCTGTATGTTTAAACAAATTATGCATTTGTGTATGTTTCATTTCCAATGCATTTTATATTTTATGTTCATGAGGCTTAGTTTACCTGGAATGTTAACATTATAGTCACGTCCTCTAGCCGGTACAAGGGTGGAGACGTAACATTTAGCTGAGATTTGCCCAATGATTCTGTCGGGTACTGCATTCGCCAAGTTTGGGTGAATTTGCAATGATTGTAAAAGTTATATATTTTCTCATAATAAAATCTATATCTAACTGTTGCACCGAATTTCCCATCTTGGGTTTTTCCGAGGGTTTCAATACCCAAAATAATAGAATCAATATTGTGATGTAATGTTGTGATTTATTTCTCAGTTTTATATTCCGCTACATGCTACACACTGTAAAAGATATTCATGTGTGGTTATCAGTAGAGATTTGCATGCACTGTTTAGCCCTAGTTTGAATATTAAAAAAAAAATTACACCCATTACATCATCAAGTTGGATATCTATTTCTTTTGGCATTTTGTTATGATTATATTTTATCTTTTCTTATTGTTCCCTCTAAATTTGAAGTACAAAACTTTATACAATGTGATTTCTATCTTTCACCAATCCTTGATGCGTTTCATCTTTGATATTCAAAACTTTATATCATGCGGTTTCCTCTTTCACCAATCCTTGTTTTGCGTTTCATCTTGATATATGCTTGTTTCTATGAAATGGAGATATCTTTTTAACTCTACAATTCTAGGTAATCTTCACATTTTCTTGACCCTCTTAACTTTGTTAGAAAGGTTTTTTATATGAATTTTCACACCCTTTTATTTCAGTTTTCCATGCAAGCGATTGTTTTTACCAATGTTTTCTTTTTCAATCTATGCATTTCCTTCCTATACGTGTTTAACCTCCTCTGAAAATGTGAAAATGCTTGATTGAGAACATCAAACTTCAAAATCTTAACATGTTTATTCCCAACTTGTTTCACTTCCTTCACTTCATTATTAATTTTCTTCATAACTTAGTTATATTCTGCATAAAGGAAATCCATTTTCTTTCCTCTATCTATATATTATAAAAATCTCTTCAAATGTTTTCCCAGTTATATCAACAAAATAATGAATTCAAGTCACACAAATTTGTGTCGAATACATTCCTAAATAATAGGTATTGGTAATCAGGGTTAGCTCACAAATGATAAACTTACTATAAAGAAGATTTGCAGCTTTAAAGTTGTGATAATGTATTTATGGAAGTCTTCTTCAAGAAGCTCCACATCCCACCACAATTTTTCTTATGAATACCCATAACTTGAAATTTTGATATCTGTACAACCACAATTAAAAATGGTATGAATTTTTAACTGCAATCATCTTTTTTTTCCTCTTCGAAAAAAACCTTTTAAACCCCCTGATTTAAACTTCCAATTAAAATTTATACATATTTGAAAATGATATATCACTTTAACCCTTCTTTAGGACTGCATTAAAGGCTGACCTTGTATGTCCTACAACACTAAAAATTCCACGCTAAATCTCCTGATTTAATTTTCAAATGCAAAGCATTACAACAGAATCCACACAAACAAATGAACTATTTGTAAGTTAAACTTGTTATATCATCCCTCCCTCATTTAATTTTTACAATCCCAAAATTATTTGGGAAGAAGTGGATAATTATTTAAAGCCAATGTGTAAAACAACGGTAATATCCAAAAATATATTTTTCATTTTAATGGTCGCTAATTGAATAATACTTGATAACTGACTTTTCAAGTTATTTGTACCAACTTGAGGACTAACACTTCGCAATTTCAAAGGAGCAGCCTCAGAGCTCCTTCCAAGTCTTCAGAGACTGCTGCTCTTCAAATGAAGCTTGTCTAATTGCAAAAAAGACAGGAACGGAGTTTAAGAGACTCTTAAACCCTTTAATGTAATCACACATTAACGGGTTACATTGAATTGTCCAAATCTTTCACCACAGATTTCTTGTGTTCTTTCGACAGCACTACCATTTCACTATAAATCTGGGAGATAAAAGAATGGGCAACATACATTTCACTATAAACCTGGGAGATAAAAGAATAAAGAATGGGCAACATACATTTCACTATAAATCTGGAAGATAAAAGAATGGGCAACATACAGATTGTTCCCTTGTCCCTTTAGGAGGCCAAAGGGTGACAAAAGAAACTGACACCAACCAAAATCCAAAAGAAAAATGGGACATGGAAAACAGAACATATAAGGATGAAAAGGAGATACACAACTAGCACACCAAAGGGGATAGTGAAAACAGAAAAAGTACAAGGAAACAAAAAAGTCAGTACATAGCGATACCAGAGAAAGTGAAACAGGGAAACAGCCATTTTCTCATATTCCTTACCTTTTTGCATGCAGTTTAGTTTAGATTCATTTCGTTGTGCATTGACATGTCAATCTAATACTCTATTTAATATTAAGTGGTTTAATACTCTATATGTTAGCATTTTTTACGCTTAATTGAATAAAAAAATAAAAGGTTTAATTTGCATAGATGTTAAATGAATTCATAGGCATTGCTTAATAATGGACATTTAAGAAAAAAACATGAGAAAGATATACCGTATAGGCAGCATTAACAAATTCCTTGACTAAGATACTACCCATCATCCAGAAACTCCAAATCCGTTGATTTTCTTTTCCAGCAAAAGATCGTGAGCTTCTTGCTGTCGTCGTGATTTGTTACAAACCCTAATGAAATAATTATAGATCGATGTATCCAGTTTGCTATCCTTTCCACACTCCTGAATTAGGAATGAATGTGCTTCGCCGAAACCTTTGATTTTGAATAGTCCGTCAAGAAGATGCCAGTAAGTAGTATACAAAGGGTTAATTCTTTCCTTTTTCAGTCTATCAAAGAGCTGAATTGCACCTTCAATTTTCCCCGCCTTGCAAGCAGCACGAATCATTATATTATATGTATAAGCATCCGGTTTGCAGCCCATATCAACCATACTCTGAAGAAATCGGATTGCCTCGTCAAATTCTTTCCTCCTACAAAGTGCACTTAAAACAAGATTGTAGCAGAATGAATCTTGAGGAGTGTCTTTCATCATCTCAAAAACCTCCTGCGCCTTATCCATCTGTTTTTTCCTACAGTACAGCTCTATAAATGCACGATAACTCGACAATGTCGGTGCACAATCCGCATTCGCCATCGTTTTCAATACCTCTAAAGCTGTATCGACATAAGTCTTTTTACAGAAAGCAGCAATAAGCATTTCATAAGCGTCTCTTCTGAGAGATATCTCTAGCTTATCAAACATTTCCATGATTTTATTTAGCATAACTGGATCATTATGCCAGACGGTGGCGAATGAAAAAGCATTGGCAGAATTACGGCAACAAGCAACTAATCGCTCTGACAAAATCTTCTGCAGGTTTTCAAAGTCCTTGGAGCCGCCGAGAATATTCATAAGCCTGTCATAACTTGGAGTGTCATGTTTGAACCCCGGTTTTAGTTTGGCCCATTGAAAAAACCTCAAGGCCAAACTTGGGGAATCTATTTTCTCCAATGTCAACCTTGCGAGTAGGGGACTTAAATGAATGCCCAAATGATTTAGGGTGTCTTCTACCTCTTCGTCGCCCTTTTCAACAGCTTGACACATTTCCCTTATAGCATATGCCAGCTTCCATTTCTTTTTTCCTAGGGTTTCGTCAATTTTGTTCAATTCAGCCAAAGTGCCTTCCTCTTCTTTGCTCTTTAGAGATTGTAATTCAAGGTTTTCGTTCTCGCTCAAGACTGCTTGTGTTTCCTCACGGATTTTAATCGTGATGGGTGCATCCGTTAAGTAAAATTTACGGCTCAAAATGGGTTCATGAAAACGAAAAGAGCTCTTACCGTTTTCGAAAGTTTTGAGGGCCGTGGAGTGCAGATCTTGGGGCCATTCTGGTGATGAAAAGCTCCATCGTAGAGGGTTCATCTGGATTATTGAAAACGCTCGCCTGATAGAAGCCAGTCCTGCACAACGAGCACAAGCCATGCCCTGCATTTGCAAGGAGTTGTTTGAACCTAAGGAATTCCCCGTTAATTAAAGAGAAATGACTGAAATGGAATTTAGATAATTGGGGGAAAGGGTTTGTTATCGCTAGGGTTTAAGGGAAGTAGGGTTTTAAGGGTATGGCTTGAGCTATTAACATTTGAATTTGATATGTATGCTATGTTATAAGCATACAAGATATTTATCCTTCGACTTTAACATTTTAGGGTTATAGTTAAGCTATGTTATAAGCATACAAGATATTTATCCTTCGACTTTAACATTTTAGGGTTATAGTTCCATTTTTAAAGATTTCACAATGTTTTATATATATTACATTTGTGTAGAAACTTTTGGTTGGTTGTGTAATAAATTGTTTTATTAATGATTATGAGATAAAGATGGTTTAAAAGGTTTTTCAATTTTAATATGGGTTGCACATGAGTTCATAGTTTATGTGATAGTATCTTCTTATTAATTATTAATTATTAATGTTGCTATTATATTATTATGTTTTATGCATATTTAGTGAATTCTCATCTTCTAAATTGTTTATGCATATGTTAACATTTGCATTGGTTGAGTAAGTTTTTCGTGGCATCATCTTTTACTATCAAACTAAGATTGCCAAAAATTTGGTGTTGGTTCTAATTTGGCAAACCAATGTCCACTTGTATGTCCAATAAAGGTCCAATGTGGTCTAAAGTTGAAATTTCATTAGTGTTTAAGAGAGAGTCTCACCCAAAGCACGTCCTTGATTAAAGATAGGGAGGTATGTTACAAATAAGGGTTTCATCATTTTATCTTAGCATCCATTTATAACAAATTCTACACTATTGCTCTACAACTCTCATACATACAAAAGACATCTACAATCATCCCATTTAACATATTCATCATAACATAAAGCATACATAGTTACCTATAACATACTAATCATGCACCTAAAACATAATGTATAAAGAGTTACCTATAACATACTAATCACCCACCTAAAGCATAAGAGTCACAATTTGAACAACAAGGGGTCTTATATTACTTCAATTCAATGTGAGAACCCAATATATCATCATGTCTATCACAAGATTGCATACTTACTAGCCATAACAACATCAACAATATAAAAGACAACAACTACAACTATAACAACCAACTACAAAAACAACCACTACCCATATCCCCTAGAGGTTACTTATATATTTTAAACCAATGATTATCTTTGACTATATAGAAATCCCAACTTAACGAACTTAATATTTGATGACATAAATGCATTCCATTACATGCAAATAACTACTACCTAAGCTCAATTGCAAAGTAGGGATTCCTTTAATCTTCATGGTCTTTTGCACATTTGATCATTTATTCTTTCTTTAGCTCTAAGTGGTGTAGCTAAGATCATCCAAGTGTCATGTTGTCTTCATCCTACCACATTGTGTTGCCCAAAATCTAAGGGGCCAACAAGCCCTAACCACACATGTTGACTCACCCTCGAGTCAATTATGTTCTTCTTCTCTTGTGCTTGTCTCTTGAACTCGCCTTTAAATGAAGGGGCCAACTCTAAGACTAATTCCAGATCACAAGTTTTACACGATAGTAAGATTAAAAAAAACACTTATACCACTTTCCTTGCAAAATCGTAGCCCTTTCTATAAAGGACTAGGATTTCTCAATATTTGGCTTGGGAGGTTAGATTTGGAGAACAACCTACCACTCTGACTGCTAGTTGTTGGAGATTTAAACAAGTAGCATGTTTAGTTGGATAAAACTCCTTGAGTTTGTCTTGCCTGCTGACACGACATGATGGAGGGATTACAACTAGTCGTGTGCATCTTGAATCTTATTCAACTTTGCCACATGATCCATAGGGAAAGCTAGACTTCGAGCCTCACCATTCATTTGCTTGATTATGTCCCACATCTCCTCGATAGGCCTTTCTCAATGTTGCCAGAGCTCCATCCAATCTTAACAATGTTCTAGATGGTCGTGCTCTCCTTGGCTCACCACAATTATTCTCATGCATTTTGGCCACCATCATTTAAGGGAGTGACTCTATCCATCGGTCGATCCCTACAACTATTAATGATCCTGATTTCGCTTCTTTTCCAGCTCTACCCACAAAGATAAGGTCTATTGGCCCAATTGTCTCCATGATGAATAAACTGCATCCATGGCCTCATATGGTTGACAATTAAGAACAAATCCTCCAATTGAGGGTCGGCATGCCACAACTCGAGTGAAAGGTGCATTGGGTAAATTTGCATCATCTCTAGATCTTGGTCCAATAGATGCCTCACTTGCATGCCCCAGACAATGTTGACCTTTGCCAATTTAATGTGTGAGTCTTGGTTAACCTAGAGAAGCTCATCATTATTCTGCTCAGAGTTTACCACCCATAGCTTAACTTCCCCCGAGAACATCAATTAGATACATAAAAACCCAGATGACATCATTTGTGGATATGATCATCATATCATACCACTGGGAAAAGACCATTAAAGGTGGCATTTTGGGCATCCATGTGACCCACCATGACCCATATAGACTAGAAACGATGGTACACCCTTGGGTAGTTTAGAGCTACTGCCCCCTATGGAGGTGAACATAGGAAAAGTCAATAGTAAGTACCCAAGATGAAGGCATGTTAGTAGCATGGGCATTTGTACATGTAGCCATGTAGCCATTGGTTCATTCATATGGAAATGTGCACCAATTCGAGCGCACACCTTAAATATAAAACATTGCCACATATCGTGTGTGAAGCAAAAGAATTAAAAGAATGAAATAAAATAACATAAAATAAATAAATAACAAATAGTATAAATAACTCATGGAAGGGTGGAGAATGGAAACAAATAGTATAATATATGTGCTAAGGTGATGATGGTAATGAGATAAAGCTTAAGAAGAGGAGAGAAAAGGGAGGATAGTGAATAATCAAAAGATATAAGCAAATTAGTGTAAGGCTAATGATAGAGAGGGAGAAGGGGGTTCAAGGTTGATAGGGAAAAAATGGGAATTGAATGAAGCATTTTAGGATGAGTGGATAGATAAGAGCAAAATTGATAGTTAGTCAATCTCCAAGATTGGCTTAACTTGTATCCATCATCACGATTAAAATTGTTGGGGTGTTTCTCCATTTTTAAAGCTTCTCTAATGAGACACGAAGAACAATGATGGTCTAAGGCCAAAATTGTGGTTTGATTGAAACATATGAGATGTTTGGTATTGTAGGAAGGCTCGATGACGGCAAATTTAGATAAACAGTTGTGGAAAGTGTTAGCTATGTGCTCCTTTAGACTAGTTTGGATAGATCTGCTCGTCTGATCACTATAGGATTTGCCACATAAGCAAGGAATCTGGTAGATTCCTTGGGAGAGAAGAAAATTAGAATTGTCCTTGACACTTCAGAATAATTATTTTAGGGCTTTGTGAGGTTTGAATAGGATTTTAATATTCTTGTTTGTTAAGATTCTTGAAATATGGTCAGTTGCCCCGTGAATATAAGGGAGGGAGATTAGAACCGAGGGAGGTTCCTTGGGGGGAATTTTTAGGCTTAGGGTGGAGAACAAAATAGAATGCTTTGTTGATCTAGGTAAGGGTGTAGCCATTGGCTAGAAAGGTTTTAGTGAGATGAATTCTTTTGTAATTTAGTTCATGGGGATCAAATATGTGTATGGCTTGAGAGATGAGGGTTTAAAGACAAAAGAGTTTTGTGATGGATGGTGATGGGAATGGGTGTGAACGTATTTATCTCCGTGGGTTTTCTTACCATACTTGGTGTGATATAGAGCCATCAAGTTGACATGTGACAAGAAGGTATCTATCTATGTGGGTTTTCTTATGATACAAGTTAAGTCAATCTTGGACATTGGTTATCCATCAATTTCGCTCCCGTTTATCCACTCCTCCTTAACTGCTTCATCCAATTCTCATTTCTCCCCTATCAACCATGACCTCCCTTTGCTCTATCATTAACCTTACATTGGTTTGCTTATATCTTTAATTTATTCACTAATCCTTCTTCTCTCCTATTATTAAGCTTTATTTCATTACCATCACCAACTTACCTTACCACATTTTCCACCCTTGTTTAATTTATTTCTTTCCATATCTTTAATCTTTCTTTCTTAATTTATCATTATTTCTTCTTTTATACTGAAACTAGTTTAATATATCATTTAAATCCTAACCCAACCCTTTTCTTTTATTTGGTTACATTTTTTTTATTATAATAGTTTAATTCATTCTCTTAATCCATCCCCATTTCTTCAACTCTAAAAATTATCTATTTAATCGTATTTCTCGGCTCTTATTTATGTAGCCTCTTATTGGATGGGTGGAGTTCAATCAAGAAATTTATGCACATCACATTTTATGTTATCCTCTTTTACATAAGCCTTAGAAATGTCAACAGTTTTTGTCATGCTTCCATCTCATAGAGATAGCCATGTAACCTTTTTCTTTAACAGGAGCCGTGAATATATTGTATAGATAAAAAAGGTTGAAGCTAGCCAAGCAAACAAAAATGGAGAAGTCTAGAGCCAGCCAAAAATGGAGAAGTCTAGAGCCAGCCAAGAAGGCTATATGACTCAAAATTACAAAGGCATTTGTCCAAATTGCTGAATTTCTAAGACTATTGCTGTAGCTGCTGAGACTTCTAAGACCTGAAATAGAGTAGATACGAACGTAAACGCCTAAGACTAGATAGCAGAAAAACATTGAAAACTCAAGATGGTAGAGTTACATTTGCTGCTTCCCTTTTGGATCTTTGAACTTTCATGATCTTTCGAGTGACTTGCTTTGAATTCGTGTTAAGCAAAAGAGGAGAACTTTGCGACGGTTCTTGCTTCTATCCCTCTGCCTCGTCATGTACAAGACTTTAAAGCCATCGCATGGCCTCTTCCATGGAGAACGTGAACCAACTGCCATATGCCCTCCCTGTTGGCTGAGTATTTTAAAGTGATCGGCACGCTCCTGGAATAATGAGACGGATCTCCTGTGTAAGTCTTGGTGTTATAGTGAGTGGAAATCACCCTACTGAAGGCCCCCCGGAGCTTCCACTTATTTAATAAGAGCTTAAGGAACGTAACAATATTTAGTAATGCCATTCACCTTGTTGATACCAATTTTGAGTTTTGCTCCTATATTTGCCATCCTATCCACCTCTGCGTTGTTCCCTCGAAGAATGTGGAAGAAAGAGACTGGATTTGAGCTGTCACCTGGCAAATACGGTCTTGAATTCTTTTAGTTTTGATGACATTTTTGCTAGAACCCTTAACCATTTGGTGAATTCCATGCTTGGAGTCGCCTAAAACGATGAGTTCGAAAATGTTTAATTGTTGTGCTAGGCTCATTCCGAATAAAAGCGCAAGCCATTCTGCTTCATTGTTGGTTTATACCCGAGACCCCAGGCAAAGGAAGCCACTGAATTTCCTCTAGGGTCGAAAATTATCCCACCTGCTCCTGCCATCCCTGGGTTGCCTTTCGAGGCTCCGTTGAAGAAGAGAATGCTTTTGTTTTGTTCTGCCCAACAGAGGGAAAAGTCCTCTGAGTTTTTTCTTATTTCCCAAATGTGGAAAGTTAACTGAGAATTGGACTGAAGGGAGTTCCATGCTAAAAGATCATGGCACCAGATGAGTTCTTCTGGGCTGAGTTTCTCAGTGTTAGGAAGGACTACCTGATTGGAGCTCAACTTTTCTCGAATAAAATTGATTGCCTTGAAGACAATGCGAAGGGGGCCGGCTTTCTTGTTATCAAAGACCAGTCTATTCCTGGCCAGCCAGATTTGCCAGCAAACATTTTTGGGGGCAGCGTTCCAGATTCTCCCAAGAGTCCTTTCTTTCCCAGGTTGCCTGGATAACTGCTTCTCCAGTTTGCAGCCATATCGAAGAGTGAATCTGGAAGCGCAAAGTTCTTACCAATAGGTCCAAGGATGAGACTCCACACTTGCTTAGTGAGGGAACATTCTAAGAACAGATGCTGGGACTTTTCTTCCTGCTCGAGACAAAAGGAACATCTATATGGCCCGTGCATACCTCGTTTCCTAAGATTGTCAGCTGTAAGCAGCTTGTTTTTTACCAAAAGCCAGTAAAATATGTTGAATTTGGGAATGATGTATGGGTTCCAAATCTTCGACCACTTGTTGTCATAAAGTTGATTCCCATTGCTTTGCAAAAACTGATAACCATCTTTGACTGTATAGATCCCAGATTTCCCCCACCCTCTAGAGTATTTTGCTCTGATATTGAGAGGAGCAATACCATGAAGAAATGACTTAAATGAATCATAAGCCAAAAGTAGATGGGGCGGGGATTCTTCCAACCTATCCAATCGCCCCTGGACCCCCATATGGAAAAATCTTTAAGATAAATAAAACCATGGTCTTCCATCCATTGCCGGATTGGAAGAATAGAGTCTAGTGAAGCAAGAGGAGGCCTCCCCAAAATCGGATCGTTCCATATGTTAATTTTGCCTCCATTTCCAGGAATCTAGAATAGATTGTCTTTAATTAGACCCACAGAGTTCTTGCAGAGGTTCCAAATTGTGGTGCCTTTGCCTGTCCAAGGAGCGTCTAAGCATTTGGAATTTTTTTTGATGTATTTTCTCCTTATAGCTTCTATCCACCAATCCTTGCCTCCCACAATCATCCTCCAAACCAATTTGGCTCTAAGAGCAGTGTTCGTTTTCCCAAGATCCCTGATTCCAAGTCCACCTTTACGCTTCTCCTCAGTAACGATTTCCCATTTGACCAGATTGAATTTTCTCCCTTGAGTTTTACCTCCTTGCCATAAGAACTTCCTTATTTCTTAGCTAAGGGAATTGATAACTTCTTTAGGAGCAAAAAAAATGGTGCATGAAAATATAGGGAACGAGGAGAGAATCGACTTGATCAGAACCACCTGGCCTGCCAGATTGAGCCAGGAGTTACTCCAAGCCTGGATTTTCTTTTTTAGTTTTTGAATTAGGAGTCCCCAAACAGAGATGGAGCTCTTCTTGTTGACGATGGGCACTCCCAAATAAATGGAGGTCCTTGAAGATTCACCTGAATTCCCAGGATTCTTGCTAGCTCTCGCAGGGAATTGGGGTTGCTATTCCACCCGTAGAGCCAAGACTTATTAACATTAATTTGACTTCCTGAAGCCTCAAGAAAGAGATCCATAACAAATTTGAAATGCCTGTCAATTTGAATAGAGGCGCATCCTATAAGAATTGTGTCATCAACAAACTAGGTGTGCTTGATGTGCACTCCCCTTGCAATACTGATTCCAGGAAGAAGCCCTTCAACTCTGAGTCTATTGAGTTTCCTACTAAGAGACTCTGCTACGAGAATGTAAAGAAAAGAAGACATTGAACAGCCTTACCTGATTCCTCTACAGGCTTGGAGAAAAGGAGTTGGGCGGCCATTAACAAGAGGGGCTATCCATGGCTCATTGATACAAGCCTTGACCCATCTTATAAAGACATCAGGAAACCCATATTTTTTCATGACCTTAAAAATATAGGAATGTCTTATTCTGTCGAAAGCACTTGCAAGATCTAGTTTGATTGTCATACGTGCCTCTTTGTTGGACTAGCTAGAATGTATCGCTTCTTCAACCATCAGGATGTTGTCGTATATCTGTCTGCCCGCTATAAAGCCACCTTGATTTTCAGGTATGAGGGGTGGGATTACCTTCTTTATCCTATTTGCAATGACTTTGGAGAGGATTTTGTAGGAGGAATTACACAGACACATTGACTTGTACCTGTTGATGGAAGTTGAATTATTTACTTTTGGAATTAAAGCTAGGAAAGTGGAATTAGTTGCTCCTCCTATCTTGTCTGTTGCTTGAGACCAGATTATCATTTTGACAAGATCTTTTTTAATAATATGCCAACAGCTTCTGTAAAAACTTATAGAGAAACCGTATGGCCCAGGAGCCTTGTCTAGGTGTAACGTCCATACTGCTTTTCGAACTTCTTCAAAAGAAATGGGCTTTGTAAGATCTGCATGTTATCCTGCAACAATTGGGGGATTGCGTTGCTCAAAGAGAGGAGGGTCTCCTCTGGGACGAGTTCTTCATTGGTATAAAGATCTTCAAAATGTTCCTTTATCTCCATCTTTATTTGCTCTGGTTCGCTGAATTTTCTCCATTGTCTTTTGTTATTTCTTTAATGGTGTTCCTCATGTTTCTTTCATTGCACTGGTAATGGAAAAAACTAGTGTTATGATCTCCAACCAACAACTAGAGACATCTTGATTTTAGTCGAAGTTCAGTTTCTTCCCTTCTTTGGAGGGCCAGGATTTTCCCATCTATCTCTTTTTCTTTCAAAAGCATTTCTTTTGTTACCTCGTTTTTCTCTATCTCCTCTTGTATTTCTTCTAAAGCCTTAAGAAGTGATATTTTTTCCTGTCCAAGATGGCTACGACCCTTCTGCCACTCTTTAAGCTCCTTTTTGACATTTTCTAATTTTTGCTCCCAAATGTAGCCAGGGGACCCATGGATAAATTTCCCCCAAGCTTTGGAGACAACCTCAAAGAAGCCAGGCTCGGAGGTCCAAACAGGGGAAAATTTAAAGGGTTGGGGTCCAAGATTTCTTATAGGCTCCAAAGAGAACAAAATTGGATTGTGATCTGTAACTACAGAAACTAAGAGCCTAGAGGCCGACATGTAAGGCTTATCCAGTATAGATGAACTTTCCATAATTCTATCCAACCTTGCCGCAATGTGGCCTAGCCCAGAATGCTTGTTGCTCCAAGTATATTTTCCTTTCCTTTGTTTAATGTCGACTAGTCGCCAAACTGTGCGGATTTCTTCGAGCCTTTCCCCAAAGGGATCTCTAACTTTTGAACCTCCTTTTTTTCGTCAAGGGAGATGGTGACGTTGAAGTCACCAGCTAAGATGCACGGCAGGTGCATCTTCCCAAGCCTCTACAATTCTAGCTGCTGCCAAAAGTCTTGCTTGGCCCCGTGCACCGTAAGACCGTAAATATTTCCTATCAAAAATCTCTCATTATTATCGAGACTTTCTAATTCAACGAACAACCAGCGCCTATTTTCTGATGCTGAGATGAATCTATAGAGACTCCTGTCCCACCAAGTTAGAATACCTACAGATGCTCCTTGTGAGCTGACTGCTTTCCCTTCTTCATTCTTCCATATGTTGCTTAAGATAGCCAAGTTGTCTTTCTCTTGCATTTTAGTCTCTTGGATAGTGAGGATTGTTATTTTTTCAGAGAATTTAAATCTTTTAATTGCTTCTACCTTTTGATTTCCTCCAAGACCTCGACAATTCTAGGAGACTAGTTTCATTATTTTCTGGCTGAAGAAGGTGCTACCTTTTCCTTTCTCCCTTCTGGTTGTTCTACTATTTGCTTGTCTGAAGTATGAGCCTTGACCAGATGATCTAAGTTCATTTGCTTTCTTGTCACCTTTTTCCCTAGCAACCTCTTGCTCCCTATGGAACTTGTTCGGTTTCCTGCCTTTCTTAATGAGCGGCTCTATCTCTTCCTCTTTGCTTTTTGAAGTATCCTCATCTGGGCCTTGGCTCTAGATCTCGTAACTGAGCCTCCTGAATTCTGAGATGACTCTAGCACTACTTCAACATAAGGCTGTGTTGGAAGTTGCGATTCATAGGTTTGCCTAATCTCTTCCAAGACACGTTCGCTCTCTTTATTCTTCTGAGGGATTTTTTCATTGTCCGATATGATCATTTTTTGTTGTTCTTGATCTTCGAAAACCAAAACATGGAATTTGTTTTCTTAGGCTTTCTTCCTTTTTACCAGCAAGTTTGCTTGACTTGTGCTTGCTCTGTTCCCCTTTTCCTTGCTGACTTTGTTCCATTCCTCTCTTGGAATTTCTCCTTCTTCTAACTATGTTTTTTTTACAGGATTTGGCAAAATGACCATATCCATGACATACCTTACATTTGAATGGGATTTATTCGTAATCTATTGTCTGTAAATGGCTCCAGCCTTCCATGTTGAGATTTATTGCCTTCGGTTACCTTTTTCCAAATCTACTTCTACACAAATTCTAGCGTAGGAGAACATTGGGAGTTTTGGCTCGGATTTGTCTATATATTTTCCTAGGGAGTTCCCTATTGCTTTCAAGTCTTCATCGTTCCAACGATGCAGAGGAAGGAGTGGCAACTTGACCCAAACTGGAACAGAGGAGGGAATGTCCTTTTCGGGATCAAAGGAAAGATCCCATTTGTTGAGGTACATTCCTCTTGGACCCATAAAGTATGGCCCATTCCTGAAGATTAGATCTCTGTCTTCTTTTTTTTCAAACAGGGAAGACAAAAAACCATCTTCCACAAAAGTTCTATTGAACTTCGCCAAGAATCAGCGGACACCAGTTTTTGTTCAACCAGGTCACAATAGAACGCGGAGAGGGCCAAAGACCCGTGAAATGTCCTACCAGGCCTCTTTCATGAAGGGCAAGGGCTTTGCACTTAGAAGCCAAGGAGGAGGAAGTAATGTTCGGAGCTGCTGCGAGCTTGACAAAATGGGAGTCGTCGGGGAGTGGCTTCACTGGTGGCTGTGAGGCCACCAACCTTTGGAACCCATCAACCAAACCAGCGTGCCAGTTGTCCAGCTCCGGGTTAGGAGGTTCCATGGCGAGCTATGGCGGCGGACCAGAAGCGGCAGGAGAGCTACAAAAAAAAAACCCTAGCAATTCCAGATAGCCATGTAACCTTAACCAAGGTAACCATGTTCTATTTCCATAAGTGGTTTAAACACCTTAATACGAGGGTCACCCAAAGGTTGCACATATTACAGAGCCAAATCCATCCATCTTCTTCTTCTTAAGACTTGTTGTTTCCATTTTAAATTAGTGAGGATGTCAAGGATCAAATCTCATAGAATTTCTATAGCCATGGAACATCTTAAGGCCTACCGATTTATAAGTGAATTGGGTTGTGATCTGGTTGTGGATGCGTAAGAGTTTACCATATCTAATCCAACTTGAGAATCCCCAAAAAGAGCTGCCCTAGGAGATTGACCCTACTGTTTCAACTAAAACTATGTGCATTATGTATGGGTCTACTTGAGAATCCCAACGAGACCTGCCCTAGGAGATTAACCATTGTTCCACGGGGACGTGTCCCCTAGGGTGGGGAACACGCCCCCTCGCTCCCCACGCTTCCGAGACGGGGAAACGTTTCCCCACGTTCCCCTTTAGGGGGGAACTCGAGTAAACGTGTCTCCCCACGTTTCCCCAAGTGCGGAACATGTTTCCCCCTGGGGGGCTTCTAGGCGATCCCCCACCCCCCCAAATTTTCATGGGAGCAAAGTTTCATAGAGTGAATCCTTTCACAGCATTCCAGCGTGAACAAATTACATTGAATTTTTCAAATCTTTAATTATATATCATTTTGTTCTTTTGACAGCTCTACCAATTCACTATAAATTTGGGGATGAAGAATAGGAAAACTTAAAAAGATTGGTCCAGTCCCTCTGTGAAGGAAAAGACTAGTAAGAGAAAAGTTGAAAACAAAACCTAAAAGAGAAAAGGTCCTTGGAAAAGAGAAGATAAACGAACGAAAAGGAGATAGCCAACTACCACCAGATCAGATGGTGAATTGAGCAAATGTATCAAAACTGTGAGAAGTGGGTAGATAGTGATATAAAATGATATCTTGCAATTTGCCACGTAGAGAAACTGGCGAGCAGTCATTCTCATATTGCTTATCTTTTGTGTAGTTTCTTTCAGATTAGCATTTTATTGTGTGAGAAGAGCGTAGATAGTAATGTAAAATGGTATCCGACAGTTTTCCACAGAGATAAACTAGCAGGCAGCTATATTCATTCTCCTATTCTTGACTTCTGGTGTGTAATTTATTTGATATTAGCATTTCATTGTGTATTAATAAGTTAATCTAATCCTGTCTTAGAATTACCCAAATAAAATTTCTTGGAATGTTCCGAGTGATCAAATCTTTACCATGAAAAGGGATGCATCTATAAGACCTGACCTACGATCCCCTGTACATACTCATCGGTGAAAGACTTTCCAGGTGCACCTTACTACTCTCTAAAAGCTCCAGGTGCAAATCCAGTAAAAGGAAACAAATATCTGCCAGCAGCTATACTAACGACTTAATTAACATTTTGTCTGCATAAAGGCAATAGCAATGTGCAGAACCTGCCATATTTTAGATTTTGTCATAAAAAAGAACCAGATAGTACATAGGCATATTCAAGAGTGCTTTGTTGCAAAACAAGTAATAACGTGCAAGCTCTTGATGATTAATAATTGGACTTGCTCACACAAACACCACTTGACACAGCACTTTTTTTGAAAGGGAACTACTTAATTCTTCCAAATCATCAAATAGTTCTAATAGGACAGCAACCATAATCAAGCCTAGATACTTGCACTTAGAATTTCCTTGACAAAGATACTTCAGATCAACATATACTATAACCAACTAGAGGCATGAGCCTTTTGAAATTAACAAATTCCTTGGCTATCATACTATCGGTCACCAGGAAGCTACATATCCCTTTACTTTCTTTTCCATCAAAAGTTTACGTACTTCTTCTTTCCATTTACCTGATTTGCGACAAGCGAGCATAAGATAGTTATAGTTACTTATATCCAGTTTGCTATCTTTCCCACACTGCTGAATCAGGAATGAATGTGCTTCGTCAAAACCTCTGAATTTGAGAAGCCCATCAAGAAGATGCCAGTAAGTAGAGCACAAGGGGTTAATTCCTTCTTCTTCCAGCCTATCAAAGAACTCAAGCGCACAATCAATATTCCCCATCTTGCACACATCACGAATCATCGTATTATATGTATAAGCCTCTGGTTTGCAACCCATATCAAACATTCTCTGAAGAAGTTGGGCTGCCTTCTCAAAGTTTTTCATATTTAAAAGTGCACTTATAACAAGATTAAAACAGATGGAATCTTGAGGAGAGTCTTTCATCCTCTCAAAAACCTCTTTCACCTTATGCATCTGCTTTTTCTGACAGTACACCTGTATCAGTGGCCGATAAGTCGACATTCTCGGAGCACAATCTGCACTCGCCATCTTTTCCAATACCTTTAAGGTTGCATTGACGTGATTCTTTTCACACAGAGACGCAATAAGCATTTCATAAGCGTCTCTTCTGAGAGAAAGCTCCAGCTTCTCAAACATTTTCATGACTTCATTCAGCATATCTGCATTATCATGCCAGGCAGCGGCGAATAAAAATGCTTCGGCAGAATTACTGCAACACGCGGCTGATCTCTCTAACAAAACCCTCTGAAGATTTTCAAAGTCCTTGAAGCGGCCGAGAATATTTAGAAGCATGTCATAAGTTTGATTGTCGTGTTCGAACCCTGGTTGTAGCTTGGCCCATTCAAAATACCTCATAGCCGAACATGGGGAATCCAGTTTCTTCAGTATCAACCTAACGAATTGGGGATCTAAATGAATGCCCAATTGAGTGAGGGTTTCTTCCATGTTTTCATCGCCCTTTTCAACAGCTTGACACGTTTCCCTTATAGCATCTACCAGCTTCCATTTCCTTTTGGGGGGGCTTTTGTCAGGTTTGTTCAATTCAGCAAAGGCTTCGCTGTTTAAAGATTGCAATTCAGGGTTTTCGTCCTCGCTCAAGATTGCCTGAGTTTCCTCATGGATTTGAACTGTCGCGGATTCATCCATTGAGTGAAATTTATGGCTCAGACTGAGTTCATGAAAACGAAGAAAGCTCTTACCAGTTTGGAAAGTTTTGAGGGGCGTAGCGTCCAGATTCTGGGGCCATTCCACCGATGCAGAGCTCCATTGTGGAGGTCGCCATTGGATTGTTGAAAATGCTCGCCTGATAGAGGCAAGTCCTGCACGACTCAGACAAACCATGGCCTGCACTTTCAAGGTGTCGCTTGTACTTTAGAGGTTTCCTCGTTTGTGATGGGTAGAGAAATAGATGAAATGGATTTGGAACAGCCGCTGTTGGAGATTTTTCGCCATGCTAGGGTTTAAAGAAAGTGGCGATAAAGGGTATGCACTGAGTTACTGATTAAAATTGAACTCTTCCCACCACTGGTTAGGGTTTCAAAATTTATTTATTTTTTAATACAAATTTTTGAAATCACTTGGCATTTACGAAAGGCAATAAACTTTATAAAATTTTAAAATAAATGTTACATTCTCAACCATTTATTTATGTCTATACGGAAAATTTTTGGTTATTTAAAAAATATAATTCATTTTCATTTAAATAACCGAAAATTTTTTATTATTTAAAAAATATAATTCATTTTCATTTAAATAACAGAAATGTTTTTGTTAGTCCCTGCTCCGCAGGGATTATTATAGTGATCGATTGGTAACTATGTTGAGTTGACTTCGTTTTATTTTAATTTTTTAAAATAATGTTATCCAAAGTTTTTTAAATTTTCTATATTAAAATTATTATTTTTTAAATTAAAATCTGTTGTGCAATTAATTTCTATTTGAAAACTGTGAAATGTACATTGGGTGATCTGACCAATTTAAAAAATAATAAAAAATGAAAAAAACATAAACATGCCATCTGTTGTGCAATTACCATCAAAGATAGTACAATTAATTAAAAATTCTTATAACAATTATTTCTAAACAATGCAGCATTGTCGAGAAGCAGATCCAGAGCTCTAGCTTCCGAATGGACAGTTCTAGACGCTTCAGGATTGACACTAGTTCTAGATGCTTTGGGATTGACATTGGTGCTATCTGTTCCTCTATTTTGCTTCTACCTCATCGATTACCAAAGAGACTTCAAATTCAGACTCTGTAGTGTATCTGCCATTTTGCAATGGCAGCTGCACACGATCTTCATTTTCTTCTCCTGTTTCGCTTTCATTTTCTTCTTCTGTTCCGCTGGCTTCATTGTATGGTTGCTGGCTTTGTTGTATGGTTGCTTGCATTTCAAGCACAGACTTAGAAGACCAGTTGCTTGCACACGATCTTCATTTTCTTCTCCTGTTTTGCTTTCATTTTCTTCTTCTGTTCCGCTGGCTTCGTTGTATGGTTGCTTGCTTTTCAAGCACAGACTTAGAAGACCAGTTGCTTGCTTGCTCTTTACCTGCAGACTAAGAAAAGGGAAGGAGGCCAGTGAGTGAAGCAGTCAGTCACTTTGTTTACTGGCACGATGGAAGAAGGTGCGTGGTTCCTGCAGGAGACTTTGACAGGCGTCCATTTTGGCCTTGTATTGTCCAGAGAAATTATAAATGGACGCACGAAAGAGAGAAGAATAATGGGCAATCGGGTCCTTGTTTACTAATCCAAGCTTAGCACGCAAGGAACTGGGCCTCCTCGGGAAAGCCCAATTCATCAAAAACATAAGGTACGTGTTAAAATTCCATTCATCCATCCCTGTATTTTGATATTTTGGTTTAGAGAATGTAATTCAATCCCCCTCCAGAATAGCAGCGCAACTGTGTTTTTGTCTTGAATTTGTTCTATAAGACTGTGGATTGATTCCAAAGTAAAATTTATGCTGTTTGTTTTTTATTGCAAGAATTCAGGTGGAAGATTTGTTGAGAAGATATGGGAATTCTCCTGTTCTTTGCTCTGCTGGCATTGTCAGCCATGGCAGGCAGTGCTTCAAGAGCAGATTTTTCCATCATCACCAGCAAAGATCTGAGAGAAGATGACGCAATCATGGAGCTCTATGAACTGTGGCTTGCAGAGCACAAAAAGGCCTACAATGGCCTTATGAGAAGCAGAAGAGGTTCTCTGTATTCAAAGACAATTTTCTGTACATTCACGAACACAACAACCGGGGAAATCAGTCCTACAAACTGGGGCTCAACAAGTTTGCAGATCTGAGCCACAAGGAATTCAAGGCGACATATCTTGGTACCAAGCTGGATACCAAGAAACGCTTGTCCAAGTCTCCTAGCCCTCGGTACCTCTATTCAGACGGCGAGGATTTGCCTAAGTCCATTGACTGGACAGAAAAGGGAGCCGTGACTTCCATCAAGGACCAGGGTTCCTGTGGTAAGTTTTTTCACTTGAATTTTCATACCCTAAGTTTCAGTCCTATGAGAAGTTCTATCGCATGAATTTTCATGTACCCTAGACCATAACAATGCCCTGTATTTTATTTCTTCTGTTGGATATTTTCAGGAAGTTGTTGGGCTTTCTCGACTGTGGCGGTCGTTGAAGGAATCAATCAAATCGTGACTGGCGATTTGATTTCCCTGTCCGAGCAAGAGCTGGTGGACTGCGATACTTCTTATAACCAAGGATGCGGTGGTGGCCTCATGGATTACGCTTTCAAGTTTATCATAGAGAATGGTGGGCTTGACAGTGAGGAGGATTATCCTTACACGGCCTACGATGGCTCCTGTGATGTTTACAGAGTAATTATCATTGTCTTTTGCTTAATTGGGATTCAACCCTGCAACCTGCTGATTTTTTCTAGTTTATCATGACTGAATAAATATATTTGTGTAGAAAAATGCCCATGTGGTGACAATCGATGACTACGAAGATGTGCCTGAGAACGATGAGAAATCGCTGAAGAAGGCTGCGGCGAATCAGCCTATTAGTGTTGCCATTGAAGCCAGCGAAAGGGAATTCCAGTTTTACGATTCTGTGAGCATTTGATTTTATTCATTTTCGTTGAGTATGAACATATAATTGTTTCTAAATCTTAATCATAAATTTAGGATTATCTTAATTCTTCATCAGGGTTATCTTAATTCTGAATTTATTCAAACTTCTATGAAATTTCTTTCAATGAATTTATCTTAAGCTCCATAAAAGAGATGGAAATTTCTTCAATGAATTTGACTTAAGCTACACAAAAGAGATGAAAATTTCATTAATGAATTTGTCTTAATCTGCATAAAAGAGATGAAAATTCCTTCAAAGAATTTATTTTAATCTGCATAAAAGATATGAAAATTCCTTCAAAGTTATATGAATTTATTTTAGTTTTGAATTTATAAGAACTATGAATTTATAAGAAGAATTAAAGTTAAAATGCAAATTATTTAAAAAAAAAGGAAATTAAAACATAAATTTTGTCGTACTGATAGGTGTATATATGTTTTGTTTAGATTACATTAACAAGAAACAAGTGTATATATGACCAACTTGGAGTCAATGCATTGATAACAGGTAGTGCAACTAACATAAGTAATAGACACTTACCAAATGTTGTTGCTTTCTATGGCATTGTACCAGATGGGCCAGGGGGAACCTTGGCGACAGTAATAGAATACATGGTGAATGGCTCACTCAAACAGGTCTTGCAAAAGAAGGATAGATATAGGTCTGGTACACATTCTTTTAATTGCTTAATTTTCCATGCACATTCACACTGCCAAACAGAAGGGAAAATTATAAATTTCTTGCACGACAAAATGCTAACATAAAGTACCAATTTTTGCAGGCCATTTGATCATCAGAAGCGTTTGATAAATTCAATGGATGCTGATTTTGGGATGGAATACTTACACTTGAAATGTGAGAATCTATTGGTAAACATGAGAGATCCCCAACGTCCTATTTGCAAGGTAAAAATGCTAGTGTTTTTGGGAGTTAGCTACTGTGGTTTTGTGATACCCACCACATAGAAAGATACCAGTTTACAAATCATAACAAAAACCCTAGATTAATTGCTGATAAAACATAACTGTAAACCCACAAATCTTAAATTGATGCATGCCGAGAATTTAGTTCATATGCTTACGTTTCACCAAGCCAACCTGGGAGATCCATTGCGGAATCTGTGTATCGTCCAAAGAATACTGGCAGAACTATCGTTAGTGCCACCAACGGAGCCATAGCCATTCGGGATTTGCTCGTTCCCAACATAGATGTGATTTTTCCGGTCTGAAAATGGGTCTGTTAAGCACCCAAATGTTGCAATGCGAGCCTCTTAATGGTCTCGTTGATCCACTCCTGGTTTTTCTACATAAATTAAGCCCCAGAATCGCTTACAAGCGTCAGACATTTATGAAATTAATAAAGATTGATCATTTAGTGCTCTGTCACGGGATGAAGATACAATGGTAACTGGTCGTGTCAAATGTGGCGCGTGGATACCACCTGAACAAAGCAAGTGATGGAGCCTAAGAATGCCCCACGTGGGCTGCATGCAACAAAGTTTTAAAAGCTGCATTGGGGCTTGTTGCTTAGTGGCAGGCTCGAGAGTTCGATGTTGGTAGGTAATTGAACTTGGGCCCTGATCACATGGCAACAAAGTTTTACATCAAATTCCAAATCCGTGATGCAAGATTAAACCATCTAAAAAAAAATTGTATTCTATGCATTGGGATTGAAGGAGATTCCCCCGTGGTGAGAAATAGGTTTGTTGGATTGTAGGTGTTTGGTATCAGTGTTTGATACTTGGTGGCCAAAGTCTATGGTTAATTTCTTATATATTTTATTTTGCCATGCTTTAGGTCAAGGTATGTGGAGATTTTCTATACTTATTTCAATGCTTCGATGGGATGTTTGCGTGCTAGACTTGGTTGCATCTGAAAAGTTAGCGGCGATATTGTAGAGACGAACTGTGGGAGGGAGCAGAAAGCCATGGTCGCTACGAAGTTTGATTTATAGCTGATTATAATCGATGGTTAATGATGTGGGTTTGCTGGTATATAATCTCGATTGGCAAACTGTTAACAGTAAGCACCGGTCCCCAACTAATCTTAATGGTTAATTTTGCGTTGGTTGTCTGATTTGTTGTGTGATTCTGATGATGCAGAACCGAGGAAGCCGATCTGAGCTTAGTACATTTCTAAAAACCCATATAGTTTGCGTTCTCATGTCAACAAGGCCGATTGCTGGTGCTGCTGGTTGGCAGATATACATAGCAAATGCGGTCGCTGTAGAGTTGCTGGAGTGGACAATAAAGCCTGTCTTTATCAGGCTTGAGCTGACTTATTTCTTTTTCGGGTTCCTGGGAGTTTCCAGAGGTATATATTAGTTAAGGACATTTTGTCAGTTGCTAAGCTCCATAGGATTTTGATGGAAGAGAGTCTTTTATTGGTTCCCAGGGATTCCAAGAATTTAATAGTTCAATGCATTCCAGTAGTCTAGTCGTTCAAGAGAGAACATTGGATTGCTTAGGTTTTTTAGGTTACGTCGAGAACCACCTTCGCAATTCACAAAAGCCAGCGGAATAGACCAATGAATAGGAGATATTGGCTGATTTTTTATGTTAAGTTTCATGTTTTTTTCCCAACAAGTAGACATATGCATGTTATTTGATAACAATAGTTTATTTTGAACTATCTATAAATTATTCTTGGAAAATCCATTATTCAAAATATTTAACTAAAAAATATTTTTTTTCAATTTAAAATAATTAAATTTATTTTAAATTTAAATTATAAATTTATAATAAAATATAAATAAACTATTCTCACAACAATGAAATTAATTTATAGTCTTATAAGCTATTATTTCTCATTTCCTATTTATGCTAGTCTATAAAAAAAACTTGCATATTTGTTTAACATTATAAATTTATGATAAAATATAGATAAACTATTCTCACAACAATGATATTAATTTATAGTCTTATAAACTATTATTTCTCGTTTCCTATTTATGCTAGTCTATAAAGAAACTTGCATATTTTTATAACATAAGTCAAGAATATTACTAGAAGTATGTAAGGAAGCTTGAATATGCTTGTTTTATGTTACATTGCAATAACCTATATCGTATTTAAATGGACATTTTTTAATTCATTTTTGTTTTAATTTCTTTCAAATTGTAATTATATTTGTTTTATCATATATTTTTATAGCAAAATTATCATATTGGTTATATATTTTCAATCTCTTCTTAGGACGCAGGT
>LPNX011141394.1:224372-253358 GCA_001517045.1 Pseudotsuga menziesii | reverse complement strand
AAAAAAAAAAAATTATAACCAATTATACAAATTATAAACATTATTTTGGAGTAGGGACTAGCTGCTTTGCAGCTATTTTTCTTGTTATTTAAATATGAACCTGATTTAAACTTTGTGTTTTAATATGGGTCTTTTGCATAGAAAAACTAAAATATATTTTTGGCTTTTACTTGTGAAAACAAATAATTAATTTGCATTTATTTTGGCTCGCATCTATTTATTTATTGATGTACTGCTCAATTTCACAACATTAAATCCATCACATAGGTCACTCCTAGATAATCCTATCATACAATTGATGCATGTAGGAGAATTTAAGATTCTCTAGCAAATGTAAAAGATGAAATAGCTTCTTGTTGGGGGCAAGGAACTTCAATTGAAATTGGTTGAATGTAGAAACAATTTGACCAAGAAAGATTGTATGAATATGAAGATGTCATATTATGTGGTCTATTCAATGTTTCCAGCAAGTTGAACCACCTAAGATTATTGTAAGGATTCATTTTATTCCTTTTTTGGTTTACTTCCTTAGAAATAGGATAAATCCCTTTATGAAGGGAAACTTTAGGTAAAGCAACGGGTTGTTAGTGTCTCTTAATGAAAGATTCTCAAAGAAGCTTGGACACCTTGTTTTCTAAATTTCCATTTGAATTCATGGGTTATGAGCATTGTTGATCCTTCTCGGTATGAGAATTGACATCACATTTTGTTGCCATACTTATTTTTTCCAGATCCTACAATCACCATAATTTCCTTATTTTTGTTATCTTTTCCTTTCCTTTTGGCTTTGTAAAATATTAACACAATTAGTCACATTAGGGGATAATGTCTTTGTAAAATATTAACATAATTAGTCACACATTATGGGATAATGTGTAAATTATAATGGAACTGTGGATTTATTAGTAAAATTAATTGCGAATGTGTGGCTTCATGACAATTTTGAAAATCAAACAATAAGCATTGAATGAACCTAAGAAAATATGGACATCTCTTTTTTCATGCTTATATATTATATCTCTTTAAAAACATTTAACATATTGATTTAGTCATTTCATTACATTGGTAATGCTATGTGTTTTTGTGTTGAAATTTATGATATGGTTACAATGTTGATATCTAATATTTGCTTATTATTTGATCGGGTTATTGGGCCTTTGAATCACCGAGTTTGAAATTAATTGAATTCTCATTATTACAATATAGATACTTAAAGGGAAACATATAACTAAAAATAATTAAATATATATCTCTCAATCCACAAACATGTGCAAATTTGTTCATCTTGGTCATAAAGATAATGCATAGATTTTTCTTTAATTTTCAAAAAACTATTCAATGATTTTGTTTCTAGCAAAATCACTATTAAACACTGTAAAATTTTCTTACATATATTCTTAATTGAATTTAGATATGGACTTGTACAAAATGGGTCTAGTCAACTACACAAACCAAAAATATGGATTAAAGCATTCAAAATATGATTTTGTCCCTCAAATTTTCTACATCATCGAATCATTGCTTCTTTCTCCAAATAGTCCTATGCATATTTATCTATCACACTCTTTCACTTCCTTCTTGTTTTGTTATGGCTCAACTTTAACATTGGTGTGAATACTTTACATGTAAAATATTTTGAGAATTCCCCATAGCTTTCTTCCGCTCTACTGCATCCCAAGCTCAAAGTAAAAAAGACATCATTTTTAGCATTTATGATGGGAACAACATTTTTTATGCATATGTGGACTCCTAGGAAAGTTATCCAAAAGGTAGTGTAATTCTTGTTATAACCAGACTTATGCATTATGGATTATGTTTTAATTGTTCCCACACTCACACACGTTTTTGCATGGTTTGATTATAAGGTATGCATGTTATCTCTTTTTATTTAAATTAAAATGTATATAACAAGCAAACTCATGGTGTTGTGTGAACAACTCACTAAAGGATGCATATGATGAAGGCAAAACATATTACAACTATGACAATGAAAATCAATCTTTCAAAAGCATAAGTTCATAAATTCAATTGATTATATATCAGATTATTGCCGCTTCGATTAGGTATGAATTTGCACACTGTTAATTGGGTAATGGGATGCTTATCATTAGCATATTTTGTTGTTATGATAAAAGGTGACCCATTTGTTTTTGTAATGCAGCTAGAGGGATTTGTTAAGGTTTCCCCTTATCCCCGTTTCTATTTCTCTTGTGGCCAAAGGATTAAGAGTGTTAATAAAGGATGCAAGGTAGAGGGGTAGTGAGAGGGATCAACATCTTTAAGATAGTGGTTATATCAAAACTTTTTTTTGTTGAGGACATTATTGTCTTTGTCAAAGGATCCATACAAGAAATAATAGGCATTTACTGTATAACAACAAGTATGGAGGTTAATATGCAAAAGTCATCATTATTGATTTAATGTGTTGGAAGAAGAAATTAAATCACAAGTGGCAAATTTGCTGGCTCTGCATTGTTCAGACATTGAATACGGAAAGTATTTAGGCTTTAAATTAAAGCGAAAACACTACAAATATGATGATTATCTCTGGTCGTACAAAAAAATGAAGCAAGAATTTGATGGTGGTGCAATAGATGGATATCCTATGGAGGAAGGCTAGTTTTGGACAAATCTATGTTAGAAAGCATTCTAGTGTATTTGATGTCTATTACACACATCCCAAAAGATGTCCGCCCAAAAACATGAAAAGTATTTATCCTTTTATGTACATTAAGGACATAGAATGAAGAAATTCCTTTAGTTAAATGGTTAAGAGTAGCATCCCCAAAGGAAGTAGGTGGTTGGGCCTTAAAACATATTCATGTCTCTAGCCTAGCACGAGCAACCAAAAAGTTGTGAAGGTTAACTTACAATGAAGGGATATGGGGTAAAATGATGGAAGTAAAATACCTCAAAAGGAAATCTATGGAGCAACGATACAGATTGGAGAGGAAATGTTTTCCAGGAGCCTCAATTGTTTGGAAAGCATTGGTTAGGGATTTCCCCCTAGTTGAAAAGTGGGTAGCATGGAATCTTGGAAGATGAACCAAAGTAGGTATTGGGGGAGATCTTTGGATTGGAAGCAAAGGAAATCAATGGAATTTTTGGGTTTCAAAGAGAAAAATAAGATGAATGGAATCAATCTGTGAATTTTTTGAATCGCAGTGGTATAAACTTTTCATAGCAAGAGGACTTGATCAAATGGTTAAAGAATCTGGGCACAAGGGAGTCTACAACCAAATTGAAATATTCAACTAAATTGGAAAAAAATAGGAGAGAAAAAGAGTATGGTGGTGGAAGATTGGTTGGAATCAAGAAATCCCTTTATAAACAAGAAGTTTCCTATGGATAGAAATGGAAAATAAAATGCTAACATGGGACAATGGACATACAATAAGTTGGAACAAACTAGGGAGATGCATTCTGCAAAGGTAGAGAAGAATCTAAGGACCATCTGTTTGTGTCAATGTTCATTTACCATAGTTTTTTGGAATGAAGTATTAAAAATCTGAAATGGAAGAAATAAATGGGATCAAGGATCTCTAGTAGATTGTTTCTATTCCTTGGTAATAGGAAAAAAAAATCCTCTAAGGCTATGCCTTGTTTTGTTTTCTTGGTGATTTGGACCTCAAGGAATTGTATGATTTCTTAAGGGAATGATATGGAAACTACACAAGTAGCCAACAAAATTAGGATTTCTTGAGGGATGTTGGAAGCATATCTCAAAAGGACTCAAAGAGTTATGAAAGAGGAAAATATTGACTATGAGAAGGCTTAGGGTCTCCTCAACGGAGCCTACCAATGAACTTTAATTATATGCGGGGTAGAGACAACTATTTTTTTGGAACCCTCATTATATTTGTTTGAAATATGTTATTGGTCAAGATTTGTTGGCCTCTTTCCCCTTCTTGTCTCATCCTGTGGTTCAACAACACCACAAGACATTGGCCCAACAGAGCAAGCTCAGTCAGCAACACCTGCGAGGCAGGCGCAGTCTCACCTGAGATATCTAATGGGTAACTACCAGAAACATGTTTCCGCAGTTGGTGAGGGAGTATAGTCCCTTAGCGCAGGGCCAAGGCACTTGGAAAAGTTGACAAGATGGATTCTTACAGCAACTCGTCAACAGTACTAAGAGACGTCACAACATGCGCGCAACCCAACCTCATCCTTATAACCCCACAGCTGGCATGACAGCGCAACACAACTGAACCCTTATACTCAATCAGACAAGGTGTGACTATATTTGGACTTAACAACTTAACCACGATTCATACATACCATTCCAACCAACACTTAACCATTCATTCATAGATAAACCGGCTTACGACATACATTCACTAGTAACTGTAATAACAAACAGTAGCAAATATTCATGTAAACATTCATCCATATACACAAGGAATAACATGGAAACCCATCTGGGAAAAACCACCAAGGTGCTCTTCATCTAGCATGAGAATTGGATATAGCACCTTGCAGTCTACGACCTACAAATTGTTCTTAAGATATGTCTTTGACTCAACCTTCTTGCTCTCATGCTCTCTCGTTTATTCTTATATCTACTCTTACTGATCCACACACAGCCTGGATCATCTCTTCTATATATTATCTATGCACTCAGCTGCAGCTCCTTTCTACTTCTAGCGGTCTACGCACATAGCTACCAGATCTGCGGCTCAACAGCTTCCTACTTCTACTCAATCTTACTAAAATACAGTGGATTCTAACCGACTTTCTAACTGCCACTTATCTATATTGTCGAACGAACCCTTATACAGAGTGGGTTCCTCCTATTTATAATATTTACAAGACCTCATAAGTTCGACTGAGTACAACTCAGTTATTATAGACTCAACAACTTACAAAATGTCTTCTATTGCATAAATGTGGGCCCATACCTAGCCGTGAAATTCTTAAAAGACATTAACCACAGCTTTAACTAGCTGCGAAAACATCTTTCAGCTCATCTACACCAGTCATAACTAGCCGCAAAACTGTCCTTCCTTCTTCTATTGGCTCGTCCTTCTACAATCTTCCTTGACTTCCATCTTCCAATTTTAACTTCTCCACCTTCCTCTTCCACCGACTTGGATCTTCCTTCCTTGTTGCAGCTATCATGTCGTAGCTTTCCTCCTGTTCTTTTTCTATCGCGCGCATGTTTTCATCTTGTTTGTGTCGATTCCTTCTTGGCCTGCTTTTCTCTTCTGTCACATGCGCCTTTTTCCCTTTATTGCTTGCATGCGTGCTTCTTCCTTGTGCACTTTCCTTAGCCCTTTTACTGGCCCAACAGCCCCCCAACACTCACATGTGGCTCGTCCCAAGCCACTAAACAAAAAGGAACTTGTTCGCAGTGATGTCCTGTCGTAAAACTTTACTTTTCCCCAAAATTCATGTTTCTGGCGCAGGTTCAGACTGCACGGGAGGACCAACCTTGTCCTGGAACACCTTCACCATATACTGTACTTTAGCAACTTCCTCTGTGGCTTCCTTTGCCTGGGTGACCAATTTCTCTACACAGTCAGAACTGATATGTTCTGATGGTCCTGCCTGTAGTAATTGTGTGATTTGTTGAAGCTTCTGCTGCACAGGCTAAATAAGGCCTGTGAGCCGTAGGGCCTCTCACTGATGTGTTTCTACCTTAGCTTCCCTACTCCACTCTTGATCACGTAGAACCTGAACTTCCTGCTGTAGTAGCTTGATCTCTGCCATTTTTATCACTTTCTCCTGGAAGGGATGCTACTTCATCTATGCCTTTGCTGCGATGATTTTCTTGTATGCCTGTCGGGCGCTTTCCCTTATGTTTTATGTAGTTTCATCTTCCAGGAGCGCTTTCCAAATCATGGAAATAATGTCAACTACCTTCACGCATAGTGTTTGTCCCTCAGTGATCTTCCCAGTAGCCTCGGACATTGCTCTTCTTCTTTCCTTGAGCTCCTCAGGAGGTGTGCTCAGTACCTACCTAGCTTGAAGCTCTTTAACCTGCTTCTTTAGCTCCACTACAATGCATGAAAGTTGGGAAACCTTAGCTGCTGAATCTTCATCTTCTTGGCCCGCTTCGGGTGGGAACTCGTCAACTACGTTCTTAATAGTTTCAAGGAGTGAAACCCTACTTTGCTCACGCGTGGTAATTTCCTGCTCTTTGTCCCTCAGGAGGACCTTGCGCACCTTTGCCTTCTTTTCCTGCTTTGTTTCGTGATTAGCAACGGCATTCTCCCAGAGCCGTACTTTAGTTGCAGCTGCCTGCTGGATCTCATAGACTTCGTTTAAGCTTAGTTTGGAGAATTCTATGTGCATGCTCTTGAACTCATGCATAGTTGTATTAAACTCAGTCATTCCTGTCTCCATTACCTGCGCCTAGATTTTTACCTTGATCGGCGCACCATCTTAGGCGTGACTAATGGGACACTTGGATCCACGCCATATGTTTCAACCTGCATAGTGGCTTTGACATCACTAATGGCCTCTAGAAGTTTATTAAGGTGCTGTGACACCTGATCAGCTACACTTGTCTGTTGTGTCCTTAAAGTGTCGAGGATATCTCTTGCGACATCTACAATAGCTTTTGTGATCACACGGACATCCTTCTCAATCAAGGTGTCCGTGTTAGCCATTTTGCTTGCTTTCCTCTTCTTTCGTAGGGGTTCCTGTGTTTGTTGCTGCGTTTGATGTTGGGTTGGGATGTTCTCCTAACTAGGTGTGCCCTCTGAATCATTATGATTAGAGCCACCCCTGCCTACATTATCATCTTCCTCATCCCCTTCTTGCGACTTATTTTCTTGATCATCGCCTCCTTCGTTTTCTTAGCCATCAACTGGGTGCACTGGTGGTTCCTCTTTGTTTTGTCCTTCGAGAAGCGGCTCTGTAAGTGGGCCGCGCCATTCATCTGCCCATTCCTTAAAAATTTCGTTCACATCAACATCAGTGATTATGAACCCTACGTTATGCTCTTGCTTTACCGGGTCCTTCTTTGGTTCCAAAACCATATTATGCACAACGGCCTAAAAATTAATAAAGGTTACATACCTGTGCACCATCGCGGCTTGGATTCGGTGAGATTGGCGAACAACATCGCGAAGTAGCTCTATGTGCAAAACGAACTCGATGTTGTTATCCTTCTGTCGGATCTTGTCTTTCTTGTCTTCCCACAAGTTCTGCTACTTTTCCCCATGGCAAGGTAGTGGGACGTCCATTTGTTCATAATCTGGTGGGTTGGTCCACAAGGTGAATGAGATCAAGATGAGCAGCCAGGAGTAGTGGAATTTGTAGTTAGGGTCCTCCTGGGCCTATGCGGCGGCGTCTGTCAGTTCATTCAACAAGAACCGTGACCAATTAAAAATCTAGCCTAGGGCACATAGTTCTGCAAGATCGATTGTTCCCGCAGTACATTGAGTGGGCCTCATCTTGTGTAGCAGCTTACAAGAGAGGATTCTTGTGGCGAACCGCACACTTGCATCTTCGATAGAGCCAATAAGGAAGCCCCTTTTTGCCCACCGAAGGTTATACTTCTACTTCATTTTGGTGGTGTCTTTATGGGCCAAGTATGGCGTGGGGTCATCTCCTTCCTTTGGCAGACCTGTTATTGTAGCAATTAGCTCAACGTCGATCAGGTATGGTTGATCGAGCCATAGGCATCCCCTATGGAAATAGACCAGAAGTTGTTTCACGTATGTGTTGACCTGTAGACTGTGGCCAAAATGTGACGTAAACAGTATATTTATCAAACCTGTGCGATCAACATCCTCAGCCCATTGCATTGGCCTTAGCACTTATGGGTCAGTCGGTTCGAGCTGATCTGGGATGATGCAGTCCACTCTTTTCAACCCTTCCTACTGTCGGGTGTCGAAGTCCTCGAACTTCAACTTGATGATCTTTGGCATTATGTCCACCAACAGGGGAACATTCTCAGGGATTCTTGGTGCTATCAGAATTGTATTGGCCTTCTTTGGAAGCTCCACTTTCTTCGCACTGACTCTCCTTAACCGAACGTAATGGGGGAAGTTTTCATCATCATCTTCGGCATTAGGGCCTCTACGCAGTGGGGAGTCTTCCTCCATGAACTCTTTCTCCTCCACGTCTTCCTCCATGGGCGCTTTGTAGGTATTGCTCAAAATGGCCTTAGCCTTATGTTTCCTTGCCCTCTCAGGCTAGGATGGTTGTCCAGGTACGCTTTGTCCAACGTGTGTTGGCTTTATACATGGTTGCGCAAGCAACTGCAGTTGGCGGCCTCTAAACTAGGTTCGGCACAGGGCACGAACCAGGGGTTGGAATATTGACAGGGGTGGCTGCAGGTCTGGTGCGTTTGCTGGGGCAGGCTGCTTCCAAGTTCTAGACATCTGATTGGTGTTCGGTTGCAACTCTGGTTGCTGTACTTCTAGCAATTCCATTTCTTCTTCCTCAATTGGGCAACTGAAGATAATAGTTGCGTCAGATAGCTCGCTCTCACTAGGGATCTCAATTACCATGGGTGTTGGCTTAGTATGTGAAGGCTTCGGCTTTACAAATGCTCAGCTCTGGTTCTTTTGGCTCTCTCTGTGTGCATAAAAGAATGTTTGAAGGTGGAGCCTTGTATTTATACGTGCCCCAACATTCTGCAGTCATCATGTAATCGAAGGTGGATGTCCAATCAATCACATGGCTTCTTAGCCGACACGTTCCTTTCAATAACTCTGCTACTCAATTGGTGGGTTATACTTGTCAGCAAGTTATGGCAGTTATGTCGAGGATGACTGATGGGACCAAAAATCATGCCCCATTCTCCTCGTATCTCATCGAATTAATGACGCTTAGCTATCATAATCGACTCAATCATTTTTTTAGATATTTCTTTTAAGTGTCGGACACCGTCCAACCTGTCATTTCCGCTTTTTGCAGCACTTTCCACCTTTTTCTACACTTTTCACTGGTTTTTCATGCGCTTAGCGCTTTTTCTTGCACTAGTTCCGTCACAAACAGAACAATTTTTACATCTTTCGGCCTTCTTCTTTTTTTCGCAGTGCGATTCTAGCCGAGAATGTTATGACCGTCATAGTATGGTTTCAGCCGACTGTCGTTCACCATACCTGCAACATGCGTATCATCTAGTTTCTACAATTTTATGACGCCCACATTAGTGATATGTATGATCACATATGGCCCTAGCCAATGCATATTCAACTTTCCTGGATGTTTGAAATGTTTGTTGTCATACAACAACACAAGTCCTCCGACTTCGAATGGCTTAACCCTGATATGGTGATCATGCCATGCTTTTTGTCGCTGCTTTTCAACTATCTGATGAAATCCCGCGACGAAGCATTCTTCTTCCATTTGAACAAGCTGTGACAACCTTTGTTCAGCAACATCTTCCTTAGTCATCTCCGTCAGCGCAACAATTCTTAGACTCAGCACAATGTACTCCATTGGCACGACAACTTCTTTACCATATACTAGTCTGAATGGTGTGTGACCTATTAGTCGCTTGCAAGTCATGCGATATGCCCATAGCACAGTTGAGACTTTATGATCCTAGTCATCTCGGTGCATGTTGTATACCTTGGTCAATGCACTTTCCAGAATCTTGTTGAAAGCTTCGACCATTCCATTCTCCTAAGGATGATAGGGGGTCGTCTTCTTATGCTAGATCTAAAATTCTATAGTCAGCTCAGCAATTACTTTGTTAACAAAATGCGTACCTTGGTCACTTAGTAAAATTTTTGGACAGCCAAATCTGGTGACTACATTTTCAAACAAAAACTTTTCCACAATCGCAGCAATGTGATCTTTAACAAGTGTGTCTTCAGCCCATCTGGTTAGATAGTCTGTCGCAGTGATAATACAGCACACACCAGTTCTCTTCCCTGGTGAATTGATCGGTCCAACAAAATCAACAACCCATTTGTCAAAGGCTTAGAGGGTTATCTGTGGCACAAATGGCATCTCGTTGTGGTGCGATGGTTTTCCTGTTCTTTGGCAGATATCACAGCGCTTGCAGAAGCTTTTAGTATCCATGTGTATGGTTGGCCACCATAATCCTGCCTACAATATCTTACACACAGTGTCTTTTCCCGCATAGTTCCCTCCTGTGACACCAGCATGTGCTTCACTCATAACCCAGGGTCGTTCATAGTCAAAAACATAGCGGCAGAGTACTTCATCCACACCCAGCTTATACAGATGTCTCGCGATTAATGTATAATCAGCAGCTCTGACGACCAATTGTTTCTTCTGATTAGTTGACATTCCTTCAGGTGCATATCTTGTGCTTAAAATTGAACGATGGCATTAAACTCATGGTTTTGATCGTCCATCATGTGGATCACAAATATTTGTGTGTCAAGCAAATTATCTTCGTTGGTTCTTCACCACTTTCTATCCTCGACAAGTGGTTGGGCCCGACATTCAGTTGACCAGGTTTGACAACTACCTCAAAATAAAATTCCCAAAAGAGGAGAAGCTATCTGCAAATCTCCCCCCCCCCCCCAACACTAGCTTATTGACTAGGTATTTTAGGGCTGAATGGTGAGTGTACATCTAAAAATTCCCACCCAACAAGTAGTGTTTGAACTTTTGAAGCACATAGACCATAGCAAGGCCTTCTCTTTCCGTCGTTGTGTAGTTATTTTCTGATGTTGATAGTTTCCTGCTAGCAAAAGCAATAGGGTGGTCAAGCAGACCCTCTCCTGACTGTGTCAAAACTATGCAAAGCGCGACAGACGACACGTCGACATGTTTTTTCCTTGTCAAAAAATAGCTCATAATATTTAAAATCTCAAATAACTACCTTGAAAAAGAAGTACTACTAGAACCACTTTTTGAAATGGAGGTTAAAACAACCACTAAACGTTGCCTCTAAAAAATGAGAACTTTGAGGGTTATCATCAAGTTGGTAATTGTGTTTCCAATCTATCCATGACCATTGACCCAATCAAGACACTAACATAACCCATAACATAATAGACCACCTTCACCCTTGTATAAGCAACTTTAAACCGCAATCTCAGCCCTTGTTGACTAAATGCCTTGTCTATATACAAGACATATAAGACATATACTGCCATTGACTTTACAACAACCATCATTAAAACAATCTACCACTTTTATCATCATAAATACAATCAATCGCCCTTTGACACAATATCCAACATTAAGGTACATCACTATCTTTGTAATACAACTATCAGAAAGATAAATCATAACTTGACTCTTAATGGCTATAGCATTTATACCATGCAAGGTCATCCCATATCATTATTACAAGGAGACATGGACCAAGTTATTTCTTTCCACTAGAAAAAAACCATAGAACATCATTTGACCTCAAAATGCAATGCAACCTTCCAAATATGTTGTTGCAATGAAGGTCTTCAAAATGTACTCAATCTACAACTTGTCCACTCAAGGCACTTGTTATGTGCATGGTCTTTCCCCTAACCATGCCTTATCCTATGTCCATTATGTGTATTCTCATCACATATCTTGACTTTATCCTTCCTTGGAGTCCTTCAGATCTTGTCACGTCCCCTCCCTTCTACTCGACGGAGAGGACGTGACCAACACTGTTGCTGTTGTCATAACGGGCAATCTAGCCCCATGAACATAATCAAATAAAAATGCATTGAACATAAAAACATACAGAGATGCATAATGAAATTTACAACATAAACAAATACATTTTATTCAACACATTCATCATGTTCATAATTCATAAAACAAGAAACATTCATCATGTTCAAGCATTCAACATGTTCGTGATAATTTATAAAGCAAATACAGTTGCGGATTTAAATACAAGAATACGTATCTTGGAAGGAAGCTTCCCCGCAACTAGCTATGTCGCTGCAACATTCCACCCAACCATAGGCCAGTGTGCTCATCAATCTCTCAGCATCACTGCCACCCCCGAGCAAGGCATGATTTCCACAAGGAACTAGGGAACAATAGGATTACACAAAGCAAGACCATACGCCCACAACCAATCCAACACATAGCTGGGTTTCACAGACTGCCCAACCAAACCAACACCTAGTTGGGTTAATAAGTTGCAGGCTTACCAAGCCAACACACATCAAACACAGTCAACCAACTTATAGTTGGGTTTCATAGACTGTCCAACCATGACAATAAACAATTGGGATTCATAGGCTATTAAGGCAATAAGCCAAACACAACAGGATACCATCAAACCAACTAACAGTTGAATTTCTTGGGCTTACTCAGCCAAGCCAACATTCATAATCAGAACCATCCAAGGGTTACACAATACCCCAAACCGCAGGAAAACACAACAAGGTCATACTTCCACAGTCAAGCCAACACATAGCTGGGTTTCACATACTACTAAGGCAGCAATCCAATAACATATGGGTCCGTAGACTTACTCATCCAAGACAACAATCACACTCAAACACCGTCATACCATCTAACAAATGGGTTTCTTGAACTTACGCAACCAATCCAACTCAAGTATGCACTTCACAACCAATACAAGTTTTGGGTATGGACAAAAACGTCTTAGGAGGCAAAACGAAAAATGGAAACAAGGGGAAAAACAGCCCTGGGAACCAAAATCGATTTCAAAAAATGTTCAAGGACATTCAGGAGCAAAAACGGCCATCATTCGCACCCAAATCATGAATCCCAAAATCAGAAAATGCCTATGGGAATTTTTGGAGAAAATCCAGCCTCAATAAACACCCAAAATGTGAATCCCTACTGCACATGCACTCAGTAGCAACAAAATGATTTTCTGGGCATGAAGGAGTGAGGAAACAACATAAATCATGAGGGGGGAAACGCCAAGTAAACTTAGCTATGTGAGGAAAGGAAAACATCCTCTTAAACCACCAAAATCGTGGATCTCTTCTACCCACTCACTGAACAATACCAACACGGATTCTCCCAGCCGTGGAATGAGGAAACAACATACAAACACCCAGGAGAGAGCCCAACCACTCAGCATTACCCAAAACTACTTCCTAGCCATGGGAAAAAAGAAGGAAATTGTTGCCCCTGTGAGGAAAAACACCCAAGAGCTCCCAAAACGCGTGAGGAAGAGGAGGACGTCCCTCATTCATGGGTTGGGCAGACATTTTTGGGTTTTTTTTACTTACCCCAAAGCCAAACACGCTTTTCCTTAAAATGGGTGGTCTTCCCAATTTGAATTTGACCTCCATACATTTCTCATCCCAAGGAAATAACTTCCTCAACCAATTTCTGGTAGAAATAAATGATTGACACAAAAAGACAAAAATGGGTAGTTGACAGCTTTATGGGTTTACCCTTTGACATTTGGCTTTTTCCCATTGGCTCAAGGGTTTGAATACTTCCCCCTCCCTATTCCTTGTGAAATCATGCCCCCGTCTCTTTCACATTGCGGCGCATAGCTAGTTGTGGTATTTTTATTAATTTGCATTTTTACATGATGTCCCAAATATATTGTGTCTAGCTAGCACATAAACCATCGGCATCGATTTTAATCGCCGAAACATAAAACACTAAATCCATGGTGGGTCCTTTGCCTTGAGCTCCACACCACGATTTATTAATTCTATTTTCATCATATGCAATTCAATACCATGGGATCAAAACCGGGGCACACATTCCCCTCCCCCTTGGGGTCAAAACTAGGGTGTTATAGATCTTGCTTGTAGGAATTCCTTCAAGAATTACATCCTTCAGGTGTTGTTTGTAGGAAGTCCTCCGGGAATTACTTGTCTCTTGTTTTTACCATTTTATCTCCATTCATCGACCTTTATTCCTATATTTTCCATCTTTAGATCTTATTCATTAGTGTAAATCCTTTGCGAACTATTTTTCCACCTGACCTCCCTTAGATGTCCAATGTCCACCTTAGAGTTCTCACCACATGTCTTATGCACCATCCTTCCTTCTCTATCCCATGTATATCTCTTATGTTCACCTTGCAGTTCTCGCCATGTCTCATGCCCCATCCCTAACACAATCTCAATTCAATGTCACACTTTCTAAAATTAGCTCCTAAGACACACATCCACATAGTCCTTGACTTATGTCCACCTAACTACCTCTTTCGACAAGCTTGAATATTTCTTTGGCAAAACCTTTTATATGTATATTGTAAGATTTTGCATTAATGGATTACTAGATAAATGTCTACAATAGTCACAAAATGAATGCAAAACATTCACATTAAACATTGACATATGGATATTACAGTGGAGAAAACCCTGTAAGGAAAGATTCCACTCTCAATTCTACATTGTATTCATGTGTGCATATAATAATGGTACACAAATGTATTACACAAGAATTGGACATAACCACCTTATCAATGTCACTAACCACCTCACAAATGATACCACTAATCACTTTATTATTGAGGATGACTAACCTTTAACGAGCTTAAAAATAAGGAGCACTAAGATAAGATTATGTACAATGGCATACATGTCTATATAAGTGTCCAAAGTGAAGATTAATTAAAATGGTGGAAAATTATCACTAACACATATGTTAAATGCAAATGCACATAATATAATTATTGAGATGTTACATATTTCACATTCTCTTTTTATAAAAAAAATTATGGTCTTTTGAAGAGTACGGTGTTCCATCCCACTTAGAGCTTTGTCCTCTAAGATTTGGATGATACCAAGTCATAAGACACCCTCAAATTTGTGATAACATGTTCTTGACTTGATTGCCCATCCATCCATCTTTGATCTCTAATGATAATCTCTAATAGTTTAATGTTGCATAGTTGTGTATCTTTGATTCCAACTATGTTGTTCATTATCCCACTTGCTTTCTTCATATGTAAATAGTGATGTTTGTTCTATTGGCAATGCATATTTGCTTTATCCCTTGGATTTTGTCTTAAAAATGTCTTTAATTCTTATTTTTGTCTTGATAAATGTATTGGACTCTTATTTTGGATGGTATGTCCATTGCAATTAATGACTCCCATGGCATAAAGATGTCACGACATGTCTTATCTTTATCTCTTTGTTCTCTTTTCCAAAAAAGTATTTGATTCTTAGTTTGGATTATCTCTTGGATTTTGCCGAAGACTTTAACTTTTGTTTTGGATGGCATGCCAAGATATTTTGTCTATAATTGTTTCTAATTCATACTTTAAATATTGTCAAATATTTTTTATTGTGCCCATTGTTAAACTAGCAGCAACGAGGAAGCTCTTCTTGCACGCATATGTTTTTGCAAACAAAAGCCTTAAATTAGGAAATCAGTTGTAGTTAATTTACTTTTCCTAAGTTTACTTTGGAAAATAAATTAAAGTGATCTAAATTAAACTTTAGTGGAACAATAGTTAAAGTGAAAGTGAAATTATGGTTTCTGCTTTACCACTAGTTAAAGTGAAAGTGAAATTAGGGTTTTCGCTTTACCTAAAGTTATAAAAGAGAGATCAATTGGTGGAGAGGACACACACACTTGTATTCCAACAGAGATAGGATACAGACAAGGAGAGAAAGTCAGGCAAAGGATTTAGCTGGGAAGACAGAGGAGCGAGCAGCATGAACACCGAGCTTTGTACAGCTGGGTCATACACTCACACAGGAGGGTGTTGAGGTTTGGTGTAACACCCCGATTTTGACCCCGTTTGCATTGAATGTATATGATGTACATATTGTAATTAATCATAGTGTGGAGCTATAGGAAAAAGCCCCATTATGGATTATTGTTTTATGTTCCGGCGATTAAATCGGTGCCGATGGTATTTTGTGCTAGCCAGGCACGTTATAATTTTAAATCATCATGTAAATATGCAATTAATTAAAAACCCACAACCAGCTATGTCAATGCAACAATAATGAGAAGGGGCATGATTTCCTAAGGATAAGAGGGGGGGAATATTCAAACCTTTGGGCCAATGGGGAAAATCCAAATGTCAGAGGGAGAACCCATCAAACTGTCAACTACCTTTCTTGTCTCATTCACCCAATCATTTATTACTGCCATAAATTGGTTGGGTTGGTTATTGCATGGGATGGGCAAGGTATGACAGCCCAAATTCGAATTGGAGAATCCATCAGTTTTTGGGAAACGCGTTTTGATTCCTTGGGCAAGAAAAAACCCAAAAACGTAAGCCATTCTACCATGCTTTCACATTGGCATGTTTTCCTCACCATTTTTCCTTCACGTGAGCTCTTTCAAGCATCCAGAACTTCCGGTGTGTGTTTTCATTCCACGTTTTTGGCTGTTGGCTTCATTTTCCCATGGATGGGAGGTCTTTTTTGTAATGCCAGGGATTGGGTTGGTTTTCCTCACGTTTTTGGAGCTGCTGGTGCATTTTCCATTCACGTTTCTGCAGTTTCATGTGTTTTTACCATCGTTGTGAAGTGTTTTTGTTAACTTCTAGTGGTGGTTGGGATCCCTACTGAGCATTTTGGTGTTGTTTCCACATGCCCATGATGGGGAATTTCATTGTTTAGTGTTGCCCAACGAGTGGGAGAACAGAGCCACAAATTTTGGGTGTTATTGAGGTTGTTTTGGCCATGTTATGGCCATAAACGACTCTGGAATTCAAGTTGCTCAATCTAAGCCGTTTAACCAATTGCCATACCTGATTTGGCCTATGTGGTGTGTTTCCCTTTAAATTCCATAGCTATGAATTGCTTTGTATTCTGTGGTTGTTGGTCTTTGGACTGTTTGGGAGTGGGAATGGAGTTTGAGTCTGCTTGATAAACCTAGTGTGTGCAGGAGCCTCACAGAAAGAGCTAGAGGACTGGCTTTCTTCTCTACACCTCTTGAATAGCACTAGAAGGGAACTCATGGTCCGAAAGACTATGCAGCAGAGAAGGGGATGATTCCTTGTGTTGGGTGTGTGTGGATGTCTTAGAAGTCAAGCTAGCTCTGGTGCAGGTGTTCCTAGCTCTTCAGTAAGCCCACTAGCTTAGTAGCCAGTGTTTCCAACTCCTGATACCCTGATAAACCCAACTTTGTTGGTTTGGATGAGTTGTGTATCCTTGGATATGTGTGAGCCTGTTAGTTTCTCCTTACTCCTTGTGGAATCATTCCCAGCTCGAGGGTGGCCGTGTTGCTGAGATATTGATGAGCACAATGGCCTATGGTTGGGTGGATTGTTGCAGCGATGTAGTTGGTTGTGGGATGAGCTTCTATTAAAGATAAATATCTCTTGTCCATTATGTCTTTGCAATTGCATTTATTGCTTAAATGAGATGATGAACATGCTAAATGTATTGGATGATTGTTTTTGCTTTCGCTGTATGTTTAAACGGATTATGCATCTGTGTATGTTTCATTTCCAATGCATTTTATATCTTATGTTCATGGGGCTTAGTTTACCCAGAATGTTAGCATTATAGTCGCGTCCTCTAGCCGGTAGAAGGGTGGGGACGTGACATATTGGTATCAAAGCTACTTGGTTCAGTGTTGGGCCTCAATGGGCCAAAGAGAGCAGTTGATAGAGGGTAGAATTACCTCTCTGGTCAGCAGGAAAAAAGAAGCACAGATAGAGTCCAAAAATTTCTCTAAAGGAATTGGTCACTTGAAATACCACTCCCTTCTAATTCGTGTGTTCCCTCTGATTCTTGTATGTTTATGTTAGTGGGATCATCATCTGGGTCTCTAGGAAGATTGTAACAAGCCATCCATTGGTGAATGGTCACACTGCAGTAGTGAGAATTGGCCTCTTCAACGGGAATTTCAATGAATATCTTCTCCTTTATCGTTTGAAGCGCAACATCCATTGTAGGGTGATCATCAAAAAATTCGAATGTGTGTTTGAACTGCTTAGCGAGCCCTTCCCAATCTTGGGTTCCTTGTCGCAATTCCATAGATGCATGTTAGGTTCTAGGTGTCATTTCCAATGTGTGTATGAAATGATGGACCCACTCTTGTCGCGGGTATTGTGCAAATAACATGCGACAATGGTTAAGATGTTCAATAGGTTTTGCCAACCTTGAATACTTGTGATTTACGAGGGTGACTTCTTCACCGAATCTGACTTCCATTAACCTTCTGCACTGTGGCCAATCTATTGTAGACTTCTTATGTGCACTCCACCATCTAGCGGGCGTAGCTTTTAGCGCATGATCTAACGCGGATGAGCGTTGCGATTCTATGACGAGTCCTTCAAACTCAGTTAAGAAGGTCGCAAAGTTAGGTAAACCGTCATAGGTGGGTAGCTCTCGTAGATAAATATCCATGCATCACACAGACGTTGTAACTCTTGCGCACCTCCTCATAGAGCCTTCATGTAGTCTGTTTTTCCAATTCTCCAAAGCCTCCCTTGAGTCGAATGTGCATGAACTAGCACTCTTCCAGCTCAGGTTTCCATCCGTTGTTGGATTGATGTAGTCTTCTTGTAATTCAGTGACATTGTAGATCTAATCGAGATAGTCACCATGTCCCTCATTATAGATAGGTTCAACATATCTCTGACCTTCCAGAGGATCAATGGGAAACACTACTCGAATTTCATTTTCCTCGAATCAGAGTATCCTTTTCTTGAAGTTTATAATGGTCTGGTTGTCTATAGCCCAATCTATCCCCAGCAATGCAGGATATGGATTTGTGTCATCCACAATGTTAATGACCTCAAAGTCTGCAAATGTGCACAACCCTTCAATATCGACAAGGACTTGACTCAATCTACCAATTGGGAGGACCTTCGCCTGGTTGGAAAGTCGCAATTGGACAGGAGACCAGTCCAAGCGTGGCTTACCCATACATTCCCAAGTTTGTCATGTCAAAATATTGACATCAGAACCCAGGTCTAAAATGATATAGTCCATATCATAATCTCCTATCTGCGGAGTCATTCTTAACTCGCGTCTAGTTTTGAATTTCTTTCCAACATGGTTAACTCTTTTCTCGGGTTGTGGCTTTTCTGGTGTTTCTTTTATGAGTTCTTGTAGTTCTGTGATGGTGTCTTTATCTTGTATTAGCACTAAGCAACTTGACAAAAAGATTTTAAGTATACTAACCTTTTGTGGGGCCCTTTTCTGGAAGATGTGATGGAATCGTTCAAGCATCCCCATTCTTTCTTCTGACGTCAACGGTTCTTCTGGATCCGCAAACTCTGGTCGTACGTCCAAGAATACTTCCTTTTGTTTTTGGACATCAAATAACACCTTCTTCTATGTAGCAGGTCGTACCTGTGACTGGAGTTGTTCTTTCGAAGCTTCTTGATCGGCTCCGGTCGCAGCACCTCCTCATGTTACGACAACAACAGTCGGATCCCTTGGTTTAGTGGCAATCATTTGGACATTTCAGTTAGGATTCAGATTTGGATTCTGCACAAGAGTAGGAATTGCAATGTTCCTGGCCCGCTACTTTGCAATCAACTATGGACATTGCTCCACATTATGATCTTGTCCCTTACAGTAGGAACATGTCTTCACAAGTTCTAGGAAATCCCTAGCATAGTGACCTTGTTGTCCACAGTTATAGCAAGTAACCTGACCTCTCCCTCTTCCAAATCCTCCTCCTCCTTGACCTCTGAAGTTTCCACCACCCCTTCCCTGTGGTTGTGGTTGTTGTGGCAGGAATTGATTCTGTTGGTAGTGAGGCTGGTAGTGATTTTGTTGTGTGTATGGCTGTTGTGGTGCATACTGGGGCTGACACTGTACGGGTGGGAACTGTGCAGGATGATACGATGATTGCGTGGGTTCAGCCTGAGCCTGCCCCTCATTCTTCATCAAGTATGTGTCTACCGTCTTTTCCTTCAAGAGCTAGTATGCTCTGCAATCTTTCTCTTCATGTCCTACTGACTTACAAAATTTACAAAAGAGGTTCACTAGGGTACTTACAACTTTTTGCAAATATAAACACTCCTCATTGCGATGCCCTCTAGACTAGCATCTGCCACACCAGGGTAGTCCATGGCCATTTAATGGGTTCAATGCACTGGATGAGATATAGTTCATGAATGTCGGACAATTAGCCTTGGTGTGTCCATCTGTTCTGCATTTAATGCACCACAAATCTTCTTGTGCTTCCTTACCCCTTTTGATAACTTGAAGTTGTATCGTCAGGTTAGCCAGCTGTGACTAAATCTTCACCGTTCTTGCGGCATTGTCGCCAATTGGTGAGGCCTCCAGCTTCATTTCCAATTCCAGCGCTTTGGTCTATGACTTGATATTTTGTTGCATCAATGGCCCTCGGATGTGTGGTAACAACGCAGCAATGAACCACTCTTTATATTGAACATCTGACATCTCGAAACTAACTTTGGCCATCAAAGTTTTATATCTTTGGTCAAAGTATCATACTAACTCTGCCAATGCTTGTTTTATTTCCTTGATCTTAGTGATACACTGCGACTCATATTTAGGTTTTATGAACTCATAAATCATCGCAGCCCTTATCTCCTCAAGGGTCTTCTGTGGTGCTCCTATCGGTACTACGCAATACTTCATAAACCAGTCCAGCGCACGACCCCTTAGAGTTGTGATCATCTACGCTTTCTTCAATTCTACATTCTGAACTAAGCGAACCATCCACACAGCTTCACAGATGAACCAATGTTGTTCTGGATCCTCTGATCCATTGCCATTGAATGTGGGTAACTAAATATCATGCCCGACCATTGAGTCAGCATCAGGATTTTTTGGTAATGGGTTTAACGGAAGTGTTCCTTCTTGCGCGTTAGTCTCAGTACTAGCACTATCGGTATTAATTACTATTTCGGGAGATGAGGCTCTAGACCTTACCTCTGGTGATACTCCCAGTGTGATGTAGTTGTGTCCTAACCTTGGTGTCTCATCAGACTCTTTAGAGTCTTCCGTTCCTTCTGAAATCGGACTATAGTCCTCCTCTTCGTCGCAAGATCCTTTGTATACCTATGACTGAAGTTCATGTTCGTTTTCCTCAAACAAACTAGGAGTTCGTCAACCTTCCTCTGTCTTTATCCTCTTCCAAGATCTGAATCTCCTTCCACTCCTTAGGAATCCAGTCTCTAGTTCAGGTTCTGTACTTCCTCAGAACATCTCAACTCACCATTTTGCATTTTCTTGATAGGTCATCAACGACATAGCCTTCCTCCATGGTATGCGAATTAACTATCCAACTGCATGATACCCTTCTCATAGACAAGCATCTTAATCCATGTGTTGATAGATAACAAATACCTTCTTCGTGGTCCTTGGAAACATTTTCTTTCTGCCTCACTATATGAGGTTATAGCCTCTACTACAAACTTAGTAATATATCCTTGCAAAATACTGTCAACCCAAAAATCAACAGCTCTAGAGATGGTGTTACTTACACTGGTTACCTTGCGAACCAACTGATCATTCCAATCGACTATTTCTCTTCTCTGGAAATTGGTCTATCTTCTTGCCAACCTGGACAACCATTCGTGCAGTATAACAGGGAACTCTGCAAAGAAGACCTCGTGAACATCAAAATATATGTACCAGTCTACCCAGTTTTCTATGTTTAACTGAGATCCTGCACTCTCTCCTTCCTCCAATATTAGCGTCTTAGACTCCAGCCAGCCCTCTATCTCATTCTTTGTCGGATGCCACCTCATTTCCCTCAACTCAAATGATTAGGTCCCGACAACAGAACCATTTGTTGGCCTCTTTCACCTTCATGTATCGACCCACGATTCAACAACACCACAATACCAATAATAAAGCATAAGACATCGGCCTGGCAGAGCAAGCTAAGTCGGCAACACCTGTGAGGTAGGCACGGTCTCACCCGATATATCTAATGGGTAACTACCAGAACCATGTTTCCGTAGTTGGTGAGGGAGTATAGTCCCTTGGCGCGGGGCCAAGGCACTTGAAAAAGGTGAGAAAATGGAGTCTCATGGCATCTCATCAATAGTACTAAAAAACGTCACGACATGCGTGCAACCCAACCTCATCCTTATAACCCCATAGCTGGTGCAACAACGCAGCACAGTTGATCCCTTATACTCAATTAGACAAGGTGTGACTATATTTGGACTTAACAGCTTAACCATGATTCATACATACCATTCCAACCAACACTTAACCATTCATTCATAGATAAACCGGCTTACGGCATACATTCATTAGTAACTATAATAACAGACAGTAGCAAATATTCCTATAAACATTCACCATTCAACAACATTCATCCATATACACAAGGAATAACATGGAAACCCATATGGGAAAAACCACCAAGGTGCTCTTCATCTGGCATGAGAATTAGATATAGCACCTTGCAGTCTGCAACCTGCAGACTGTTCTTAAGATATGTCTTTGTCTCAACCTTCTTGCTCTCATGCTCTCTGGTTTATTCTTCTATCTACTCCTATTGATCCACACACAGCCTGGATCATCTCTTCTATCTATTATCTGCGCACTCAATTGCAGCTCCTTTCTACTTCTAGTGGTTTGCGCACACAGCTGCCAGATTCGCGGCTCAACAACTTCCTACTTCTACTCAATCTTACTGAAATCCAGTGGATTCTAACCGACTTTCTAACTGCCACTTATCTATATTGTCGAATGAACCCTTATACTTATTACAGAGTGGGTTCCTCCTATTTATAATATTTACAAGACCTCACATGGTCGACTGACTACAGCTCAATTATTACAGACTCAACAACTTACAAAATATCTTCTATTACATAAATGTCAGCCCATACCGTAGCCGTGAAAGTCTTGGAAGACTTTAACCACAGCTTTAACTAGCCGCAGAAACGTCTTTTAGCTCATCTGCACTAGTCATAACTAGCCGCAAAACTGTCCTTCCTTCTTTTGCTGGCTCATCCTTCTACAGTCTTCCTTGAATTTCTCCTTCCAGCTTTAACTTCTCCACCTGCCTCTTCCACTGACTCAAATCTGCCTTTCTTGTAACAACTTTTCTCCTGTTCTTTCTCCATCGCACGCATGTTTTCATCTTGTTTGCGTTGATTCCTTCTTGGCCTGTTTTTCTCTTCTGTCGCACACACCTTTTTCCCTTTATTGATTGTATGCGTGCTTCTTCCTTGTGCACTTTCCTTAGCCCTTTTCCTGGCCCAACAAGATTCCAATGATAGGGAAAAACTTTAGACTTTATGGCTCCTTTTGACAGCATAAAAATGTATAAAGTAGTTACAAGTTTATGGAGACTCCAAGATGTTGATGGATTGGGAAAACAATAAGTGCCAAATTGAAAACTTGACACTCAGACCAATCATGAATCAAGTAATGGAGATAAAATTTGGGCTTGAGGAGACCTCCTTTAACCACATTTACCAAGAATACAACACAAATGCATATCAACTCTCAAAAGAAACTTTATTAATGTTGGAAGGGATCCTTTCCAAATAAGTGTTTAGAAGAGAGTCAAAAGTTTCAATCCATGAAAGATCTTTATATTGAAGTTGAAGATGGAAGGTCAATGTGAATATATTTGGATAATGTTTTTTGTTTAGTTATGATCTGATCTTTTGGGTTGTGAAGTTTTAGTTTAAAAATTTGTGATAGGATACCTTAATGGATACCAATATGACTATTAATACAAAGATAAGATTGAGATGAGGTAATTTAGATAGGTTAGAGAATGTCTTTTTTATCCTTTCAAGACAATCAAATGTATGTTTTGATTTCACAGCTGCCATATCAAATAAAAATGTTTTTTCCTTGTCAGTAAATAGTTTAGAAGATTTAAAATCTCAAATAACTACGTTGAAAAAAAGAGTACTACTAGTAGCACCAGTGTTTGAAATGGAGGTTAAAACAACTATTAAACGTGGCCATTAAAAAATGAGAACTTTGAGGGTTATCATCAAGTTGGTAATTATGTTTCCAATGTCTCCATGACCAATAACCCAATCAAGACACTAACATGACCCATAATATAATAGACCACCTACACCCTTGTATAAGCAACTTTAAACCCCAATCTCAACCCTTATTGACTAAATTCCTTGTCTATATATAAGACATATAAGACGCACAGTACCATTGACTTTACAACGACCATATTTAAAACAATCTATCACTTGTATCATCATAAATACAATCAATCAACCTTTGACACAATATCCAACATTAAGGTACATCACTACCTTTGTAATACAACTATCATAAAGATAAATCATTACTTGACTCTTAATTGCTATAGCATTTATACCATGCAAGGTCATCCCATATCATTATTACAAGGAGACATGGACCAGGTTATTTCTTTCCACTAGAAAAAATTGTAGAACATCATTTGACCCCAAAATGCAATGTAACCTTCGAACTATGTTGTTGCAATGAAGCTCTTCAAAATGTACTCAATCTACAACTTGTCCACTCAAGGAACTTGCTATGTGCATGGTCTTTTCCCTAACCATGCCTTATCCTATCTCCCTTTGATGTCCAATGTCCATATCCTATGTCCACCTTAGAGTTCTCACCACATGTGTTGTGCACCATCCTTCCTTCTTTGTCCCATGCATATCTCCTATGTTCACCTTGCAGTTCTCGCCATGTGGCATGCCCCACCCTTGACATAATCTCAATGCATTGTCACAATTTCTAAAATTAGTTCCTAAGACACACATCCACATAGTCCTCGACTTATGTCCACCTGACTACCTCTTTCGACAAGCCTAATATTTTCTTGGCAAAACCTTTTATATGTATATTGTAAGATTTTGGATAAATGGATAAATGTCTACAATAGTCACAAAATGAATGCAAAACATTCACATTAAACATTGACATATGGATTTAACAGTGGAGAAAACCCTGCAAGGAAAGATTCCACTCTCAACTCTACATTGTATTCCTATGTGCATATCATAATGGTACACAAATGTATTACACAAGGAGTGGACATAACCACCTTATCAATGTCACTAACCACCTCATAAATGAGACCACTAATCACCTCATTATTGAGGATCACTAACCTTTAACAACCTTAAAAATAAGGAGCACTAAGATAAGATTATGTACAATGGCATACATGTCTATATAAATGTCCAAAGTGAAGATTAATCAAAATGGTGGAACATTATTACCAACAAATATATGTTAAATGCAGATGTACATAATATAATTATTGAGATGTTATATATTTCACATACTCTCTCATTTTATCAAAAATTATAGTCTTTTGAAGAGTATGGCATTCCATCCCTCATTTGGAGCTTTGTCCTCTAAGAATTGGATGATACCAAGTCATAAGACATCCTCAAATTTGTGATAACATGTTCTTGATTTAATTATCCATCCATCCATCTTTGATCTATAATGATAATATTTAATAGTCTAATATTGCATAGTTGTGTTTTCTTTGATTCCATCTATGTTGTTCATTCTCCCACTTGCTTTCTTGAAATGTAAACAGTGATGTTTGTTCTATTGACTATGCATCTTTGCTTTATCCCATGGAGTTTGTCTTCAAAAATGTCTTTGATTCTTATTTTTTGTCTTGATAAATGTATTGGACTATTATTTTGGATGGTGTGTCCATTGCAATTAATGATTCCCATGTGGAAGTAAAGATGTCACAACATGTCTTCTTGGTTCTCTTTTCAAAAAAATATTTGATTCTTAATTCGGATTATCTCTTTGGATTTTGTCTCCGAAGACTTTGATTTTTGGTTTGGATGGCATGCCAAGATCTTTTTTCTATACTTGTTTCTAATTTAAACTTTAAATAATCACATGCTTTTTATTGTGCCCATTACATCATCAAGTTGGATATCTATTTCTTTTGGCATTTTGTTATGATTGCATTTTATCTTTTCTTATTGTTCCTACTAAATTTGAAGTTCAAAACTTTATACAATAGGGTTTCTATCTTTGTTTCCATTTTCCACCCTCCCATTAGTTATTTAGTTTAATTTTTTCATCTCTTTAATATTTCTTTCTTAATTTATATTATGTCTTCTTTTATACTGAACTTAGTTTAATATATCATTTAAATTCTAACCTAACCCTTTTCTTTTATTCGGTTACATTATTTATTTATTTATAATAGTTTAATTCATTCTCTTAATTCATCCCATTTCTTTGAGTCTAAGAATTATTTATTTAATAGTATTTCCAGCCTGTTATTTACATAGCCTCTTAATGGATGGGTGGAATTCAATCCAGAAGTTAATACACATCACATTTTATGTTATACTCTTTTATATAAGCCTTAAAAAATTTAACAGTTTTTGTCATGCTTCCATTGTTAAAATTTAATGTGCATGTAAAAATTTAATAACAGTAACAGTTCTCTTTGCAACTTCTAATCAGACTTGTACAAAATATCAACAGTAGTTAAATATTAAGTTATGTAGCAATAGTAAAGATAAACAACCATCCACACTTTATTCACAGGAACACAAGAATTTTTACTGGGAAACTTTTAAAGGAATAAAACCCCAAAACAAATAATAATCTACCTTTTTCTTTGACTCTAAAAATTATTTATTTAATAGTATTTATTTACATAGCAAGGATGGGTGGAATTCCATGCAGAAGTTTGTACACATCATATTTTATGTATACTCTTTTACATAAGCCTTAAATGATTTAACAGTTTTTGTCATGCTTCCATTGTTAAAATTTAGCGTGTATTTAAAAATTTAAAAGCAGTAACAGTTCTCTTTGCAACTTCTAATCAGACTTGTACAAAATATCTGCAATAGTTAAATATTAAGTTATGTAGCAGCAGTAAAGATAAACAACCATCCACACTTTATTCACAGGAACACAAGAATTTTTACTACGGAACTTTTAAAGGAATAAAACCCCAAAACAAATAATAATCCACCTTTAAATGAGATGAATGAGATGGCTGCGTTTGTACATGAACAGATAGAAGAGAAATGATTACATCAATTCTGAGTTTGCTTTACTGTTCAAAAAATAATTCTTAGATGAATGTTCAGCAAGTGTCTGTTGTCATGGTCAAATCCCAACCATGCTGCCACTTGCCTGGAGCAGCCTATACTCTTCCCCGGTCTGCCTAAACTTGACACAGTGGGCTGATATAGAACTTCACAAAAGTTGTCGTGACCTGTGGATGCCCTAGCAGGACTGCTGAGCAGGCCCTAGCAGGGCTCGGGTGAACTGTGGGTAGCAGGGCTACCATGGACTGTAACAACTCCAAACAATGTTGTAAAGGGCTGTAGCAGACCTCTGACAAAGCTGCCGTGAGCTGTTGGAGTGTGAGAAACGAAAAACAAAAGCCCCAGTGAAGTTGCCGACATCAGGAGCAGAAGATAAGCAGCCACGAGAGAGATGACACTTGCAGCTGCTGCCAAAGAAACAGTCACGATGGAGAGAAGATCCCAACAGATAGTCCACGAAAATTCCTCATATGATAAGTTCAGTTGATGATGAAAAACAAATGAAGATCAACAAAATTTATATTCCATAAATAAATGGTGAAATCATAAAAATAGGAAATCAATGATCCTTTTATTCTTTTGTTGACTTTTACTATTAATCTTTAATGGTCTTTTAATTTTCTTTTGACCATTGTCTTTTATTTCTTTTTAATTTTTTTAATCTTTCACCACATGGTCCTTTAGAGGGTGCTTGGTTCAATGCTGAGAGTGCTTGGACCCTTAAGGGGGTTTCTTGGTTTATTAAGTCATCCCAAGACATCTCTTGGTTTTCATGACAATTCTAAGCACATCATCAAAACAAGGAGGATTATTAAGTGTTTTTCATCTCATTTTTCTTTATTGAGTTCATGGTGGTGTGTTAGGTGTTTTCAACAAGGTTGGCCAGTCCCTCAAAACAAGGAGGATTATTAAGTGTTTTTCATCTCATTCTTCTTTATTGAGTTCATGGTGGCGTGTTAGGTGTTTTCAACAAGGGTTGGCCAGTCCTTTGAGAAGTTCCCATCACACATTGACCAAGAGATGGAGTATATCACTTGCCTAGATCTAGTCTAGGAATTTTAGTGATGTCCTGGTAACTGACCAGGTCCCTCAGCCCTAGGCTGCATCAAGTTGACCCAGGGTCAACAACTTGGTAACTGATCAAGTGCCTCTACTCTCTTAGAGAGAGGCTCTCAGCCCCAAGCTGAGTTTTAGTCCCAGACTTAATCAAGTTCCTGGTAACTGACCAGGTGCCTCCATTCTTCCAGAGAATGGCTATTGATGCTGCTCAAGAATCAACACTCCCTCTCATAGAGATAGCCACATAACCTTAACCAAGGTAACCATGTTCTATTTCCATGAGTGGTTTAATCACCTTAAGACGAGGGCCACCCAAAGGTTGCACATATTACAGAGCCAAATCCATCCATGTTCTTCTTCTTAGGACTTGCCATTTCCATTTTAAATTCTTCTTCTTAGGACTTGCCATTTCCATTTTAAATTAGCGAGGATGTCAAGGTTCAAATCTCATAGAATTCCTGTAGCTATGGAACATCTTAAGGCCTACCGATTTATTAGTGAATTGGGTTGTGATCTGGTAGTGGATGCGTAAGAGTTTAGCATATCTAATCCGACTTGAGAATCCCCAAGGAGAGCTGCCTTAAGAGATTGGCCCTACTGTTTCAAATGAAACTATTTGCATTATGTATGGGTCTACTTGAGAATCCCAACGAGACCTGCCCTAGGAGATTAACCCTACTGTTTCAAATGAAAGCTTGTTGAAAGTTACAAAAAAACTAGTTGCAAAAAAGATGGGAGCAGAGTTTCAGAGATTGAGTCCTTTCACAGCATTCCAGCGTGAACAAATTACATTGAATTTTTCAAATTTTTAATTATATATCATTTTGTTCTTTTTTTTTAACAGAAACTATAAACATAAATATATAAAAGGGGGCTGCGCACAGCCATGCGTTACAGAGATGGTAGCTTCAGCAGAAAATGTACATCAAAAAGGCTGTCAAAGAGGACCAGCCATGGGATTGTCCAAAATACCCTGCAAACTGACTGTTCAAAGCTTCTAAAACTGCTATAGGGGTAGACCCTTACGAACTGAAAACAGATAAGGAGGCAAAAAAACATTAAACATAACTTAGAGGGAACAGATTACTACATATTCCTGTTGTTTCTCGGCTGGACTACTGACTCCTCTTCCATGGGGAGGGCCGCTTCAGCAACTTCGCCATTGATCTCGCCAA
>LPNX011141394.1:171769-212786 GCA_001517045.1 Pseudotsuga menziesii | reverse complement strand
AAACTCATCTATTTATTTATTGACTTAGTGCTCAATTCCACAACATTAAATCCGTCACATATGTCACACCTAGATAATCCTACCATAAAATTGATGCATGTATCTAGATAATCTTACCATAAAATTAATGCATGTAGCATAATTCAAGATTCTGAGGCAAATGTAAAGGATGAAATAGCTTGTGGTTGGGGCAAGGAACTTTAATTGAAATTGGTTGAATGTAGAAACAATTTGAGCAAGAAAAATGGTCCATCTGAAGATGTCATATTATGTGATCTATTCAATGTTTGGAGCAAGTTGAACCACTTGAAAAGATTATTGTAAGGATTCATTTTATTCCTTTGGTGGTTTACTTCCTTAGAGATAGGATAAATCGTTTTATGAAGGGAAACTTTAGGTAAAGCAACATGTTGTTAGTGTCACTTAATAAAAGATTCCCAAAGAAGCTTGGACACCTTGTTTTCTAAATCTCCACTCGAATTCATGGGTTACGAGAATTCTTGATCCTTGTGGATATTCACATTTTGTTGCTATACTAATTTTTCAAGATCCTACACTCACCATTATTTGTTTTTTTTAAAAATATTTTCCTCCCCTTTTGTCTTTGTAAAATATTAACACAATTAGTCACACATTATGGGATAATGTGTAAATTATAATGGAACTGTGGATTTATTAGTAAGATTAATTGTAAATGTGGCTTAATGACAATTTTGAAAATCAAACAATAAACATTGAATGAACCTAAGAAAATATGGACATCTCTCTTTTTTCATGCTTATATATTCCATCTCTTTAAAAACATTTAACATATTGATTTATAGTCATTTTATTACATTGGTAATGCTATGTGTTTTTGTGTTAAAATTTATGATATGGTTACAATGTTGATATCTAATATTTGCTTATTATTTGACCACGTTATTGGGTCTTTGAATCACTAAGTTTGCAATTAATTGAATTCTCATTATTACAATAGATACTTAAAGGGAAACATATAACTAATAATTAAATATATATCTCCCAGCAATCCACAAACCTTTTGCAAATTTGTCCATCTTCCTCATAAAGATAATGCATAGATTTTTCTTTATTTTTCAAAAAACTATTCAATGATTTTGTCTGGGGCAAAATCACTATTAAACACATTAAATTTTTCTTACATATATTCGTAATTGAATTTATATATGAACTTGTACAAAATGGGCCTTCTCAACTACACAAACCAAAAATATGGATTAAAGCATCCAAGATATTTTCTCGATTCTATGCATCTTTATCTATCGCACTCTTTCACTTCCTTCATGTTTTGTTATGGCTCAACTTTAACATCGGTGTGAATAGTTTACATAAAATACATCATTATTAACATTAATGATTGGAACAACATTTTTATGCATGTATGGACTCCTAGGAAAGTTATCCAAAAGGTAGTGTAATTCTTGTTATAACCAAACTTATGCATTATGGATTATGTTCTAGTTGTTCCCACTCTCACACACATTTTTTTGCAAGGTTTGATTATAAGGTATACATGTTATCTCTTTTTATTTAAATTAAAATGTATGTATCTAGTGGTTAATATATTATAAACATTGTAAACAATTTGAAGATAATTATTTTATTTAGCATTTTTTTCTTCAAGTGTATACTTATTTTACTCTTGTTAATTGAAATACAAATATTTTTTCAACTTTTCATCATGTAAAGTTTAGATAAATATTTACCATTTAACAAGAAATTAAGAGTAGCCTTTCAAATTTGATCACCGATGAAGATACTTCATGTACACATTTAAACATTTTGAGAATAATATAGTTGATATATGATAATTGATGGTACTTATTTTTCACCAATAATAAAACAATTCACTAAGATGTCATTTTGTCTGGAATGAAGGTCTTCTACATTTTAGTCATTCACGATGCATTCTTTGGATGAATATTCTTCAACAAGAATACACACATCATTACAACGACAGAGTAGCCTCAGAAACAAAGGATGCCTATAATTTATAAATTGTAATATATAATAGCATCTTGTTATTAATGGCTTGTGTTGTGTGACTAGTAAAATGCATGGCATCGACTAGAACTTATTTAATTTTTGTTGTTCGATTCATGAAAGATCATCTATGAACTTGAACAACACCGTTTGAACTTTTGTTTGTCCATATCATAGCTTTGTTTATTGATGGAAGTTTGGTTTGAATATATATTTTGTGCATAACCAAAATTCATGCTCATCGGTCAGGGGAGGCAGGTGCGGGTGGGATTATCTTTGATCTTGGAGGAAATCCAATAGTTTCATTCGCCTGGGGGATTGGACGAAAAACCAACAACGAAGCCGAATGGCTTGCTCTCTTTTTTGGAATTGATCTGGTTCAAAAAGATCATTGTATTTGGAGACTCCAAACAAATAATTCATAAAATCAGGAATGGTCGCATTGAAGGGGCAATCAATTGCAGTCGTTTGCATAAACGAATCACCAAGATGAGCTCCAACCTTCATATTACTTATTACCACATCCTAAGGTAGAACAACAGTCTAGCTAACAAAATGGCCAATAAAGGGGTTAAGAATAAGATAGGTATTGTCTCAATTAGAGACCAAGTCTTTCAAAAACATGTTCCATAACATCCTTATTCTAAGGGGGCCTCACTATCACCCCCCCTTCATCGTTCACCCTTCGATCAAGAGCACGTGTCCATCGACGGGTCTCGACCAGCATAGAAGTACTGTTAGCTCCTGGTTTGCAATAAATATGCGTCTCTTCCTCCAACTCACTGATAACCCAAGCCTTCACTTCGCACGCATTGGAGATATCCTAATCATGAATGATCTCAGGCTCCCTCGAAATATGGAGAATCTCCCTCCTTTCATCACTCCCCCGGAAGAAGATTTTATTTCTCGCTTTACATGTTTACTCAACTCACAAATTGAAAGTGAGGCGCATCACCAGATAATGAAAGAAGTGTCTGCACCATCGTGGATAGCACAAGATCAGGCCTTTCCTTCTCAATTATTGCTTGATCTGGGTATACTTTTCTTCAGTCGCTCTGAATTAACACAACGACCTTTATTGGATATTCAGGAGAAAGATAGCATGGCTTCTTCCAAGGATCTCTAGGAAATCAAGTCTGCACTTGCAGATCTCCAAAGCGGAATGAAACGGGTCTTCAACATGGTTGGAACCAGCGTCAACAGCACCTGAAATGTTGCTAATGATGCCAGGTACATCTCGAATCAATTGGACTGTCATGCTTTGAGAATTGAAGACAATACCAGAGATTTGCATGAGTTAATGGCAAAAGTAGACTATCTAAAGGAAGATGTTTAGAAATTAACAAAATTGGAAAAAGGAAACCATTGTCAGGAAACTTCAGGAGATCATCAGATGGAGGAAGCCTCGGTTGGCAATCCAATCCTCGACCATGAAGCTCAAAAGTGACAGGCCTTTCTCTCTCAACATTTTTTGAAATGTTGTGTCTTGCTGATATCTATTTAGGTTTATTATGTATTTTTGTTTACTGCTGAACAAACAGTTTGTTAGAAAGTACCCCTACAGAGGCAACCTCAGTATCAGGAAAAAAGTCAGAATATCTCTCTTTATTGTAGTTTGCTTATTTGTCGTTGTAAACTCTTTTGTAGCAGAGAATTTTTTTGAATTAAGACTATGTAAGGATGGCTGTGCTCAGCCTTTTTTTATATATATAAAACTTATTCGGCTTCTGTTAAAAAAAAAAGTCATGCTCATCGGCAGTTGAGTATAGGAGTCACATATATTCTATATATTTCATTTGGAGCTGCTATTTGCAGTATTGCTATATGTAAATCTATGGTTTGAGTATTGTACATCTGTTTGGTTTCAGTATTGTATATATGTTTGTTTATTATTGAAATTTTTCCTCTCTTCAAAGGTTGTTTTGTTGTCTCCTTATTGATCTCTACATGATTATATTGATTGATGGGTTGAATTTTTTATGAATTGTTCCTTAGTTAGAGCCTATCTTCTCTGCATAGTGTTGAACATAAGCCACGAAAGTCATGTTAAAAGTGCAAGAAAGTTAGCTGGGAAAGCAGAAACACCAAGAGCCATGAAAAGCATTACTCGTCTTCATTACAATATAGTATTTGTGACAAGTACTATATTGTTTAGGAGAGCCTAGTATGCCTTTACATCTTGAAATATTGAAATGTTTAGACTACGTTTTAAAGTTGTGTGAGTTTTTTTTTCTAGCTTGAAAGAGTCATTTTTAGCTCATTAGAAACCAAAAAAAAATACCCTTTTTAACAAATTACAATGTTTTTATTTATGCATGGCATCAATAAGAAATGGTAATCTCCAGTTTGTTTTTAAATGATGTATGTTTTCCCTTTCATGTTTACACAAAAGGATTGAGAGTTTGAAAAGGTTTGATGGCTGAAAAAAGAGAACAAAAATTCATCTTTCCATCCCACATGTATGAGAGTGAAATCAAAACTACACTCTTTTTCAAGTTTTTGGAAGTAAATTTTCAGTTTTTTTTTTTTTAATCTGGGAGATGGAAAATGTCTTTTATTTTTTTATTTTTGTTTTGTTGTGCTCAATTTTCTGGCATGTGTATATGTCTGCACACATGTTTGGCTCTGCCTTAAATACTCAGCTAATTAAAACTATAATTAAGATTGTGGATTTTAATTCTTTTTAAATATTGGAGTTTATTTATTTATTTTTTCAATTCCAAAATTTGATTTCATTAATTTTCAAAGGCAACGACTTTACTACTCGCAACCCTTGTTTATTTATTTTCCATCTGGCACGTCCCACTCAAATCATCAAAACTATCTTAATAATCAATGTTCAAAAAATTGTTTTTCATGGATTCCACATTGTCATTAACAAAGGCTGATGTTACTAATGATGTGCATAGTTGTTAAACAATTAAAGCATTCTTCAACTTTGAGATAAGAATTTACACCAAGGTATTCTTGAAACTTCCAAACACCTTCTCGTCGACGAGGATTATACATGATTATTTCTTTATACATACCAAAGGCGAGGATATTACACATTCTAACAAGTATGATATTATGATCAATTAGATATCAAACACAGAAAATGAGATCACAATATAATATCTAATGATTATGCAACAAATGCATGTGCACAAGAATTCAAATGGAAGGATAAGGAAATTTGTGATGTTTAAAGTTACTAAAAACTATAACGTAAACAAATTTGTACAATATACCTCTTCTTGTATTATGACATTACCTAATAATGACTTGTATGATAAATCATCTCCATTTCTTGATCTGGTTTGTACTGTCATTGTTTCTCAACCATGAAATGGGATCCACATTTTGAAAGATTTATTCTAAGAGAAAATGAACCAAGTATTTTGAACCTACCAACGTGATCTGGGTGACTCGTCTTTCAATCTCAAGACAACTTATGTTCCTAATAAATCCACATCTTAATTATTTATGCCCAATTAATCCTTCAAAATAGAAACTAAACTCTTCATTTTTTCTCAATAGTAAGAGTGGTGACACTATGCAGCTGTTACAATAACTTGGCTTTTACAAGTTCCTTTATAAGCTTCTAAAACAATCATAGTGTTGGTAGGTAAAAACAAATTCCGACAAAATTGGTCGTTAAGCCAACTCATCCACCGTTGCCATCTCCTCTTTCCTTTGCACATGGTAGTTGAGAAGATAACTACCGAATTAAATGAGCAAAGGCTTCTCGATGAATTCGTTCTCTCCACCAACAACAAATGAAGGATTGAGACTCCTTGTACTTGGTGTATGTTTTCTTAGTATTAAAACAAATCTTCTTGAAACTAGTTTGCAAAGGGGTGGTGAGAATGTATGTTAACGTTGTAGAATATGACAGTAGTGTGAGAGCAGCTTGTACTTTTGCACAGAGCGCATATGTAAATACAATTGGAAGTTTTCATGCCCAAATCTAGAGTTTTTTCCTAAATATGCAACTGTATTTCTGCATGTGTGTTTTATGAATGCTCTGTTTGATTTCCCTATGTGCTCATATTCTTATTCCATTTAAGTGTTGTTTGTGTTTGTTTTTTATGAAAGAAGTAATTCTATTATTCTAGGTCCGTTGTCCATATTCCAAAAATCTACAGGTGGAGAATTGGTTGTGGCCGAAACAGGGGACTGAAGGAAGTTGCTAACAGGTTTTTGCTACAGAGATTCAGACGTTAGTTGCTTTGTTCTTAACAACTGTTATCAGAGCCATCCCCTGCTACAGAAGAAGTTGTCCATCAGAGGTTGTCTAGTGTGCATTTGCTCTACATGTAAGCATGTGAGATTCTATGGAGGCCAGAATTGGAGAGTGGGAATTTTCAATAGTGTTATTTGAAGAAGCATGGAAACTACAACTGTGAGTGACATGGAGAAGCTAAATAGGACTAATTTTGTTCTATGTAAATCACAGATGGAGGACATACTGATCTTAAAATATCAATATGTTCTCATTGAAGGAGCAACAAGTAAACCTTAATCAATGACAGATGAAGAATGAAACAAGCTTGACAAGAAGGCCATTGCTACAATCAAGCAATACTTAGCAAAGAATGTCTACTTCAATGTGGTTGGAGAGAAGACAACACTAGATTTATGGAAGAAACTACATGACCTATATGAGAAAAACACAGCATCAAACAAGGTAGTTTTTATGAAAAAGCTATACAATTTGAAGATGAAGGAGCGTGCTTTAGTTACAGAGCACTTAAATGAATTCAACATCATTACCAGTCAGCTTGCCTCTGTTACAATAGTGTTGGATGATGAAATCAAATCCATCCTACTCATGTGCTCCATGCCAGACAACTAGGAGAATTTGATAGTTGCCATGATCATTTCTGCTCTTGCAGGGACCCTGAAGTTTGATGATGTTAGTAGCAGCTTAATTAATGAAGAGCTGTGATGAAAATCAGTGATATAAAAGCAAGGAGGAGAAGCTCTCACCATAGCTGACCGTGGAAGGAAAATTGACCAAACTAGGCAAGGATGGTCCAAGTCAAGGGGTAGATCAAAATCAAGAAGAGGTAGAATTACTTTCCATCATTGTGAAAAACCATGACACATGAAAAGAGAATGTTGGATATGGAAGAAAGAACAGAAGGAGCAAAAATCATCTAGCTCAAATAAAAAATCAACCAACACAAATGAAGGTGAGACCACTGTCGTAGATTCAGATAATGATGTTTTATTTACTATTTCAATGGAAGATGCATGCCTATACACCTCTAGCAGTAGCATCGATTGGATTCTAGACTCTGCAGCATCTCACCATGTAACCCCATGCAAAACAATTTTTGTCTCATATGAAGTTGGAGACTATGGTCGAGTACATATAGGAAACAATCATTTTTGTGACATTGTTGGAGTGGGAGATGTCTGAATCCAAACAAAGGATGGACATGATATCCTGTTAAAACAAGTCAGGAATGTTCCAAAGATGTGCATGAGCCTAATCTCAGTAGGACAATTGGATGATGAAGGTTGCTCCACTAGCTTTGGAAAGAGTGCCTGTAAAATTAGCAAATGAGCCTTGGTCATGGCTAGAGGATTCAAAACATGGACATTGTATGCATTGAGAGAAACAACAATAAAATCAAATGTGGATGTTGTTGCAAAAGAAGAAACCTCACCAAATTTGTGGCATAAGCATTTGGGCCACATGAGCAAAAATGGACTAAAAAATATTGTTGGCAAAAATCAACTTCCAGGTTTGAAATATTATTAACTTGATCTTTGTGAGCATTGTATATATGGTAGGCAATGTAGAGTCTCATTTATGAGAGGAGGCCGTGGAAGAAAAAAAAATCTATTGGAATTGGTACACTCCGATGTATTTGGGTCGGTTAATGTTAAGTCTTTAGGAGGAGCTTCATATTTTGTTACTTTCATAGATGATGCATCTAGAAAAGTTTGAGCCTATTCTATGAAGGGAAAAGATGAGGTATTTGAGATATTTCAAAATTTTCATGTCAGTGTTGAAAGAGAACTAACAAACTGCTCAAGTGCTTAAGGACAGATAACAGCGGGGAATATTGCTCCAATGCCTTCAAGGACTATTGCAACAGATTTGGCATAAAGCATGAGAAGACTGTCCCTGGTACTCCTAAACAAAATGGTACTACAGAAAGGATGAATCGTACCATTATGGAGAAGGTGAGGAACATGTTTTCAGATTCTGGGTTGGAGAAGCATTTTTAGGCAGAAGGAGTGAGGACAACTTGTTACCTCATGAATCAATCGCCTACTATAGCCTTGGACGGTGGCATTCCTAAAGAATTTTGGACCGATAAGAAGGTAAACTACTCTCTCTTGAAAATTTTTGGATGTGAAGCATTTGTACACATTCCCAAAGAGAAATGAACCAAATTAGATAACAAATCCATGAAATGTATCTTTCTTGGGTATGTTGACGGTGAATTTGGTTATTGATTGTGGGATCCAGTTAAATGCAAAGTTATTAGAAGCAGAGATGTCATATTCAATGAGTTATAAATGTTCAAAAATCCTACATGTGATATGGAGGTAAAGAGATCAACTTGTAGGTTTGTTAAGCAAAAAGAAAACATCCAACCATTGCAAAAAAATAATGGATAGCAGGCAGAGAATGGTGGACCATCAGCTGAAGATGATGGATAGCCTGCTGAAAATTATAGGCAACAAGAAGAAGAAGCCTTGCAGCAGCCACTATAAGAGATCCAATCAGAAAATATACCACCACAATCGGTTCGCAGGTCCACTAGGCCTCATAATCCATCACAAAGGTATCCCCACTCAAATTATATTTTGTTAACTGATGAAGGTGAACCTCATTGTTTTCAGGAGGCTTGTGATGATGAGCATAACAAAGATTGGAAGAAATCTATGCAGGAAGAAATTGATTCCTTATTGGAGAACAAAACATGGGAGCTAGTAAATCTTCCAAAAGGAAGAAAAAATCTTCAAAACAAGTGGGTGTACAAGATCAATCATGAGAGTGAAGGAAAGAAGGAGAGGTACAAGGCAAGGTTGGTGTTGAAGGGATTTTCCCAAAAACAAGGTATTGATTTTTAATGAAAAATTTTCACCTGTTGTTAAAATGTCATCCATTAGAATTATTCTTGGTCTTGTTGCTACTTTAGATTTAGAGTGTGAACAGCTAGATGTGAAGTCTGCCTTCCTTCATGGAGAATTGGAGGAGAGCAGCCAGAAGGATTCAAAACAAAAGGAAAATAAAACTTGGTTTGAAAATTGAATAAGAGTCTCTATGGGTTGAAACAAACACCTCGCCAGTGGTATAAATGTTTGATTCATTCATGTTGGAACATGGTTTTAGGAGATTGTAGGTTGATCATTGTGTTTACATTAAAAGGTATGACCAAGAAAGGTTTATCATTTTGTTGCTATATGTGGATGACATGTTAGTTGTTGGGCATGATAAGAGTATGATTAACAGGTTGAAGAAGTTCTTGGGAAGTCAATTTGCAATGAAGTATTTGGGCAAATCACAAAAAATATTGAGAATGAGGATCATACGTGACAGAAAGAACAAAAGGTTGTGGCTATCACAAGAAAGGTATATTGAGAAGGTGCTTAACATGTTCAACATGAAGGATGACAAACCAGTGAGAACACCTCTTGCAGAACACTTCAAATTGAGTGTTGATTTTGTGCCCTTGTAATGACAAGGAGAAGGAGGAAATGAGAAAAATCCCTTATGATTCAACAGTTGGTAGCTTGATGTATGCCATGGAATGTACATGCATGGACATTGCACACTCAGTGGGATTAGTGAGTAGATTTCTTGCCAATACGGGAAAACAACATTGGCAAGTGGTAAAGTGGATTTTAAGGTACCTCAAAGGTACTAGTCATTATTGTTTATGCTTTGGCAATCCTAATATTGTTCTTGAAGGTTTTACAGATGCAAATATGGATGGAGATGTGGACACTAGAAAGTCCACCACCAGTTACTTGTATACATTTGTAGGTGCAGCGATGTCTTGGGTATCTAGGCTACAAAAGAATGTAGCTCTCTCCACAACCGAGGAAGAATACATAGTTGCAACAAAGGCTTACAAAGAGATGTTGTGGATGCAACGATTCCCAGGAGAGATGGGAATAAAATAGGTCAAGTATGTGCTGTATTGTAATAGTTAGAGCACCATTCACTTGGCAAAAAACCCACTATTTCATTCAAGGATAAAGCACATTGATTTAAGGTACCATTGGATTCGCCAAGTGTTAGAAGAAGGGAATTTAAATCTGGAAAAGATTCATACTGCTGAGAACCCTGCTAATATGCTCACTAAAGTTTTTCCAAGAGACAAGAAAGAGATTTGTATAAGCTTGGTTGGATTAGGAGTAACATGATCCATAGTTTTGGATGAATAACCAGATATTTTCCTCCATTTGATTTCAAGTGGGAGAATTTTGGTAGGTGAAAACAAATTTCGACAAAATTGGTCATTAAGCTAGCTCATCCACCGTTTCTAGGTCCTCTTTCCTTTGCACCTGGTAGTTGAGAAGATAACTACTGAATTAAATGAGCAGAGTCTTCTCGATGAATTCGTTCTATCCACCGACAACAAACGAAGGATCGAGACTCCTTGTACTTGGTGTATGTTTTCTTGGTATTAAAAAAAATCTTCTTGAAACTAGTTTGCAAAGGGGTTGTGAGAATGTATGTTAACATTATAGAATACGGTTGTAGAATATGACAGTAGTGTGATATCATCTTGTATTTTTGCACAGAGCACAGATGTAAATACAAGTGGAAGTGTTCATGCCCAAATCTAGAGTTTTTGCCTAAATATGCAATTGTATTTCTGCACGTGTGTTTTATGAATGAATGCTCTATTTGATTTACCTGTGTGATCATATTCTTGTTCCATTTAAGTGTTGTGTGTGTGTGTGTTTTTATGAAAGAATTAATTTTATTATTCCAGAATGTTGTCCATATTCTAAAAATTTACAGGTGGTGAATTGGTTATGGCTGAAACAGGGGACTAAAGGAAGTTGATAACGTATTTGTGCTACATAGATTCATACGTTAACTGCTCTGTTATTAACACATAGTGCCTCCTTATATGTGACAAAACATGGAAATTTCGGTGTTTATGAATTCTTAATCAAGCAAGTGATTAATCAAAGATTAAAAACACTTAACATTTAGCTCCTTAAATGTCCACCATAGATAGTTTCCAAATGATGGGTAAAGAGACAGGAGGTCCGTTGATTGTAAATAGGGATATTAAATAGGCTAAAAGTTTATATATGTTGTTGCTTTAATTTCTTCATGTCACCATCATTGACCATTTTCTCTACTGTCGACAACTTCTTTACTTTGTTCTTCAGCTTGTTAAAATTTTCCTCCAAAGTATGCAACTGTTTGGTGACCTGTTTTGGCTCAATGTCATCGATCAAGTCTTCTCATGATTGAGAAACTTGTTCAACCGCTTTGGCACAAAGTTCCTTTACCTCTTCCATCTTCGTTGTAACTTGAGTTTCTACTTTCCTTCATTCTTTCAGTACCTCTAGAGGTGTACCAGGCGTCACTTGTGATTCCAACTCCGTGAATCTCTTGCGGAGGTTGTCGACATTCTCACCTAGTATGAAGACTTTTGCCTCTGAGGACATTTATGGTGCGATGCTTTCAGTCGTGAAGTTGCTATATGTGAGTGTAAGAGTCATGTCTAATCGATGCCTATCCTCCTGCCATGTCTTAGCTTTCTGTTATGCATCTTTGACTATTTTCTTTAGCCTCTTAACCATTTTGTGCGATGACTTGACCTTATTAAGAAACACGCACTCTTTGGTATTCATTTCTTCCATTACAACATCCTGAATAACATGCACTTCCTATATCGATAGTGTAGAACAATCCATGGTGGCATGACCAAGGTCCTTGACTATTGTATTGATCTCCAGTGTTCCCAAGTCAATTTCTTTATCCATTACTTGAATCCTTATTAGTGGGGTGGTCGACGATGCCTTGACAAGTCGCTCTTCAGATGGGCCAAGTTGGTCCAACAACACAGTCGAGTATGGTGTTTGGTCGACCACCACTCGAACTTCTTTCACTAGAGTACAAAGTGTCTGCAGTAAGTCGATTATGCTACTTACAACCTCTATATGTTGCTCATCCATTTTCTTGCATCTTTCATTGGCTACCTCCTCCATCTTATCAAACATCATATTATAATCATCATCGATAAGACTGACAATGCCAAATGATCGGTCGACCTTCCTCTTCTTGCGAATTTTTTTAGACGTCTCTAAACACTTTTTCTTATCCCCCAAATATGGATATGTTGGGATTGTGCTGGATTCATCTTGACTATTAGGAAACGTGCTTCTTGGGGTTTATTCTATTGGTGGATCCCCCCTTGATCTCCATTCTTATTCGTCGATGAGTCATCCTATCGGGGCCCAACTTCTATAGATAGTTGATCCTCTACGATAGGGACTTTCCACTCTGCAGACGAATCCTGAATAATTGGGTCACAACTATCACGACTCCAAAAAGATGTGACAGACCCTGATCGAAAATCTTATAATATTTTGAAATCATTTGACGATATCCTTTGTGTGTTTGGAAGGCTTCCTAATATAATACCGAAGTGCCTCTCCTTGTAAAAATAATTCAATATTATTATCTCTTTGTTGCTCATGTTTCTCTTTTTCGAACCATAGATTTTGGTGTCGATCCCCTCGGCATGGGACTGGAACATCTACCCCTTAGTAGTTTGGTGCTTCTACCCATGCGACAAAATAAATCAAAATTAATAACCAAGAACAGTGAAAGGGGTTACCCTTTTCTTGCACTTCTTCAGCATTTGCTAAGAGCTCATTCAGTAGATAGGTCAACGAGTTGAGATGGACACACGCTGCGCACTGCTCTACCACAACAATTGTCCATACGGTACATTGGTTCGGTCGTATCTTTCTGAGAAGCTTACTAGATGGAACCTTAGCTGGGAATCAAACAACCGTGTCATTTATGGAGGAAATGGAAAAGCCTCTTTTATCCCTCGTCAACTCATACTTCTCCTTCATTCTTTTTTCAATGTTGTATCTTGATCCTTCCCATCAAATATTGGTGTTGGGTCGACTCCTGCAAGAGGGAGTCTTGTAATCGATGCTATCAACTCAACGTCCACTGATATTTTCTTTTCAATCCATAGACATCTGCCATGGAAACATACCAGTAATTGATTTACACAGGAATTTACTTCTGTTGTACGACTGAAATGCAGCATTTGCATCAACGAAAATAGACTTCATTTGTACAATCTTCTCTCCCACTCCATTGGAACTGTGTGAATGGGTTTGTCATCGGTTTCATAAACAGTAATCATGTATATGTCCATTACAATTTCTAGGAATTTACGTAGGTAGTGGTCGACAAAGCCTATTTTCTGCAAATTTGGAATAATGTTTTTTGTTACCTGAACTCCTTTCGGTATGGCTAGCGTTACCTACGGATACTTGGCATTTTTAACAATTACGACCTTAGGCGCATCTGTTGGACTCGATGAGACATAATCCAACAACATGGATGCAGATCTTGTTTCTTCATCATTTGGTGGAGGTGTTGTTGCTATCGTGTGACTGGTTCCATGTCCAGAGTGTTCTTTCTTAATGGGTGTGGCGGGTCTGGTCGTAAAACAACTTCTGGAATTACTGGTGATTATGAAACTTCTTTTGCACCCTTGGGAGACTATGAAACAAATTATGCATTGTCTTCCATAGATGGTGTAGGTGATAGAATCTAAAAACCTAATTCTTGGATAGTGCTCGTGTTGGAGACGAAAACGACCATACTCTGTGAAAAATGATGATGGATCTTATAGTCGCGGACAAATAGTTCAGTGCAAATAGTCAGATGCAATATAATGAACGATGCTTCGTAGGTAAGATGATATATGTTTACCCATTCAATTAGTTGTTCTTTCAGACGATCATGCAATAAATGGAAAGGTGGTAGCAATTTCTGTCACATGGAGCAATATTTCTAATCATTACAAAGAAACCGCCAATCAAACCAACACTTAGCATGTCATTTCAATCAATAGTTATTGTGCATTAATGGCAAAAGTGATTAAAAAACACATCGTCGAAATCTCTTGCGTCCTTACATTAACTGGTAGAGAACTGCCACATGCGACCAAAATTCATTGCATGACATAAAGTATTTTCATGTGACGGGCATAGAGCCTATGACAACAGTTCTTTTCTTGCGAGAGACAAACAGCTTGTGAGTAAACATTCATAAACTTGAAACAAAAACACTCATAATTTTTGCAGAAATAACACTCATATATTTGTGACTTTTTATCCTTTTTATGTTATTTTTATTTTTTATTTTTACTCTTTTTGTTCTGTTTTTGAATTCTCAGCGACCAAATTGTGACTATTCTGATAAGGATTTAACCGACTTCCATTCACCAACCCTTTGAAGGGTGTTCCATCTAATTTTTGTAATTGTAATACTCCTCCTTTAGTGATCTAAATGATAATAGATGGTCCCATCCAATGTGTTCTAATCTTACCATGATGCTTCAAAAAATTACTGTCGTACATAAGAATAAGATCTCCAATGTGAAATTGCTTACTCTTAATATGTCAGTCGTGCTAAGCTTTCTCTCGCTCCTTCTCAACATTTTGATGATATCCTACGATGAATAATTCTTCTTATAATTGTACAAGGTGCAACAATATTTCTTTGACAACACCAACCTCAATCAATTTAGTAATTGCATCTATGCTTAGACTGGGTATAGTATATTCCATCGGCATGACAACCTCTTATCCAAAGACAAGTCGAAATGGAGTGTGTCCTGTCAACTTTTTATAGGTGGTGTGATATGCCCATAACACTGCAAGTATTTTATGATCCCAATATTTTGTTTGAACATTACATATCTTTGTCAATGCGTTCTCTAGTATCTTATTGAATTCCTCGACAACACCATTTGCTTATGGAAGATACGGTGTCATCTTTCGATGTTGAATCTGGAATTCTTCAGTTAATTCGTCGATCAACTGATTGACAAATTGTGTACCTTGATCACTTATCAAGATCTTTGGGAATTTAAATCTAGTCAAAACATTATCAAACAAAAATATTGCAGTGATCATGGTATTACAATCCTTTACTGGAGCTGCTTCAACCCATCTAGTGAAGTTGTTTGTCACAATGATAATGTAACGTGCACCTGTTCTTTTTCCTGGTGGATTAATCGTTTCAAAAAAATCAACAACCCATTTTTCAAATGGATGTAAAGTTATCCGAGGTACTAGCGACATTTCATCTAGTCGTGACGAATTTCTAGTTCTTTGGAAGAAATCACAGCTACGACAGTAATCTCTATCGCCAGCTTGTAGAGTGGGCCACCACAATCGAGCCTATAAAATATTATGCACTATAATTTTTCCTATGTAATGACCTCCTCTGATACCAATATGTGTTTTATTCAATTCCCTTTGGTCTCTCATGTTCCAAAACTCAACAACGAAGGGTTTCATCTGGTCCCATTTTGTACAATCGTCCAACAATCAATTGGAAATCTGTAGTTCTTACAACTAATTGTTTCTTCACTATTGTAGTGAATACGACTGGTGAATATCATGTAGTCAAGAGATGTACAATATATATGTAATGATCATCAAACATATTAATCACAAATAGTTGTGCATCAGGAAGACTATCGTTGAGATTACCTAGTTCTTCACCACTTTCTAGCTTCGACAAATGGTTCGGTCTTGAATTCAATTGACCTAGCTTAACAATAATTTTGAAATCAAATTCTTGGAAGAGGAGAATCCATCGACAAATAATCCCCCCAAAAATTGGCTTATTGACCAAGTATTTCAATGCATAATGGTTTGTGTACATATTGAAATGTCCTCCCAGCAGATAGTGTCAAAATTTCTGAAGCGCATATACCATAGCTAGTCCTTCTCTTTTTGTCATGGTACAGTTCTTCTCCACCATTGATAATTTTCTGCTAGCAAAGGCAATAGGATGATCAATAGACCCATCACCTGGCTACGAAGTACAATGCCAAGTGTGACAGACAACGCATCGACATGTACATGAAACTCTTTCTTCTAGTCTGGACAAATTAATGTGGGTGTTGTAACCATCTTATTCTTCGAGACATCCAGACTCTCTTGGCATTGTTCACTCCACTAAAACTTAACATCCTTCTTCAATAATTTATCCAAAGGATTAGTTATTTTTGTGTATGCTCTGATAAACTTTCGATAGTACCATGTATGCCCCAAAGTCATTCGCAACTATTTTACCGTCGCATTTGGTGGTACGTTGACAATGATCAAAATTTTAGCAAGATCCATCATATTCCATCACGTCAAACCACATGACCCAGTAGAATTCCAAAAGGGGCACAAAAAATACACTTCTTTAAGTTAAGGGAAATATGGTACTATCGACATTGTTCCAACATCATTATAAGGCTCTCAGTATGCTCTTTTATGAGCTCAAATAATGTACAGTCATCGAAGTAGACTTCATGAAACTTATGAATGAAATTTTTGAAAGTAGCTACGACTATCCTAGAAAAGATAGTATGAGTATTCATGAGTCCAATAGGCATTACCATATACTGGAAACATCCACACTCTTTCGCAAAGGTTGTCTTGTGTCGATCTTCCTTTGCGATTATGATCTAATGGTAACCAGAGAATCCATCAGCAAAGGAATACACTTCCTGACCTCGACACTCTCCAATAATTCATCTGTAAATGGCATCATAAATGGGTCTTACAGACAAGAATCATTCAATAGGATTAGGTCAACATAGATACGCACTTCACCAGAATTTTTATTACCATGTACTACCATAAGGCTAATCCACTTAGATTCTTCAACAGGTTCTATGATACTCGCATACAACATTTTGTCTAACTTTGTCTTAACTTTTTCTTTGTACCTTGGATTAAGTCGATAGGGTCGCTGCTTAATAGGCTTTTCATTGGGCTTCAAAGGAATCTTCGTTTCTCTAAGGTCTCCAACAATTCCCTTCATCTCTGAAAAATTCATGGGAAACAAATACTGAAATTCATGAAGTAAATCTATGATATTCCCGATGATCACGTTATCCCAATAATCTCCAATATTAGCAAACTTCGGGTTCTCTAGAGAACCAATATTCACTTTCTTGATTTTCAAAGGATTTAGAAAATGGTTGCTTGAAACATTTAATCCTTCCACCATGCGAGTACCTCCATACTCAAGAATATTTATGTCTCACGGGTCATCATCATCAGGTCCACCTGTCACATTATAGCATTCCATCGAATGTTGGACTGTCGCATTGCTCTAATTAAAATTTTCCATCAACATGGGAATGTCTTCAACGATCTTCATCTTGATTACTTATAGAGAAACATCAATTGAAGGACAATCATCAAAAAATTCAAACGTATTGGTGAAACTGGTAGCTAATTCTTCCCACTCAACTATTCCTCGTCACAACTCCATCGACGTATACCAGTTTCTTTGTATCATATCTAATGTAGGTACAAACCGATGGATCCATTCCTATCGTGGACATGCTTCCCATGTCGCATGAAAATGCTCAATGTGCCTGACAGGACTAGTCAGTCCTATGTATTTCTAACTAGTGTATATCACCTTCTCTCCGAATCGGACCTCCATAAATATTTGGCATTGGGGTCATTATGAAATAGACTGTTTATGTGAGACCCACCATCTGGAAAGTGTAGCCTTTAATGTAAATTCCAGAGCTAATATGCACCGAGGTTTTGTTACTTTTTCTTCAAATTATATCAGAAAAGATTCCAGGTTAGGGAAACCCAAATAGTTAGGTAAATCACATATCTCAAAACCTACTTGTCTCACGGATTTTCTAATTCTTGCACATATTCTCATTGACACTTCATTTAATTGGTTCTGCCAGTTTTCCATAGCTTCTCCAGAATCCGATGTGCAGGAACTAACACTTCACCAACTGAGTTTTTTGTTGGCCGTTAGATTCACATAGTCATCCATTGCATAGGTAATATTGTATATATGGTCCAAGTATCCATATTTTCCTTCATTATTTACCTGCTTGACATACCTTTAGCCTTCTAGAGGATCAAGTGGTGCAACCACCCTCAACTCTGCATCTTCAAACGTTAATATCCTCTTCTTGAAATTGATGATAGTTTGACTATCAACTGCCTAATTGATCCCTAGAAGCATATGATACAGATTCATATCATTAACAATGTCGATCACCTTAAAGTATGCATAAGTGCAAATTCCTTCTATCTCAATAGGAACCTGAGTCAGTCGACCGATAGGTAAAACCTTCGATTGAGTAGCTAATCTTAGTTGGACACGAGACCATACTAGTCTCGAATTCCACATACTTTCTTATATATGTATAGTAAGAATGTTAACAGTGGATCCTAATTCTAGAATAATATAGTCCATATCATAATCTCCTATCTAGGCAACCATTCTCAGTTCATGACCAATTTTCAATATTTTCCCAATATGATTAACCCTCCTTTCTGGTCGCACGTCTTCTTGAGGTTCTTCTATTAAAGTTGTCAATTATGATAAACCATTTGTATCTTGTATTAGTGTTAAACACCTTTAAAGAAGTCTTTCATTTTACCAACCTTTTTCATGGATTTCTTTCAAAACAATTGGTTAGATCTTTCAGGAATTTCCAGGATTGGTCCTTCAGGAAGTATAGTAGTAGAGGTCGATGCTTGATTTATGTTGATGAATTATTATCGTGCATCCAAAAATAATTCCTTTTATTTCTGGACATCAACTGGTGTTTTCTTTTTCATTGCTGGTCGCACTCGTGGTTTTCCATATAGTGCTTCTTGATCTACTCCAATTATCATGTTCTCTTGTCATGACAGTAATATTTGGCTCCTGGATGTTCGGATTGGGATTCTGAGGGGGGTTCTTATTTCCCATGTTCCTAGCCTACCATCTCACAATGAACTGAGGACATTCCTCAACAATATGATCGAAATCCTTACAATACAAACAACACATCGTAGTAGGATTCGTGTAGTCTCTGGAAAAATGTCCAAGATGACCACAATTATAGAAAATAATTTGGCCTCTTCCATGACCAAATCCTACTCCTCACCCTTGGACTCTAAAAAGTCCACCCACTTGGTTGAGGGTATTGTGCTTGTGGGTACTGATCCTGAGGGTACTGAGCCTATGGGCATTGAGCCTAAGCTCACTCATCCTGCATTTGTTCACCATTATTCATCAGGTACGTGTCGGTTGTTTTCTCGTACAACAATTGATATGCTATGCAATATTTCTCATCATGGCCCACCGATAGACATAATTTATAGTATAGGTTAGTTGGTGCACTTACTATCTTTTGTAAATATAGGCATCCCTCCAACTGATATCCTCTAGTCTGGAAGATTCTACACCAAGGAATTCCTTGTGTATTCATCAGATTCGATGCTCCTAATGCAACATAATTCATAAATGTTGGGCATGAATCTTTATGATATCCTTTGGTTCTACATCCAGTACAGTAGACTTCTTCTTGTACTTCCTTCCTCTTCTTAATATCATGAAGTTGCAACATAAGTTTGGTAAGCTACAACTACATCTCCATCATTCCATCACCATTTTATCGGACTGGTGAATCTTCCAACTTCATAGCCAATTTGAGAGCCTCGATCTAAGATACATTTGTCTACTGCATCAAAGGAATGCACATATGCGGTAACATTGCTTGAATAAACCATTATTTGTGTTGGACGTCTGACATTTGAAAAATTACTTTGGTCATAAACATTCAACATTTTGAATATGGTTGAAGTCCCAAATAGACACCATAGGCAACTACTTAATCTCTTTAATCTTTGTAATGCACTACGACTCAAATTTAAGCTTCTTAAATTCATCTATCAATATTGTCTGGATTTGATATAATGTCTTCTATGGGATTCCTGTCGTAACCATAGATAATGTCATATACCAATCCAATGCACGATCTCTAAAATTCGTGATCATCTAGGATTTATTTATGGCCTCATCTTGGACCTGTCGCCCAGTCCATACAACTTCACATAGAAACTAATGCTGCTCGGGGTCCTCTAACCCATTGTGATTAAATATTGGTAGCTTTATATCATTCCCAACTATTCTATTTACTCTCGGGGTTTCCAAATTAAATATTTTGCTAGTGGGATTTCCCTGGCTACTATTTCCACTATTATTGTTAGTCTAATTAGCAAAACCACTGGGTGATGTGTTTCTAGATCTTACCTTCGGTGATGTACGTAGGGTTGCGGGTATGCCATAATATTAATCTATATCTAGTGCTCCTTCCTCCTTGTCTTTTTCATATATAATCTAGTACTCCTCTTCTTTGTCGTAAGATCCTCCGTCAAGGTGCAACACCAACTCGTAGACCTCTCCTATGACTGCACTACAATTTCCTCTTCTTGTCGCAGTCCTTCATCTCTTTCCTGACAAAAATCTTCTTCCACTCCTTAGATGTCTACCTCCTAGATGAGTCTCGTTATTACCAGAAAACATATCAGCTTATTATGATCCATCTTATTCAAACTTTTCTTGTGACATATCCCAGGTATCTGCGCACAAATATTTACTCGTTAGACTCCATTATCAGGATCCCTTTTTCACACACCAGCATCGTAATCCAGAGTTTCAAATATTTCATATATCAACCTCTAGGTCCTTGGAAAATTCTCTTTCCATCTTATTGTATGACCTTATTATGTCGAATGCAATCTCGATGATATATCCTCCCAGAATACTATCAACCCATAAGTTGATAGCCCTAGATATAGTATTAGTAGTTCTTTTCAACCGATGGATCAAATAAAGTATCCACTCTGTAGGTTGTCCACCTTGAAAATATTTCTTCTAGGTTGCTAACTTTGACAACCACTCATGCAATACATTGGGAAATTTGCTAAAAAAAATCTCATGAATGTCTGTGTAAAGGTATCACTCCAACCATTCAGTTGGGCTCAGTCGTGATCCTTCACTTTCCTCCCATGCAAACTCTAGTGCTTTATAATCAAACCAATCTTGAATTTTCAGCTTCATCGGGTGCCAAAACATATTCTCATTGAAATGATTCACGATCCCAACAATAGAATCATTTTTTGACATACTTTTGGTCGACCCGGGTTTAGATCCCTTGTTCGTAAACAAAGCCCAAGATATCGACCCAATAGAAAAGGACTCCATCATCAACACCTGCGATGCAAATGATGTGTCACCCAAGATATCTTATGGGGACTTCCAAAACCAGGTTTCTGCAGTTATGTTGGGTATTTTACTTATCATAGCACCGTCAGATCACTCGACCGAAACCAATAATTATATTTTTGTTATATTCATTCATTCAAGACAACCATCTATCGATCCATAGAAATATATACCAATATATAACATAAAACATTAACACATGTTTAATTCATTCGATGTGCAACACACACACACACACACACACACAAATAACTTCATTCACAACAGAGTCTATGTGACACATTCAAATTGGATCATTCACAATAGACATGCATTCGACAATAACACAGACATTAAAGACACACAAAGACAATATATAACGTGGAAACCCATCCAAGAAAAACCACAAAGGTGCTCTTCATCTAACATGAGAAATGGGTTAGCACCTTTGGTTTGCGCACTCAACTTGCAGACTCTTCTATAGATATTCTTTACAATTCATACATTCTTCTCTTGTCTCATTCTCTCTATTTTTGGTCTCTCTCTCTCTCTCTTTGTATCTCTTATGTTCTCTTATGGAAAGTTGATTTGCACACAACTTGGGTCGATCCTCTCACTCATCAATCAACCCGAACACAACTTGGGTTGGTGCTTTTATAAGCTTTTATGCTATTACACTTATTGATACTCTCAACTGTTAGTCGATAGATTGGATTTCTATTTTAATACATATTGTTACATCTAAAACACACACTATCGACCCAGATTACAATCATGCTTTATTGCTAAAATCAAGCTTTTAGTCTACTAGATCTTTACCCAAAATAAGTCAAACACTGCCTTTCAACTTGCTTTATTCCTCTTTTGTCATGGATCCTTCTATCGCAACTTTTCCTCGTCTTGCGACTGGAATCTTCATCTTTTTGGTCATTATTCTAGTTATCTTTTCCTAGGGCCAACAAAGATGCATTTTATAGCACATGGGGTGATTCATGGCTATATGAGGCTACCCTATTCACATGTTGATGATGATGGATATATCAACCCTATACAAAATTGGATAGAGAAACATGTGGCAATAGACACCAACCTTGGTGTGCTCACAATGTTTTATTATGTCTTCAATATCTCACCTTAGTTTTCAACCATGCAGTAACAGAGGTCCCAACCTATGCTTGTAGGATGTCAGATGTAGCTTTGTTTCTCTTTGTTTAAAAAAAATGGGTGATCTCATGTTGTTGATGAGATTATATAGTGGTTGTATTTCCCCTTTGATTTCACTTAGAATTACATCTTCTTGTTGCAGAGTAGGTTTGGAAGAATAAGCTCAATGTTCACAAGTAATATGTTTCAATTATATGTTCTCTTTGTCATTTTGGGCTAATGCATTTAATTGTAGCGCTGCTTCAGAATGAGTAGTTAGATGAACAATCTCAATTTCTTTGTAATGAATTGTGTTTGAATACATTTATTGTATGTAGTGGGGATGTAAATTTTTTTATCCAATTTGTTGTCAATAACCAACCCTTTGATCCACATTGCAAGTACAACAAGGATTTCACATTTATATTACACCCGACCATGGAGTGTAATCCTCATATGGAGCCAAATGTTACCCCTTGAAAATGCATGGTTCATTTTACATTTTCATGGGCCTTTTTTTCTCACTAGAAAAGTAGATACTTGGAGTTTAAGGGAAGTTACAACTTGTGGGAGACACTTGGCGGTCGTGCAGCTTATTCTACCTTTCTCAATCACCTTTTATCATTTGTGGCAAGGACGAAGGTGTGGAGGATCATTGATGGATTGATGGAGGATTGTATAATATCACATCAATTAATGATTTGAGCAGTAATGGAGCCATAGAAGATTATCACACTACTTTAAGAGATATCCATGACATGGTTTATGGTGAGTGTTACAGAGAGAAACTTCCTATGGATTGGGGTAGACCACAACAGACTGAATGACACCAGAAATCAATCCACTTCAATATGCAAGAGTAACAAATGTTGCTAACACTAAGGGATATGAAACATATCTTATTCCGGACGGTTGAAGTAGATCCACGTTGAGATTTTCCAACACGCTTGTATTTATAATTCACTCTCAACAACAACAAGCAAGACAAACATGATATATGTTAAAGTGTTAGGCCTACTCTAGCATATATAAATCCAACATGTATAAGCAAATATAACTACATGCATGGATAAAATATTCATAGCCATACACATGTAATGGACGAGAAATGGATATTTCTATTAAAAAGATACAGAGAGAGTAATGACAAACTCTTTCGGAACCTAGTCGAAATGGAGAAACTGATTCCTCCACCTGGGCCTCCACCACTTCAATCCTCCATCTCAATGCCAAGCATACAAATCAATGGAAAGCTTGGGAAGAGCAGCAATGTGTGCTAAAAAGGACAAAGGGATGTAGACTCAAGCATAAGCAAATGAGGAAACAATGAACCATAGTTTCCTTGCTCTCCAAATTATCCTCCTTCAATGCATCTAGGAGGCTCAATATATATCCCTCCAATAGACAATGGAGGTTTGATTCGGAGCGTTTCCAGGCATATGGAAGGCCAAGAGTCAAGTTATTCATGATTCATTGAGGAAAACTCCAATTTTTTTTGTTTTTATGCACATTTCCCGTTGTACACGGGCTACAGTGGAGCAAGTTGCGTGTACACATGGGTATCAGCTTAAAAGTCACGTACAACAATAAACAAGTGTTTTTAGGGATTTTATTCGATCATCAAAGTATCATTTGAGCAAGGGGGGTCCAAAGAATTTGCATAGGGACATGGAAGGCCATAAAGGTGTGATCTACCAAGTGTGGTAAAATAAGCTATAACAGATGCCCCCTAATGTGTGAGGTCAGAGGGGTAACATGATGAATGAAATGCATTATATCCATCCCAGAAGTGGAGTAATGAAGACCCAGGTGGAAGAACCAGCCACTCAATAGTAAAATACAACGACAAATCTCAGCACGTGACTACAAATATACATGTAGCACTCCCGAATACATAAGATTACAATGACCATGAATAGGCATAATAGACATATGTCACATGTGGTCATCGCCACGTACAATATATAGTGAACAAGATCTCCATAATGGATGTAGATGTCTAACAATACATTGGAATATGGTAATGAGAGATCACATCTCATAAATACTGGCATGATCAAAGAGGTAGCATATGTGGAATTCCACCAAGCTCGAAGGCCTTCTACGCAAATCGCTATGAGTACATGTCCCATCATGCGGATAAAGGTGTTGAGGTCAAACATGATGGACCGTTGTTTGATTATGGTCATTGATGTATACCGTTAATAGATGCGAGATATCCCACTGATAATGATAATGGGAATCAAGGTACATAGTGCAATATAACATGTGTGAATAGATGTGTTGAGTTCAAACACTTGAAAGAATCCACCGATCAGGAGACATTGATGTATTCCCAAAACTTCTGATGACGAGAGAACCTACCATCGATGACTGTAAGTCTCGAGGAACTCAATGGAATCTAGACTCCTATTCCAGAATAAATGGTCTAAATTTGATGGAATGGAATCTGCTGGAAGGAGGGAATTAAGGCATCCCCCATCAACCAACACGAGGTAATCATCAATGCTTGATGATTCGGAAGAGCTCGAATGAACAAGATGTGCATGAACTAGTAACTGTATCGGGAATGGCTGATATGCAAAGACAAGATAAGTGAGGAATGGTTGACTCAGGATAAAACTTCCTCCAAACAAGAGCATAAGGCAGATGGTGATTGAATAGGTAGCATAGACTCGACATTTAAATTGGGACAACTTTGTGACACATGAGGCATTGACAAACGCTCCATAGGTACTAGAAGCATAATTTGTCGGTGGAGAAAACCCAGAATAATGAGTACAACTCCTAAAGTCATACTAATAACCCAACCAATGGATGTGATACACAGTGCTCTGTTCGAAGGCGACACGACTCGACAACTTCCAAAAGTATTATCATTTCCCGTCCGGATTTTTATGTTTTTAATTTTTTTTTGGACTTTTTTCATATTAGAAAGCTTAAAAAAGAATAAAAGTGCTGATAGTACATAGGTAGGAGGAGACGAGTGCCATGAGCAAGCAAACTAGTTCCAAGCAGTGCAACATACATATGCTCAATGCAAGGAAGCATGTGTAGGATAAGGACACTCGGGGGAAGGTCTCCTCCCAGTAAGGTATGATCAAGCTACAAAGGATATATAAAAAGGCTCTACTTGGCTAGGATTGAGACAAGGTCAGGATTTATGGCTTATAACTCTAAAGCAAAGAGTCAAAGTAAAGCTCAATAATGCAAGAAAAACACATGAAATGCAATTACAACTTGATATAAAAGGGAGTCCTTGTGGGAGATGGCCAGCATAAATTTCAAGAGGAATATGAGGCTCTTGCTCAAAGACATGACAGGACTATAAGGGACTCCCAAACCTAGTGGAAGAATCTCGCCATGGGTCCCAAATTGCAAAGCGGGATCTAACTAGGGCACCCATGAATGGGAAGGCTCTACCACTTACATAATTCCACTTCTAATAGCAATGTGAAGGTTTCGTGACATTATAAAGTGGTTTCATACCTATAGTCAAGGCGACAAGGTCATAAGGCGATGCATAATGCAAGCGAAAATGTGGTCCTAACCTATATTCCAATTTGAAGTTATACCTGTAATAGATACGAACGGATCAAGATCTCAGTAAAAGTACACTCGAATAAGGTCCCTACACCACAACATTAGGAAAAAATAGTTCAAAAGAGTCAATAAGGGTCAAAACTATAGAGTAGTGGGTAAAAGTTTCAATTTTTTTCTATAAAATAGTAAAAAGGTAATTTTCACCATACCATTTGAAAAGTTTACTACACATAGTGCATTGGAGCTAGTTTGAGCCACGAACTTCAAACACTCATTTCGGGAGCTACGAGCCACGCAACCAAGAACCGTCTGAGCCAGGTAAATCTATATCCCACACTCTTTCTTTTCAATTGTTTTATTTTAATTTTTTAGTGGTTGATTTTTTATTTTGAAGCACCCCTAGTTTGGTATCTTGGCCCACACGACCTATAGTTCATCGGGTTGCGTATAGGGCCGAGTATACGTGGTAAATCCCACGATTTCTGCGTATATTCACAATTGTTAGGGAAAAATTTGTGTATCAGGTCACGCATACCAAATTTCAAGGAAAAAACTCATCAAATCTTGTGTTTTTCTTGCAAGATGGTGTTGGAGTGGCGTGAATGTGAACACGAAGATGTGGATAGGGAAGTACAAGGTAACATGTTTTCCCAACAAGCCTTGAGGGCATGTGGTTTGTATAATTTTTGGTGTCTCAGGAGCTTGAGGGCTCAACCAAGACTACTCCAAATGCTCATGGATTACTGGGATTCAAATAGAGAGATCTTTCAAATTGATGGGATACCCCTTAGCCTTGAGGTTGAGGACATATATTTTATCACTGGACTATCCCACCGAGGCGAGATAGTCAACTTGAGAGCTTGAGGGGTTGGGGGTGGTATCACTATTGATGAGTACATTGTTGTCTATTACCTTCTAGACACAAAAAATATTGGAGGTTAGGTCCCAATGAACTCTATTCAGAACCTTGGCCTCAAGGCCATCGTCCTAGCATTGGCTAGAATTGTGGGGTTAGCATCTCTACATTAGGATTCCAGGCCTCTGATGTTTTACGTAGTCAAGTGAATGAGGTCTACTATATATGACTAGAGTACCTCTTTGTTGGGTAACATGAAACAACAATTGACAGACTACAAGTTGGGTAAAACAAGAAACTTTGGTTTTGCCAGCATTTTGAGTACCTTCTTCTTTGAGTAAGTACCGGGACTTAGTCCAAGAGTCCATATTGCTCCACCTAGTATACAGGATCCATCTCATATGCGTTGGGTAGGTGTGATGCGGTAGCTAGGAGGAGGAGGTGTAGCTACACCCTACCCACCTGACTTCTTCCACTAGAGGCATAAACAAATCGTGGCCATAGATGACTATCCCTATGCAAGGATATACTTCCGCGGTGATCTAGATATGCCTATACCACAGGGAGCCGCATATGGAGATATAGGTAATAATCCCAAATCCATTATTTTTGAATTATTTTATTTTTTGTATTTTTTGATATAATCGAATTAAAAACCATGTTTTTGGGTGGTGACACATACTAATACTGATCATGTAAATGCAGATGTTGGTCCTAGATGAACAAACCACCTCCCTCGACATCATCAAAGGGGGAGGGGTGATGATATACTAGGTGTGGATGTGGGGCATACGCTCCAGAGAATCCACATGAACTTTGTTCATTTGACACACAAGGTTCCCATAGTGCAAGTCAAGGACTTTCCTGAGGCGATGCAGAGGCAGGTAGTAGCCCGTGCATGGGTTTGGTTGCTTAGACGGTTGGCCAAGGTCATCATTTTTTTTCATGATCAACACCCTACTCCACAGGATTAGAGGCCTTGATGTACATTTTGTATCAACTGTGTAGTGTGTTTTGGTGGTTGAAAGCCCCAATTTTGTACCATGACATTATGTATTATGACACCACTTTTTTGGACTATATTTTTGAATGAAAAAACTTATAATGATCGGTTATTTATATTTACATGTGTAAATGTGATGTGAATGCTCCATTGTCTGTGTATCAAATGCCAATCTAGTACGTAATTTACATAACAATCAACAACCTGATTGTAGATCCTAGAATGTGAATGTATGTAATGTTTTCAAATTGTCGTCTAACAACTTTAATTGCAAGAATATTCATAATAAAGTCAGATCTCTAATATGATACATGCCATTTTAACTGTAATATCACTAACTTTGAGTCAATACATACCTCAAGAGATCGAATACCATCAGAGATGGCATCACGTAGTAACTCAATCATGACACTTTATTCAGCAATGTTGTTCGATGAAGGCCAGAGACATACACCTCTTGAAGACAAAACTAGACTCGTAGGTGTATAGATCACCCAAGTAGCCGAAGCCGAGTTTTGAGTGTGGCAGATGGCACTGTCAGCGTATCCTACATATACCAAATACTTTGTTGACATCTGCCACAACAAACGGAAGCAAGTCAACAAACCGAATCACTACAAGAAGATCAAACCTAAACTATGCAACTTTACAATAGTATACAAAGTATTAGCCTCGGCTGAGAATTACACATAATACTTTTTAAGATAGATCCCATTTCTAGGCTCCACCAAGGCTGTCCCCTCATAATCTACTAGCTCGTAAGCACCTTTCTCTAACACTCGTTTGACTACGTAAGGCCCATGCCACATGGGGTTGAATTTTCCCACCCCTAACGGTTCACTAGCTTGGTCATATAAGAGGACCAAGTCACCTTCACTAAAATTTCGGGGATGGACATACTTATCATACTGAGCCTTATTGTGACGGTTGTTTACTTCAAGAGCCACTAAGGCATCTTGATGATGCTCATCAAGTTTCTCTAAGTGGACCAAATGTTCCTCTAACTCAGAAGTTTCTGGTAAAAGTCCTACGGCTAGCTTCAAAGAAGGGATTCCACATTCAATCGGTAATATCGACTCCACTCCATGCACTAAATGATATGGATAAAAACCAGTGGCAGTCTTAACCACGGTTCGGTAGACCCACAAAGTAGGGTACAACATGATGTGCCAATTAGTTTTGCTTTGTGTGATGGTTCTTTGGAGAATGGAATTAAGGGTTTATTCATAGCTTCAACCTATCCATTCGCTTAGGGATAATAAGAAGAGGAATTCTCTTGCTTATACCCCACCTTCAAAGATAGCCCAACCATCATCTTGATTTGAAAGTGTCTTCCATGGTTTGTGACAAGCTCTCTCGAGATACCAAACCGGGTGATAATATGATTGAAAATGAAATACGTGGATCTCTCATCGTCGACTTTGATAGTGGGCATAGACTATTCCCATTTCGTGAAGTAATCTACAACCACTATAATATGATGATGCCCCCCAGCCGAAGCTGGGTTACAGTCCATAAAGACTATCCCCCACTTGCTGAAGGGACCAACGATGATAATTAGATGTAACAGGGTAGGATGCGAGCACATATTCTGTGTAAACACCTGGCAAGGGTGGCACTGCTTGACCGTATTAACACAATCCTTAAATATCAACAACAACAAAATAACCTGCTCTCAAATTGTTTTGGGCTGTAGCAAGCCTAGATAAATGACCACCACATGCCTTTTCGTGGCAATCATTAAGCACAACCTCAACCTCCTCATGTGTCAAACATTGACACAAAATGGAATCCACCCCACGATGATACAAAGTGTCACCGACAATGAGGTAGTTCTTAGCTACATGTCGTAACCATCGATGCTTATCCCGTGAGAGGTGAAGAGGGACCTTCAAAGTTTGCAAATAGATGATAATATCCCCATACCATGGGTCCACAGTCAAAATGAGGAAGATATGCTCATCAACAAAAGAGTCTTCATGAATCTCAAATTCATCCAAACTAGAAAAATATGATATGTGCTCCACAAAGATCCACGATTTCTTCTATTTTACCGAAACAAATTCAAGATCGAATTCTTGCAAGATCAGAATCCATTTATTATATTTTACCCTATCATTTGTCTGGTTAGGACAAACTGAAATGGATTGATGTGAGCCACAACCAAAGTCTAGTGAAGGAGTATGTAATGTCTCAACCACTAAACCGCATGGATAGTAGCTAAGGCTAGCTTCTCGACATGAGTGTAATGAAGTTTAGCATCAATGAGGTTTCATCTAAGATAATAGATAGTGTGCTCTTGGATTTCCTCATCCTCTTGAACCAAAACCATTCCAATCGTCTCTTGAGATGCAACCACATATAACAAGAAATCATGGCTATAGTCGGGTGGACTAAGCACGGGGGCCGATGCCAAGGCTTTCTTCAATGCATCAAAAGACTCATGGGCTCGCTCATCCCAGATAAAAGAAGTGTCTTTCTTCAAAAGGTGCATGAAACCCTTGGTTAAATTGGCAAAATTGACAACAAACCTTCACAAGAAGTTAGCCATCCCTTGCAAACTCTGAAGGTGTCTGATGGTGCACGATGGAGACAATCGAAGTATTGCCTCAACCTTAAGGGGGTTGACCCTAATGACCTCCTTAGAAATGATAAACCCTAGTAAGAAACCTACTTTCACACAAAATATGCACTTTTGTGGATTTAACCGGATTTGATATCAGCAACATCTTTCGAAAACCAAGCATAGATGGTCAGGATGATCCACTCTTAAATGAGAGTGAGCAACTAAATCATCAATATGCACTTCAATAATTCACTTAAGGTTGTGAAAAGAGAAGGTCATTTCCCATTGAAAATTAGCTCTAGCGTTTTAAGGTTGAAAGGCATTTTTCGGTATGCAAAAGTACCCCAAGGAAAAATGAAAGCAATTTTATGTTCGTCCTCAGGTATAATCTAAATCTGATTATACCCTGAAAATCCGTCCATGAACTAAAACACCTCACTTCCTGCACACTCATCCAAAATCTGATCTATGAATGGTGTGGAAAAGTTATCTTTAGTACAAGCTTTGTTTGGGGCTTTGAAATCAGTTCACACACGGATAGTTCCTTGCTTCTTATCAATTAGAATGGGATTGGATACCCATTCAGTTAAGGGAATCGGATAGATAAAGCCATCCTTAAGCAACTTATCTATCTCTGCCTTAATAGCGGGTGCCTTACGGGTATTCATCACACATAAGCATTGTCGAACAGGTCTAGCGCCATCAGGATAAGTCTTGATCTCATGTTCAACAATCTGAGGGTCTATTCCTAGAATTTCATATTACGACCAAGCAAAAACATCTCGAAATTCTTTGACGAGCTTAGTGTATGCTTCAATCTCATTGGGGGAACAATTCGCCCCAATGTAAATATTTTCTACTTTGCTTGTACTTAGAGAAATTTTGATAGGGATAGTCGGTGACAAATTAGCCATGTTACATTTGGCATACTTACCAGGAGCGCCTAGTGGGATCACAAGACTACCAACTTTCTCGCTAAGGATCGCCCTATAGTCATCACACTCAATTCATTCAAGCTCGAGGAGAAAGTAATATCAATGGTGTAACTCCTCCCAAGGCACTTATAAACCATTCATGGCTTCAAGAATAGCTTCATCCGAAGGAAAAGTGTCATTGAAGCAATCATGAGAGTGTGACGATGCAACCTCCCAAGTAGGAAGTGAAAATGGGTCCTCCTCCTCTGTCCACGAAGAGGAAGGACTAGGGTCTACAATGAGACCAAGAGTAGATTGATAAGTAATCACCGTTGTAGATGACGGCATGTCCATCTTGGTAGGTCTAGGATCTTCATCCGAAGTGCTTGGAAAAGGGAGGGTCCAAGGATCTTCCAAATGTGAAATGGAATCAAACTCAATGATGACAATTCACTACCAATACTAGAACCTATGGTAAGAATTGGTGTAGAAATATTGAAAGTTCCCATCAATTACAAATACATTCCCACACCAACATTCTCAGTTGTCAATTGAGAATTGTCAATAACTGGGATAGTAGCTCTCGACGATGCTTTCATATTAGAATTATCAAATAATTTTTGCTCGATCGTGACAATCCTATCTTCGAAAGGGAAGCAAATAATTCAGAAGAGGGATGACACGACCTCTCTCATGTTTTAAATCCAGTTACAACCCAGTAAAAGGTTATAGTCAAGGGGTGCCTCAACCACCTCGACCTCGATCGACACGCTCTTCCCTCCTAATTGGACTTCAAGAGAAGGATGTATACCATGTAGCCGAAAAGATATCCCATCAAAAGAATTCAAGATGGTCCCATATTTTGACAAAGTGGGAAAACCTAGACCTTTCCAACAAGTTAAAGACATCACAGAATCCATAGTGCCTTCATCAATTATTGTGTGTTTAATGGTGATGTTCATACACTCCACGTGGACTAGGAAAGCCACATGGTAAGGCAAGTGAGACTGGACTTCATGGGTTTCAAATTTAATCACCGTGGAAGGATGTGAATCAACCACCATAAGGGTAGACAACAAATATTTCCTCTGCGAAGGGCAAGTTTGAAGGACTTCTAAGGAGGACATCGCACAAGGAGTCTAGCCCAAATCCTTGACAATGGAATAGTGTTGGGCGGCTCAGGCATTAGTATTGTGCCTCAAGCGCTTTAAAACTCCCTTAGGAATGCAAGGTGTAACTTCAGGCTTGTCGATATGCAAAGGGACCTCGAGAGGAGAAGGTTCTTTTCCCAAGTCGGGTTGTGATGAACCATAATCTTTTGCTCACGTTACAACATTCTCTATAGACATCATGTTGATGCACCCATGGCCACTTTTGGTGTTCAACGGGTTTTGATGCCCACTAGAATCACTTTTCAGAGTCCACGATCCTCGAATTAATATTATGATTATATGGTAAAGGATCTGCTAACACAACTGGGCTCTATGCAATGAATTGCAAGGCTTCATCGATATGAGGGCACAAGTAAGTGAGGTGATATCCCACATAAAGCTTGCAAGGGAACTTAATCTTATGTTTAGACTTCTTTCCCCCCCAAACATCAGTATCATTCTTGTCATAGTTAGAATTTCCATTCCTATTCCCACCTCTATGATTGTTTCTTCCCTTTTTCTTGTTCTGTCTGGGCTACTGGTTACCCTTCTGGTTCGACGATTGCACATAATGTACATCTACCGACTGGGTGGGATGAGACAAAGTTGTAGCTTGTCCTGACGTAGGCTGGTTAATAGACAAATTCTTCATTTGATTCGTAACCAAGTTTACGAGTTTAGTACTTGCAGAGCCAACAATGACAGCAACATGTGTCCCAGGTTTGAACTAAGGATCGAAATTTGATCGTTCTACATTTGGAATAATCTCATATAAGAGCCCAGACTAAGCGTAAATCAAGTCTAGTTGATGAGCTCAGAAAATATCATGTTCCTCGTTTATAACTACATATGTGGAAACACCCTTTTTCTATATACGACAATAATGACTTGAGCAACCATTCCAAAGGGAACTCTAGTGGAATGTTGGCCTTAATCAATCGCTTTCGTCTACCCCACTCTTGAATATGGTATGAAATATGCGTGGCTTTATCTTACCGAAATGTCGACAAGACCTTAGTACCATCATTGTAATGCACAGTAGTTGAAAGTGGTTCAGAAAGGTCATGGCTAGGTCATTGAATGTACGATATGTGCCCCTAGGCAACTCTATATACCATTTTTTCGTAGGACCCGTGAGGGTGCATTGAAACAATTGTAAATGAACGGAATCATGATTTAAAGAATTGGAAGAGAACCATAGGTGGAAAGTGGTAACGTGATATCTATGTTTCTCACCACTCTTACCTTCTAATTTCGGGATGTCAGAAGGAAGCTTAACGGGAACAACCAGCCACATCGAATCATGACCAACCAAATCGTTGGTCAACTTCGATAAGTCATGTAGATTTAAAGTAGCTAGGAAAGGGATCCTAGGTTGTGCCATTCGGTTCCATGCTCCCTAACAGTATTGATCCATATAGGGTTGTTGGTTGTAAATACTGTGGCCTTGACCATTCGGATAATAACCTCCTCCCATCTAACCCATAAACAAATACATGGGGATACTATAATTAGGAATACCTCGAGAATGGGGCACTACATAGCCATAATTATAATAATAATAGGTCGATGGTCGTCCCCCGGACACATAAGGAGGTACATAACCCCCTGGCATAGCATTACCGACATATGTGGGGACCACATGGATATAAGTAGTACTCCGTCTCGAAGAACCGTGCGGGTTGTAAGGAGGGTGTGTCATGAAAAACACATTCGAAGGAACATGTATAGAAGACGATGGAACTTATGATGAAATATATGAGGTACCTCCAATGTTCACATGTCTAGGGTCACCTCCATTAGAAATGATCCCAGTGGTATTCCTGGATGAGGTGTAAGGAATTCCTCCCAAAAAGGGTGTGGAAGGTGCAATATGACAACTACCAAATTGATCGGCATGGAACGGGATGGTAGTGCCCCCAAGAACACCACTAAGACCAACACTAGGATTGAAAACAGATGACGACAAACTATAGGTCATATATGGCATGCCAAATATAAAAGGGCCAGTGCTAGAGGGAACAGTATGAGTCTCATCGCTTGACCTTCGAGGAGTAGATTGTCGGTTAGTATTTACATAATCTGAAAACTGGGATCGTGCATTATATGACGTACCAACCTCAAAAGGATCAGTTTCTTTCAAAGTCCCATATACACTAAATGACACATTCCCCATCCCAGAGGACGGAGAAGGAGGGGCTTCTAGGATCTCAGATGCATGATTCATGATGAGACTCGTGTGTGAATCACAGTGAGTATGAGTCCACCTACATTATCTAACTCTATTTCACGAAGGAGCAGGAAACACAGAAGGCGAAAGGCCTTCTAACCATCGAGAATGGAGAGATGCGTGTCCTTGATCCACGACGACTCCACAAAAATAAAGAGACTCGACTAATTATGAACCCTAGAGCAATCTAGCGCACACAGAGCAAACTCCTAAGAGAATCTAAGCCATAATGCAAGTAATCCAAGGGGAGGATAACTGATCTCTCGAATGTAGCAGGTATGTCTCACCTAGGAGAGGCTTGAGACTCCCATACACTACAAGCATAGGTGTGTAACGAATTATAGTGGCCCTCAGCTTCAACGCATAAAGAGACTGTGTTGTCTGACCCATACCTAGCCAGGACACTCATAGAATAACCTCTGCAAGTACCCCCTATGATACCTAGGTAAGGAAACTAAGGTCACCCCAATCTAACCAATGCTCAGGCGGACAGTCACAGGTAGGATCTACCATATGGGCAGGGTAACAAAGCCCGAAGCTCGAAAGCACCAAAGGTACCTCAAAAGCCCCCAAATACAAATAAGATCCTGGAAATATCTTCGGCGCTACACAGAGAGTGGAAAGGGGCTATCCCCACCACAAACGTGTATGCTACCTTGTGCTTAAATCCTATGTAAGAGGAGCCTCCTAAGAACACTAATTATACCAAGGATTTCACTCTCTCACTTGGACAAACACCTACTTGTTTTGTTTAGTCTTGGAGAAATTTACTCACAAAAACCTATTCCAAGACTCTAAAACCTAAGCTTGTTGATGTACCCTATCAAATAAAAATGTGTAATTCATTTTAAATTAAGCGTTCATTTTAGAGGCTGTGATTACTCAAAGGAAATGACCGTGCAACCAATGATGTTATGACTCAGCAGTGAAAGTAAATATGCACACTTAACAAACAATGCCAAGTGCAATTTTGTATTTAAATGTGAAAAAGGGGTATGCCATTACATGGTATGCATATTTTTCCTTCAGATGATAATGCAACCATTCCTATATGAAAACTTGACTACTAATCAACTAAGCAACCCTAATGCAAGTACTATGCAAATGCAAAAATGCATGAACATGCCAAAAATAAAATATTTTTGTATTTTTAAAATAAATGATATGTAAATGCAAGAAAATACTCTACAACTCCCAGACCCTGCAACAACTATCAGACAACAACCAAGCAAGACACTGAGATAAAAGAAATCTAATGTAGTAATACCAAAATGAAAAGGAAACAAGATGACAAGAACAACTTCTAACTAAGAAGCAAATAAAAAAGGCCTCTGGTAAAAAACAAAGGCAGTAGACATACCACAAAAGCATCCAAGAAGACTCAGCAACATTCAGAATCCACCAAACATCTCTCAGACATCCAATTCACACTCAAAAGAGGGGCATACACAACCATTTGCAGGAAACCTGCGTGTATACATGGCTTTTCAGACAAAACCTGCATGTATACACAACTTTAAAGCAAAAACCCGCGTACAACAAGAGAAATGGGGTAAAATGATAAGCTAAGACCTAAATTACTTCAACACAACACTACTGGGCAAACATACTTCTATACCNCAACTTTAAAGCAAAAACCCGCGTACAACAAGAGAAATGGGGTAAAATGATAAGCTAAGACCTAAATTACTTCAACACAACACTACTGGGCAAACATACTTCTATCCCCGACACAAAAACACAAAGAAACAAAGAGCAATTCAAAGCACATTGTGCGTCCAATCCCCAAAGAAAAACAAGGAACCTTCTCAGTGGAGTCGTCAATTCTGTTACAAAGAGAAACTTCCTATGGCTTGGGGTAGACCACAACAGACTGGATGACACCATAAATCAATCCACTTCAATATGCAGGAGTAAAAAATGTTGCTAACACTAAGGGATACATAACAACCTTATTCAGGACTGTTGAAATAGATCTCCATTGAGCTTTTCGAACACGCTTGTATTTATAATTCACTCTCACCAACAACAAATAAGACAAGCCTGATATATGTTAAAGTGTTAGTCCTACTCTAGCATATATAAGTCCAACATGTATAAGCAAATATAACTACATCCATGGATAAAATATTCATAGTCATACACATGTAATGGACGATAAATGTATATTTCTATTAATAATAAACAGAGAGAACAATGACGAACTTTATCGACACCTCGTCGAAACAGAGAAACCAAGTCCTCCACCTGGGCCTCTACCACTTCAATCCTCCATCTCAATGGCAAGCTTGGGAAGAGAAGAAATGTGTGCTCAAAAGGACAAAGGGATGTAGACTCGAGCATAAGCAAATGAGGCAACAATGAACTATACTTTCCTTGCTATCCAAAATTATCCTCCTTCAATGCATCCAAGAGGCTCAATATATAGCCCTCTAATAGACAATGGAGGGTCGAGTCAGAGCGTTTCCAGGCATATGGAAGGCCAAGAGTCAAGTTATTGGAGACTCATTGAGGAAAACTCCAATTTTTTTTGTTTTTAAGCACATTTCCCAATGTACGTGGGCTATAGTGGAGCAAGCTACGTGTACACTCAGGTATCTACTTAAAAGTCACGTACAACAATAAACAAGTGTTTTTTAGGGATTTTCTTGGATCATCAAAGTATCATTTGAGCAAGGGGGGTCCAAAGAGTCCGTAGAGGGACATGGAAGGCCATACAGGTGTGATCTACCGAGTGTGGTAAAATAAACTATAACAGTGATATAAGGGTCAAACACAGTCCAAGGAGATAAATGAGCTACCTTAGTTGGGATATGAAGCATAAAATGAGGTAAGCAAAGGAAAATTAATGAGCACCAAAGGTTGAATTCCCTCTTCAAGGAAGTGGCTAAATCATGTTGAAGACATGAGTAAATCCTAATGGAGGGATTTCCTCACATTTGGATTTATATTTTACCTTTCTGGGGTAAGGGCACATTGTTCAAGGCATTTTCTATATATATGGAGGTAAATCCTTTGCATTAAGATATGCCATGTGGTGTTTATGACATGATACAACAATGGGGAAGAGATTTTTTCCTATGGATGAGATAAGTGTCATTATGGACCAATTTTAATCATTAAATGGAAAAAGGAGCAAAATGTACCACATGGAAAAGCCCGAGAGCATGACACATGGCAAGAAAATAGGATAGAAAATGAACATTTTAGCTTATAATGATGACATGTGGCAATAAAAGCATTTATGTGGTAAAAAATAGTGTCTTGATGAGGAGCCTTCCACTTCTAAGGTTGAAAGAATTATATTTTGGATTCCTTGATCAAATTCTATCCTACAAAGAGGGACAAGCTATTCCTTGTAAAGAGGTATGTCCTCTCAAAGGGGAATTTAAAGCATGCTAAACATTTCACATGGATGGAGGAATGATTCATATATTTGAAGGAGTTATTTCAAGGAGGTAGTGGACACATTTCATCTTGTGATTAAATCAAATGCTAAAAGGTATGTTAACACCTGTATTTAACAAAAGAGATATAAGACCAAGGGGAGGTAAGATTGTGTTGTTTAAATACTTTGGTTTAAAGGTATAGTACAAAGGAGACTTGATAGTCTAAAGAGCAGCCAAGCTGGAAACAAATCCTGAGCCGCGATTGAAAGGAGGAGCAAATCCATGGCTGATACTCCTTCCGCCCTTCAAAACATGCGAGTAAGATAGGGGAAGTTCGGGCCTTTAGCCGCCTACGCACATCAAGGGCTGTAACATTGTTCGGGGCTGATCTACGGCTCATGCCAAATTCGCCGTCTGAAAGTGCAAGATAGTTAAGGAAATGGAGGATCGGCGGAATCACATATAATCCTCTCGATCCGACGGTGGAGGGACGGAATCGGATCACATCGGCGGTCGGATTTGATTCCGCGGCCGGAACCTACGCGGCGGGTAAGCATCAGGGCTTCCAGCGGAAAGGGTGTGTGGAGGTTGATCCAACGGCCGAGGATTGAAGACAGCATGGATCGACGGATATGTTGGTTTCTGGGAAATTAACATGCACGCGGGCTAATCTTTGAACCACCCAGCGGAATTTGTTACGTGCTGCCTGATCCGACGGTTGGAGATCAGAGCATAGTGGATCAACGGCTGGCAATGATTCCGGAGTGGAAACTTGTGCACCCGATAAACCCACAGAGCCTAGCGGAGTGTGATACGTGTCATAGGATCGGGTGGTTGATGAGCGCCAGGCAATCTCATCGACGGCCGAAAAGAATTCCGGAGGAGGAACAAGCGCGGAGGATAATCCCGGATTGCCCGGCGAAATTTGGTACATGGCACTTGATCTGACGACGCATGGTCAAAGGCAGATCTCATCGACGGCGGAGATTAATTCCGCTGATCTAAGTTGCCTGACAGATAAAGCCAAGGATCCCAGCGGAATTGAGTGGGCGCCACATGATCCAACGGCCCGCCTGTGGAGGAAGATCAGATCAACGGCTGTGGATGTGTCCGGGACCCAGAGTTGCACGATAGTTAAGGTCAGACGGCTCAGCGGAATGTGGGACGTGGCGTTTAATCCAACGGTGAGGGGTGGAAGTACGTCACATCGACGGTCACGAGCGACCCCGGAATGGAAACTTACACGATGGTTAAGCGCCAAGATGCCCGGTGGAAAAGGACACGTGGTGTACGATCCGAAGGCCAGAAATTTGCACAGAAGAGATCAAAGGTCGGAAATGAGCCCGGAGGAGAAAGGTGCACGGCTGTTAGAGATAAGTAGTGGTTGCGGAAATAAATGCTTCCCACGTGTCTAGTCGGGGCAGTCCTATAAAGGCAGAATTGACCTCTTCTGCGATTATTTTATTGCTCGGGACCCGGCGAAAAGGACCTGTCGATTTGGGCGCTTCCAGTTGTCAGTACCAGACGCGCTCCGAACACGCGCCTTCATAGTGAGCTAGGTAGGACCTTGATACTGTAACTCCTTCGCCCAATTATTATTATAAATTGAGAAATGGACCAACAGAGCGAGGCTTCTGTGTCTGGTCGGGTCCCGGATGAAAGGGAAGAATTCTTGGTAGATAGACACAGAGGTGTCTGCGACCCTTTCCTGTCTACAGGAAGTGTGTCTGGCAGCAAAGAAAGGTTATGGTCTTGTTTTTTGTAGGGAAATGATGTTCTGAATGTGTGCAAGTCCTTTTTATACTTTTTTGCCCTGGAGCAAACCCTCCACTTCCCTGAATTTGCCGAATGGTGCGCAGTAAATTATTCTCCCTCTCGGAGGGTCATTGTGAGTCAGTCCGCATCTAGGATATTGTGTAAAATTGATGCTTCAGTAGTTAGAGAAAATCTTAGTTTGCCCGAAAATTATCCTGGAAACCGTGAGCCTGTGAATGAAGCTGTCCTTGCTGAGTTTTTCTGAAGTTGCCCAATCGATGCTCGCTCTCGATTCCTGTCAAGTATCCTGAAGGAAGGTCAGTCCTTGGAAAGCCTCTCCTTACCTTACCCCTTGCACGTTTTTAGAACTGAGGTGCGATTAGTGATGTCTTTGGTTTGTCAGGTGTTGGGTCTAGATGACGATTGTCATATAGGTCATGTCGTCGTCGGTTTCCTGCTAAAGGTAAATTCTCTGAGTCCCGAGACCCAGTCAGCTCCTGTGCTTAATTTGGACGAGTGTCTTGCTGAGGCAATCCACCTCCAGCTGACTGAATTTCCCAAGGTCCAGTTTTTTAGGTTTCAAACACACTTACTTAACATGTTGATATGTTCCAATGTTACCGAATTGAAGTTCTTGAGTACTCTGTCCTCTTCTGATTTGCCGAAGCAAATCCACCTGATCGAATTTGCCGATTCGATCATGTCCGAAATATACAGGATGCTGTTTGATGGAGAATTACCCCGGGTTTTCGATGAAATGAAATATTTGATGCAGTCTTCACCTGAAGGACGGGTGGGAGACTGGTTCTTGTACAAAGATTACACTGTTTTGAGAGTGTACGGCTTTACTGGTCAGCCGTATAGGTTGCCTTCTTTTTTAACTCCAAGGATTTTTGCTCTGGAGTTTATGAGACAAAGGTTGTTATGAGAGGAGGAGCACTTCGGTGCTTTCAGGAAATCTTTAAATATTAAATTTCCTTTTAAGGTCGGCCCTTTCATTTTCAAAGGCAAAGGTGCCCTGACATGTATAGAGAGATTGATGGAACCTATGGATTTCATTAAGGATGTAAATATGAACTACGACCCCCACCAGGTGATTTCATTAAGAAAGCAAGCAAACAGGAACAAACCGTTTGAACATCAAGCCGTTGAAGGGTTATCTGAAACAGCTAATTTGCTCACATTCACTGACGAGTCCAATGCTAAAG
>LPNX011141394.1:113449-169704 GCA_001517045.1 Pseudotsuga menziesii | reverse complement strand
TAAGATTTGTGTTGAGAGATCCCTCTCTGGGAGAAACCATCAATTTCTTCCTAAAGTGGTTTTGCTGTTACCTCGGGGTGTGCCTCCTACAACCTGGGTACATTCTGAGTGCTAACAAGGTACATTAAAGATAAGTGCCCTACTTCTAGGGTTTTACGTCTCATTTATTATTGCTTCATTCTTTATGGTTTGATATGAAAGGTATCAATCACTAGTACAAAATGAGAGATAAGTGACCAGGCGACAAAAAAATTTAGTCACCATAGTTTTTTCAAGGAATAAATGACCAAACTTGAGAAATTTTAAGTGAGCTAACTAGAAATGACCAAGATAAATGACCAATTTGGTCATGAGATGAGAACTAAACTAAAAATGACCAAGATAAATTACCAATTTGGTCACGGGATAAGAAATAAACTAAAAATTACCACATAACAATTGGTCATTTATCTGGTCATTTTTAGTTGTATCACTCTGACAATGGAAAATTGAAATTTTGACAACGAATTTGTTCAATTTACTAAATTCTAACACTGCATATGGACATAGACCCCTTCTCTGAATCCATCTCTAATGTTATAATTTAGTAAATTGTAGACCCCCTCACGTGTCACAGCTCAACATTAATGCTTGAACCAGATTTGCACTGCTTACTCTATATATGTATTAAGAGGTCTCTCAATCCATCTACGGTATTAAAATTTATTAAATCATAAAATTTATATTACAATTTAGTAAATTTTGATTGAGAAGGATAATCATGGAGCATTCTTCCCTTTTTGACAAGTTCTTTGATGGAACTTGGCAATGAAAATTTACAATTTTAAAAATAAATTTGTGCGTTTTTAAAAAAGTTGTATTGCCATGGTGAGGTTTTTAGAATTGTAGGGGTCCTTACGTTATCCGACGAGAATTGTTAGGAACTCACGCTCAAATCTATCCAATTTTATCTCAAGAAAAATTTGTGAACTCATCATACGTGAATTCCACTAGAGATGAAACAACTAGAAAATACTTTTTGATCTTACAATTGTATTTGCATTGTTGGAAATTGATAAATATTTACGAAGTATATCCTATGATTGTTTGATCCCTCTTAATTGCATTGAGAGTAACAAGGAGCATATACAGCCTAATGTTGAGGAGATTATAATGTAACACAAATAAAATAAATTGAAAAATAAAACTACATAAAAACAAAAAAATCAATAATAACAAAAAATATTATAATAATATGATTAAAAAAAATATATATATACCATTTAAAACAAAATACTTTAATACTTAACTATGTAAGATCCATATTGACCAATATATTTCAAGAGGAGATATGTTGAACCTCCCATTGTTTGATCATTCTTGATTGCATAAGAGTGAGATGTATAATCAAGAGTGAGAGGTGGAATATAATGTAAAGCCAATAGAATGAATTGAAAACTAAATTAATTTTTTTTATAGAAAAAAAATCAATCATAATAATAATAATAAATATAAATTAAAATGGCTTTTCATTTATACTTAAAAGTTGATGCAAAGTGGCTTAACATGAATCTATGTCAATGCTAGTTGTGACCATTTAAGCCCAACCTAGCAATTTATGTCCACTAAAATCAAAGAAAACAAAGCAAGTCCACTAAAATTAAAGAAAACAAAGCAAAGAGATTAGTAGCACATAGGTGGGGTTTTTAGCAATATAAAATTGTAGGTTTGGAAAAATAATTTTTATAAATTCTACGAGCTACATAAATATATTTATATGATCCTTTTATTTGTTACATAAATATATTTCTATTTGTTTTAACCCAATAACAATTCATTACAAAATCCTTCCACTAGATAGTTTTTCATGTCATTTTCACACTTTAATTTTCAATACATTTTTTTTTATAAAACCCTTAATTTCCAAAGGTCCTAGAATAATGAGATATACACAACAAATAGATATGTGAGAATCGGAGATATCTTCAACTTTATAATGAGTGAGCATAGACATGAAAAACTCCCCTTGATAAAATTGTGTTGATTTTATATAAAATATATAAATAAAAAAATGCTAATAAAATGGTTCTCTCTTACAACTACACTATCTACATAAAGAAAAATATATTTCTACCCATTAACATAAATTAAAAATACATTTAATTACACACTTATAACTTGTTTTTTTAATTATTTCAATGAAAACCAAACAACCGTAACCATGCACTATATAATTAACACTAAACAGGGTAGGAATGGAACAACCGAAAATTAACTACAAACTATACAACACACTAATTAGTTTCTCTGAGAAGGCAACTCGTATTTAGTGTTTGTGTTTTCACGAACATTGTTCACCATTGTTGTAGCATACCCATTATCAATCCCTTTCCACTGACTCTGTTCATGTCACTGGAAAACCATGGATGATATGCATGAATCAAACGAGGAGAAAGTGATCCAAGGAAATGGAGAATACCCTGTAATAGAAAATGCAATGGAATACATTATACATCAAATGTGAACTACTTTTCTCATTGTTGGCTTATTTTGAGGTGCGTCTGAGCTAGAAGCGAATCCCAAATATAAGACTTCAATCATCTCATCTTTCATCAAGTACTGGTTGGAATCACTTTCTTCACAGAACTGATGACTAACCACTTACAATGGATTTCCATCGCCAATGGAATCCACCACCCATTGTCAAAGTGTAGTTGTTTCCTCCAAAATTTGGGTTGTTCTCAAAGGGCAAGTGGTATTCAGTGTTTGTGTATTATCTTCAGTTTTTGCAGTACTTAGAGTTACAGACGACTTTGGAGGCTCCATCATTCAAAGAAAATGGTAGGAAGACTTTTAGTCTTCCAAAGTTTCAATTTGTATTGACCTTATTTTTTGCTTTTTGGGTTTGTCTGTGGAGGTTTCAAGAGTTCTGTAGTCAATCTTGTTATTGATTCAAAGTGGGTTTATTTGGAAAAAGCTTTGAATATTTTTACGGTTTACGGTTTATCTTTTAATTGCTTTGTTGGTTATCTTTGGTCTTTGATTTCCAATGAAGACTTCAACACATCGTTTGTGTCCTCAACACTAATGTCTATGGGCGACAAATGATAATGTTTGCCCTGAATTCCATCAAAGAAATTGGTCGGTGGTTGGATAACCTTGTATGCTAAATGACTGATCTTGACATGAACATGAGGTAATTTCTCACTTTTAGTCTTTCATATTGTACATGGATAGGATTTTGTATGTTTTTTTATTTATTAAATTCCGTAGTCTTCAGATTAGAAGCTACACAAGCATTCACTCTTAATGAGTTTTTAGTCTGCCAAAATTTCCCAAGCCTCGCATTTGACTTTATCTCTGTTGGGAAAACTGATCTTTTATGGACCAGGTATCTCCTGTTTTAAAACATCTCCTAATTTACGTTCTGTAACACCCTCCAACACAAAGAAATGATTGGATATCTAACTTGCTAACTAGTGTTATTTAAAAACCCAATAGGAAGGTGGATTCTTCAGTTTAAGAGACTGGTTCTAGGAAATTGCACACAGAATAGCAAGCACAAAATAATAATCAAATCTAGAAGAATGTGTTCTAATGATTACTCAAATAGAAGGAAATGCACATAGGTTGTTATAGAAGTTACAATGCATTTCTCTTCAGAACTGAAAATCCATTTTACAAAAGTCATATGATGAGTGAATGACAAGCATGCATGTTTAAAAACAAAATTCATATTCGACTCTAACATAAATCTCTTCATAAAATGAAAATCCTTTGTATAAAAGTCATGACATGAGTGAGTGAAAAGCATGCCTGTTAGAAAAAAAATTGTTCCTGAGAAGATTTTTGTAATTATGAATTTATCTTATTGGGAAATGCCAATATGTTTTGCTGCTAAACATGCAGAAAGATTTATATTAATCTTGTTAAGGTTTATATGGAGGAGGTGATTGCAGGAAGTTTTGACATTGACAACGGTGGGGATGAGAGCTTGTGACTTTGATGATTCATGCCTCTCACAATACTGATATTAATGGTTTTATCTGGTCAATGGTTATGGGCATCCAATTATTTTCATGCAACCTACCCATGTTTTTATCACTTTGTTGGCTTCATGTGGTATAGGGCAGATAAGTCAAAGAAACAAGTTGGCATTTGTCACTTGTGATGTACATAGGTTGTTACAGAAGTTACATTGCACTTGAGACTTACCTAGTAGCAAGCATACTACTGTGTAATGGTGCGCATCTTCAAAGACACTGATCTCCTTAGTTTCTGCTATGTAGCTTGCTTTCTGCTCCCCACTATACTTATTCACCCAAAAAACCCTCGCATGAAAAGAAGAAAAGAAAGTTTTACATGAAAGGAAGAAAAGAAAGTTACAACATACAGACATATCAGACCTCCCCTACCCTCTTAAGAAGGTTGATGGTCCTCATCAACTTACAAGTACTACGTCTAGGATTTTTTAGTACCGTGGGGAAAATCCTCAAGTGAGTATGTAATTTTGGAATAACCGTCACGGAATTGTTGGATTCTTTGGGATGGATTGTTGTTTGTGCAATTTGGCTTCTTTGGGATGGATTGTTGTTTGTGCAATTTAACATGTAGGTCAATGGGAATTTTGAGTTCAATTATGTTGTTACAAAGATGGAGTACCAAAAGGTCTCCTATAAAAGGAAATACTCAGAAAGGAAAATAAATTAAAGTAGAGAAGAGAAGAGGGGAGAGGAGAAATCTATGTGCGGCATGGGAATCCATTGATCCTGAGTACAAACTATCACACCAGGTGGAAAAATACATAGAGAAGAGAACCACGAGAAAACAAATCTAAAAGAGATCGTCTATGAAGGGATAGACCCATCTCTCCTTAACATCCAAGGCTGAATGAAGGAAACTAAGAATAGTGTGTTGTCTTGAGGAAGAACAAGCAGAGGTCTAGGCCAACCTCTGTGTTTTTGTCTGGAGGCTGTAGGATGCCACTGAGGTCTGGTGGATCTTTTTTTCCACCTAGGGAGAGGTTAGTGTAGTCATGTCACTAATATATTAAGAGATAGTGGAGGGCCCCATGGGTTAGAACAAATCTGTAGTCTGAATATATGTCGATGTTGGACTACCTCTTAGTTCCCCTCCTTGAGGGTAACATACTGAAAAAGGAAGTGATCAGCTGGGTAGAATCTGGTTTGGTAGGAGGCTGAAGAATATGAGCTCGAAACTTGAGGGCCTCCTACATGTATAAGTTCATGCATCTTTGATTGAGATATCTGAAGAAGATAGTAAGAGTCTGGGTCCCTTTAAATAGGCAATGGAACCTCCCTATGATATCGTAGTAGATGGGCCAATGAAAGATGAAGTTATCCTCAATATTGATCTCCTGTAGATGGAATACTCGGTATGTCTCGTCAGATCGATCAATCTAGTGATTTGTCTCTACCCAAAGTCTATGGGATCCCACTCTGAACTATCCTAACACTCTGAACTATCCAAACAAAGTGCAAAGAGAATGCATGCATCTAGTGATGGAGAGTATACTAAGGCCGAACAATGAGACCATTACTCAACTCTACAAAGTGCTAAATGTAGAAGGCCATCTTTGGGCATAACCCACCTTGAGAGTATACCCAAGTGATCTGAATAAACTATCTCTAGATAAAATCCTTGATAAAATTGTTTCACTCATGTTTGAAGGGTAGGAGGTGCCCAGGGGCATCTAAGGAATATCTAAATGGAAAGAGCTAGTCCATTTGAATTCCTACTAACTCCAAAATATCTGAAATGCCCGTGAACCATCTGCAAGGTGAGATTGACGAATGGGAGGTTGTTTTACATATTATGTGACATAGGATCTTTCTGATAGGGTCAGCCACACTTTTGACATTGGCCATTGCTTGAACAAAAGGTGGGGGTGAAGGACCTTGTGGTGTTTTGGTTGAGGAGGTGTTATTCCATTTAAAAATTGCATTTTGTTTTTAAACATAAAGTTTGGGGGTCACTTCTACTCTAGAAAAGGTTGGCTGTCAATAATAGGCTTCATAGAGTTGGTGCGACAGATTCTGCATGTGTTATATGGTAAGAATGAAACTATTGACCACGATTTATAGAGATGTTGGGTAAGGTGTTTTCGTCGTGGTTTCAGCTAAATACCACTTATACTTAACAACCCTGCTTTCATGGAAAGTACCTCTTTTGGGAGACACTTGGATTATTAAGGACAATTGCAAATCCTTGCGGCACACAGTATTGATGGTTGTTATTGGTTTTATGTGGAAATAACATTGTCATCCCACAAGTCCTTCCATAAAAATATCTTATTCCTACTTAGACTCCTTGGACGAAAGCATGGAAGATCAAAAATACAAGTGTCTTCCACCTTGGTCTTCTAGCCAAGTCCCACCCAAGTCCCACCTAGCTTGGATGCTAGACATCTGCTAATAAACCAAATCTTCCACCTTCCCTCCTATTTCGCAAATCCTTACCTAGTAGCAATCATACTACAATGCAATGGTGCACATCTTCAAAGATGATGATATCCTTATTTTATGCTCCCCACTATACTTCCTCTCCCCAAAACCCCTCACATGATAAGAAGAAAATAAAGTTACAACATACAGATATATCAGACCTCCCCTACCCTCTTAAGAAGGTTGATGGTCCTCGTAAACTAACAGGTACTACATCTATGCTTCTTTGGTACCGTGGGGTGGATCCTCAAGTGAGTATGTAATTTTGGAGTAATTGTCATGGAATTCTTGGCTTCTTTGGGATTGCTTGTTGTTTGTGCAATTTAGCATGTAGGTCAATGGGACTTTTGAGTACAATGATGTTGTTACAAAGATGGAGTACCAAAAGGTCTTCTATAAAAGGCAATACTCATAAAGGAAAATAAATTAAAGTAGAGAAGAGAAGAGAGGAGAATTCTATGTGAGGCATGGGAATCCATCGATTTTAAGTATAAGAGATTGCATTGGGTGGAGAAATACACATAGAAAAGAACCATGAGCAAAGAAATATAAAATAAATGGTCTATCAAGGGATAGGCCCATCTCTTTTTAACATCCAAGGTCGAATGAAGGAAACTAAGAATAGTGTGTTGTCCTGGGGAAGAACAAGTGGAAGGTCTAGGCCAACCTTTGTGTTGTTGTCTAAAGGAGTTAGGCCGCCATGAGGTTTGGGGGATTTATTTTGCCACGTAGGGATTGGTCTAGTCTGGTCATGTCATTAAGATCTAAAGAGACAATAGAGGACCCTGTGGGTTCGTACAATTCTGTAGTCTGAATCTACGCTGATGTTGGACTACTTCTTAGTGCCCCTCCTTGAGGGTAGCATTGTGAAAAGGGAAGTGATAATGTCACATGCCCCAATTTGCAAAACAATTTTATGTTATTGAGGAACATTATGTTATATTTTATGTTAAATTTTGTAATTAATGACCAAGTGGGGTCAAATATAATTTAATGTATAGTAGAATATTTTATTAATAAATAAATAAAAGATGAGACAACAGCTTAGGGAAGCTGTTAAATGAGTGCTTACTGGTCACTTGGTGGAGGAGATTGGGTTGAGAGTAGATTGACATGTGGCGACATCCTCAAACTACTTCTAGTTGTTGTAGGTGGCAACTTCCCTATTTTTGTGGTCATGATTCCCCAAGAAAGTAGAATAGGAGCAGGTGGTTCATTAAGTAAAAACTGACCGAAAAGACCTAGGCATGCTAATAAAACTTCCCATTGAGGACAACTGGGGCTGCTCATTCTAGATTTGTGATCATTCTGAGTGAATGAAGTGCACATGTGAATTCGATGGAGGGGACTAGCTAAAATGAGTTTGAGGGGATAAGTGCTGAAGACTGAACTAGTGCAGCTATTCTAGGATGATTTTCTTACTACTGTAAGCATGATTGAGTTACTGCTCAGTGAAGTTGCAGAGGATCTTAAGATTACATCTCTCACAGAGTACTCTACTAGGAGGACTAGGAGACAAGCTCGGGGGTCCTGAGAATTGCAGTCCAGCTCTTCTCTAGGAGTTGGTTGGGAGGAACAACCTCCTTAAACTGTTGTCACCTCATCTATACTTCCAGGTTTTGCTTAGTTCAGCTATCTTATTTATTTACTGCATCTGGAAAGTTTAAGAGTTTTCATTAATATAGTATATTGTTGTTTTATTTCTGTTAAGGGATAAATAGGAAAAAATATATATGCTGTGAAAATTAGTAATTAACTAGATTAGGGTAAATCAGTAAGGAAGTTTTTGAGTAATTTGATAGATAGGGAAAATTACCGAAACTGTATTTTTCCACGCCTTTTGCAAGGCAGTACTCTAGTACAATAGGTATATTTATTTCAGATAAGTAGATTCATCAAAAACTTGAATGCGTATGCAAATGGTTACTTTCTATAGGATTTGTGTAAATTATTTACAGTACTTAGCTGCATTTGTAATATCTACTCAAGTATTTAGATTAATTAATTAAAGATAGAAGAATAAGTTTAAGGTAATACATACTAATATGTATAATATTTTATACACTAAAACTAGTAAAGTTATTAATTATAAATCTAGTAAGTAGACCTAAATAAATAATATAGGAACAATAATTATTTTAAACTAGGTTAACTAATTAAAACAATATTTTGAAATAAATAATTACCTAGTTAGTTTATTTATAACCAAAGCATGTAAACTAGGTTTACTAAAACAAAAATACTAGTTTTTAAAGCATTAAAAAGAATTAGGGTTTACAAAAGATCTGTTCTTCATAACAGAATAAATTCAAAAGTTATATTATCAAAACCTAGCAGTATAATCCAGAAATTACGGAAAAGAAATACATTAATTCAATAATAACATTCTCAGTCTTATTTACAGATTTCATTGCAGTATTATTATTTTTTACTGCTAGTAAAATATTCTTTACCTTTGGCCTTCAAAACTTATTTCCTTTAAATAAGAAACAAACTTCCTTGCTGATCTATTTTAACCCTAACCATCGAAATTGAAATAACAATAATAATAACTAAAATATAAAAAAAATATACATAATTTTAAAATAAACAAAGATATTGCTAATTCCACTTAAGTGATGAAAACCCTTTAATATTAAAAGCAAACTGAAGAGCCTTAGTTGGCCTATGACCTTTTACATCTTTTTGTCAAGGCGTAAAGCCTGAGCAAAAGTATCCTAAGTTAAACAGAGTAATCAAAATAAAAAAAAACAACCATATGTTTTTGGCTACGAAAGGCCTTCACAAAAATGAGAAGTGCAGTATGAACAGTCAGTATTTTGTTCTTTAAAAACCCTAAACGCATCCGCATCTAGCGACCCAATGGTCTGACAATGAGAGTCACGACTTAAAACCAGTTCCAAACATTACTGTAATAAGTTAATCATGGCCGAACAAACTTAAAACTATTTCCTTAAGTCTCGGTTGAGAGAGCCCGAGTTCTTCCATTGCAAACAGCCACTAGGGCTTTTAAAACTAGAAATTAAAAGAACAAACAGAGAAACTAATGACCATGGCCGAGGCAACAACCACAACACACTGCAGTGCCATCACTTCCCACCATATATTTTGTGCAGGAGAAACCCTAGGAGAAACCGAGGCATACCAGGGTTGACGCCCTCATGGAAGCCTGTGAGTAGATATTTTCAGCTTCAAGCTCGGACCTGGAGATCCTACACAGGGAAATCCCTAGTTCTGATTAGTTACTTTCATTACATAATATATATAAAAGAACTGTGCTGAACGAACTGTAAATAAAACATTTGTGTTTTTACCTTGGAACCGCGCAACTGTGAGTTCGTGGAAGAGCCAACCCGAGCCTCTTTTGCTTATGCACAAGTTAAAATGGAGCACTGCAAAGAGAGAAAGTGCAGAACGTAGTGGCCAAGAGAAAAATCTCCAACCACGACGAAGAAGGTTCCAAACTTTGATACAAAAACTAGCAGTAACAGAAACCTAGCACTCTGCACTCAATGGACTCCCTTCACGCTAGTTATAATCTTTAACACACAGAACCAAAACTCACCCCGAAAGACAACGACGAAGACAACCCAAACCACAATACTCTTTACACAGGCGAAAAAACACCTCACGATGGAAACAAGACTACTTGCTCACCCTCTACAACAGCTCGTAAGGCTAACAAAGGTCTGTGTGCTTCTTAATGAAGGTTCGACACCAGAAATGGTGGCCATGAGCTCTCGGCTCGACCACTCCACAACCCAGACAAAACAAAGCACATTTTTAGGGTTTAGACAAGTTATATGACGATGCAATTCAACGAGAAACCCTAGCTCTCATTACCAACCACGTGTCCTTCAATAATTTTTCAAATTATGGGTTTTGAGCTATAGTCATAATCTCGATTGCTAATCTGTACAATCATTTGAGTGTTAAGTCAAAACATTACCATATGATTGCATAGTAACATTATTTGCCCTTGTTTTGATTTCTTTGGTGATAACTATAAGGTTTAATAAAAAGTTGAAAAGTACTCAATTTACTAGAGACCTTGGGATATCAATATTCTATATGCTTCTTGGTAGTTAAATAACGTTTATGTTTGATAGTATTAAGACCACAATAATGGATTTAATTTACCTTCCATAGAAGTACATAACCATATATCTTGTATTTTGGAAGGTGTTCATTTACATAGGGTTTGTGTATAATTTTAATTATAAGCCCAAACTTTTATAAGAGTCCCTCATGTAAACTAATGCCTGCTTTTGACAATGGCAGTTTACAAATCAAGGAAGATAATCTAGTTTTATGAAGACACCTAATTATAGGAATCCTGTAGCAAAGGTCATTATGTAAATACTTTTAGAAAGCACAATATATTTATTGAAATCAAGAGCTCATATAAAACAAAGTTTTATATACAAGAAAACCAAGTAATAATACATGGTTTAGAATAATCACCAACATGGAGTATTTAATGTTTAAAACAAGAATTCAAGTAGATATGAACAGAACCATATTCCAATTCTTAAATGACAGATATGTAATTATGGGTATAAGCATGCGTAACATATCTTCTCTTTTATAAAAACGTTAGGTCATTATGTTCTTATGGACATAAGTAGAATTGTTCTTAAACATTTCAAATTGAAACATATAAGCATATAGTTGAAAAATACAAGGAATAATTACTTGGATCAAGTATTATGGTGGTAAACTTAATTGCACATAACCCATCCTTTCAAAGTTTTGTTTTACCATCTTTATGCAGTTTGATAACATTAGCAATACCAACATTACCTCTTACAGGGTCAAGTTGCAAACAAACATTTTATTTACTAGCATTTTATCCTATGCTAGTGGAGTATCATTCTCGATCTTGAATTTTACTGGAACAAACTGCTTACCTGTTTAGAACCTGTAAAAGAACCATCATTCCACTACTTTAGCTATAAGCTAAGTAAGCCCTGATCTCATCTAAGATTCTTTCCTACTTGACAAAATAAGATAATAACACACTTAGCATTGGATTAAGATGCAGTTTCCTTTCTCACCTTCTGAAAAACATAAACTGTTGTGTTTAACATTCCTAACATAGGACTTTAAGATAAACTAATAATTTATACAGAAATAAAGAAAATAAATTCTCATTGTTAATTATTACTATTTGAATAACCGCTAATAGTTATTGGTTCATTGGCAATGACATCCTTAACATTTTATGTTACAGGAAAAATTTTAAATTTTTATGAATTTTTGGGTTATTACAAATCAGCTAGGTAGAACTTGGTTTGGTAGGAGGCTGAAGAATATGAGGTCAAAACCTGATATCCTCCTGCATGTATAAGGACATGCATCTTTGATTGGGATATCTGAAGAAGCTAGTAAGAGTTTTCGTACCTATAAATAGGTAGTGGAACCTCTCTCTGATCTCATAGTAGATGGGCCAATGAAAGATGAAGTGCTCCTCAATCTTCATCTCTTGGAGATGGAATAGTTGGTATGTACTGTCAGATCGGTCAATATGATGATTTGTCTCTACCCGAAGTCTATGGGATCCCAATTTGAACTATCCAAAGGGAATGGGAAGAGCATGTATGCATCAAGTGCCGAAGAGTATATTAAGGCCGAAGAATGAGTGCATCACTTAGCTCTATGAAGTGGTTAATGTAGAAGGCCATCTTTAGGCGTATCCTACCTTGAGGTTTAACCCAAGTGATTTAAATAAATTGTCTGTAGATGTAATCCCTGATAATATTGTTCTACTCCTGTCTGAGGGGTAGGAGGTGGCCAGGGGAATCTAAGGAATATCCAAATGGATAGATTTTGTCCATTTTAATGCCCATTAACTCCAAAAGATCTAAAACGCCCACGAACCATTTGTAAGGGGAGATTGAGGAATGGGAAGTTGTTTTACATCTTTGTGACCTAGGATATTTATGATAGGGCCATGAACACTTTTGACATTTCCCTTTGCTTGAACAAAAGGTGGGGGTGAAGGAACTTGTGCTTTTCTTGTTGAGGAGGTGCTAGTCCATTAAGAAATTGAATTTTGTTTTTAAACATAAAATTTAGGGGTGTATTATTGATGTGATTCGAAAACAAAACGACTGTTTCGATCCGTGATTGGTGGGAGCACTCCGTGTTCAAATATGCATGAATGGACATGACTGCACCTTTTTTGGATTTGCCTTTGGACGAAAATCTTCAGAATAAAAAGGCTGGGCCTGGGAAAAGACCGGGATCTTTTTGTTTATGTTTTCATGAGGTTGGCTTTCACTGTTTGTTAGCATGTTTAGTTGCTGTGAGTTGCAGCTGTAGCCAAAAGATGAATGGGGACCTGCGTGCCCTGTTTTAGTAGCTGAGTGCATTGTTTCTTCTATGTTATTTGAGTATGGGCCTGCGTGTCCTATATTTTCTGTTATTTGAGATGGGTCTGTGTGTCCTGTTTGGTGTCTGAGAGCATGGGCTCAGTTATGTAGTTGAGTATTTTAATGAAAATAAAATGGCACGTGTATGCTTGAGTTGAGTCTGTTCCTCTATATGGTGTTCTGCTTGAACTATCATGTTCCTTCCAGTATAAACTGTTTTTTTTTTTTAACCTGTGTCTTTGAAGCTACAGGATTCCGGGGTGTTCTATGTAGTTAAGGATGACTGCATCAGATTGGTATCAGAGCACAACGATGGCTCAGAGGGGTGTCCATCTGAACTGGGGAAGGAGAGGCAGGATAAATGCCAGATGGAGAGTAACCCTTGATGGGGAACTGCTCCAAATATTAGAGGCCATCAAGTCCATATTTCCATATGAAGAATCCGAGGAGGAACTAGAGGCTCCACGAGGTCGGGTCAAAGTTGTAGACCCCATGGAGAGGCTTATTGAGGCAATAACCAAACAAGGAACCAGGGCTAAAGTCGAGGTCCCTGATTTCAAAGGCGAATTGAATCTAGAATTATTCACGGATTCAATTCAAGAGTTGGAGAAATATTTTGATCTAGAAGGGATCGAGGAGACTGATCCACGAAGGACTAAAATAGCGGCATCCAAAATGAAGTCGCATCCTACTCTATGGTGGGAGAATCTCCAGAAGCTTAGAAAGAGACAAGGGAAGGAAAGGTCAAGCTGTGGCTGAAGATGTTGAAGCATCTTAAAGTTAATTTCATGCCCTCCAACTATCAACAGAGACTTTTGAGAGACTACCAAAATTTAAGGCAAAAGGACTTATCCATATATGCATTTACGGAGGAATTTTTGAAGTTGCAGATTAGAACTAATTTACAAGAAGATGATGAGCATGCAGCAACTAGGTATGTCAATGCTCTTAGTTTTCAGCTCCAAGATGAATTAGGCCTGATCAAGGTGAGATCTATGGACGAAGCATATCGATTAGCATTAAAATTTGAAGAAAAATTGAATAGGAGGAGCAAGGCAGCTATCAAGTGAGGGGGTAGTAATATGAATAGGGGTAGAGGAAGTTCTTCTAAATTGACAAGCGAAGCAAAATCCAATAGTGAGCTGAATCCTGACTCCCAAGGTAGAGAGACCCCTTGGAACAGGGAAAGGGGGCGTGCTTTTTCTGGGGGTTGGAGGCCCTTGAAGTGATGAATTAGGCCTGATCAAGGTGAGCTCTATGGACGAAGCATATCGATTAGCATTAAAATTTGAAGAAAAATTGAATAGGAGGAGCAAGGAAGCTATCAAGTGAGGGGGTAGTAATATGAATAGGGGTAGAGGAAGTTCTTCTAAATTGACAAGCGAAGCAAAATCCAATAGTGAGCTGAATCCTGACTCCCAAGGTAGAGAGACCCCTTGGAACAGGGAAAGGGGGCGTGCTTTTTCTGGGGGTTGGAGGCCCTGGAAGTGTTTTATATGCAGCGGCCTCCATAAGGCAATGGATTGCCCACAAAACCCAAAAAGGTTGATGATGGTTCAAGAAGAAGAGGGAGAAAAACTTCTGCCAAAAGAAGTTGAGGCAAAGAGAGGTGAAAATCTCATATTGAGGAGGACTTTGATATCTGGTAACAAAGTCACCCCTAAAGCGGATTGGAGGAGGAAAAGCGTGTTTTGTACCAAGTGTAAGTGCAGGGACAAGGTTTGCAAGGTGATTATCGATGGAGGATCCACTGACAATCTAGTAAGTACATAAATGGTGCAAAACTTACAACTTACCTGCATTCCTAAACCTCATCCTTATAGTATTTCTTGGCTAAAAAAATATCATAGTGTGTTGGTAAACCAAACCTGTCTAGTCGACTTTAGAATTGGGCCCTATGAAGACAAAGTGTGGTGTGATGTGGTTCCAATGGATGCATGCCATGTACTCTTAGGTAGACCTTAGCAATACGATCAGGATGTAATTCACCATGATAAGGAGAACACATATGAGTTTCGTCATGGGAATATGCGCCATATCTTGAAGCCATTCAAGGAGGAAGGACTAACTGAATCAACAACCCTGTCCTTGAGTACCATGGGATGGAAGAGGTTTTCCAAGGATTTGAGGAGTGGTGTTTGCTATCTATTATACCCCCTAGAACAGAAGTCATTGCAGCAACAAACAATCCCACTAGAAGTACAGAAATTACTTCAGCAGTACCCTAATTTGACACTAGCAAATCTACCAGCAGTTCTACCACCCACAAGAGGTATTACACATCAAATTGAACTATTTCCGAGTGCCAAGATTCCAAACCAAGCAGCTTACAGGATGACTCCCTTCAAAGATGAGGAGATGAGGAAGCAATTATAGAATTAATAGAAAAAGGGTTCATACGAGAAAGCACGAGTCCCTGTGCTACTCCCACCTTACTTTCTCCCAAGAAGGGAGGGAATACATGGAGATTATGCATGGATTCTAGAGCTATTAACAAGATTACTCTGAAGTACCAATACCCACTACCAAGAATGGATGACTTGCTGGATTGTTTGTCCGATGCCAAAGTTTTCTCCAAGATTGACCTCTGAAGTGGATACCATCAAATCAGAATTAGGGAAGGAGACGAGTGGAAAACTTCTTTCAAAATTAAAGACGGCTTATTCAAATGGGTGGTAATGTCGTTTGGTCTATCCAATGGCCCGACTAACTTCATGCAAACCATGAACCAGGTATTTAGATCACACATTGGGAAATTGATAATAATCTATTTTGATGATATTCTGGTTTTTAGTAAGACTCTGGAGGAACATGTAGAGCATTTGAAGGTGATACTTGGCATCCTTCAAACTGAGAGATTGCTTATCAACCCCGAGAAGAGCGAGTTCTGCAAGGATAGATTAATATTTTCGGGTAGTGTAATTTCAACAAATGGGTTGAGCATGGATCCTGAAAAGGTCAAGGCCATCCTTGAGTGGCCAATCCCCCAAAATATTACTGAAGTGAATAGTTTTCATGGGTTAGTAAACTTTTATAAGATATTCATTAGAAATTTCAGTGGTATAAGCGCTTCTTTGACTGACTGCACCAGAGGAAACAAATTTAATTGGACCAAGGCTGCTACAGTAAGTTTTGAACATCTCAAGAAGATAGTTACTGAGGCTCCTATTCTCACCCTACCAGACTTTGACAAAAATTTTACAGTAGAATGTGATGCTTTTGGGGTCGCCATTGGAGGGGTTTTAAGCCAAGAAGGCCAATCTATAGCCTTTTTTAGTGAAAAACTAAATGAATCTAAACCGAAGTATAGCACTTACGATAAAAAGTTCTATGCAGCAGTCCAAGCCTTGAAATATTGGAGACATTACTTTTTGCATACAGAGTTCATCCTGATGACTGATAACCAAGCATTGAAATACACCAATTCCCAAAATAAGTTGTCCCACAAACATGCCAAATGGGTGTCTTTCTTGCAGGCTTACACTTTTGTTGTGCAATGTAGAAGTGGTAAAACAAATGTGGTGGCATATGCTTTGAGTAGGAGGCAACATCTACTGGTTGTAATGAGTAATGTGTTGATTGGGTTTGAACAAATTATTGCAATTATGAGTGGGTAAGGACAAGCTGATTCACATTCAATTAAGGAGTTTTGTTTGTTGGATGGATTTTTTTTTAAAGGTTCCCAACTGTGCATTCCTTTTGGATCCCGACAAGAAAAACTTGTGAGAGAAATGCACTCAAATGGGTTGTCTGGACACTTTGGTGTTGAATTTTAATGGTTATATCAGATCTTAAAACATTTAGCATCATAACAGCATAACCATAAGACAAAAGATCACTGAAAGATAGACAATAACAACCACACAAAAATAACACAAAGATTTATCCTAGGAAAACCCTATTGGGAAAAACCTAGCAAAACCTTCCTCAATATAGATGCCCTAAAAAGATAAAAAGGTAAAACCCAAAAGACTGATCCTCCTCTTTCTCCAGCTACAACTCTTTCTCTCTCTCTCTCATGCGCTACACAAGTGAGTGTGAGTGTGTTCAAATGAGAAGCACCTCACCTCTATTTATATTCTTTCGTTCACTTAATATTTAATTCAGTTATGTAGGCTCGAGTAATCCTAATTTAATTATGTAGGATCAGGGATGATGCAATCCCACCACATTCACGGGGACCAAAGCCTCTGAATACATTTTGAACATAAGTTCAGGGATGATGCAATCCCACCACATTCATGGGGACCGAAGCCTTCGGATACATTTTGAACAGAAGTTCAGGGATGATGCAATCCCACCACATTCACAGGGACAGAAGCCTTCAGATACATTTTGAATAGAAGTTCAGGGATGATGCAATCCCACCACATTCTCGAGGACCGAAGTCACCGGATCACTTCTGGACAAATTTCTCGGGATGATACAATCCCTCTTCATTCTCAAGGACCGAAGTCACTGGATCATTTCTAGACAAATGTCCCGGGATGATACAATCCCTCTTCCTTCTCAAGGACCGAAGTCACCGGATCACTTTAGGACAAATGTCCAGGGATGATACAATCCCACTGCTACATCACTGCTCCCCCTTTCAAGGAATGTCTTTCTGAACAACACCAAGCTTCTCATGAAAGTATTCAAACTTTACCCAAGACAGAGGCCTTGTCAACACATCAGTGTTGAATCATCATCTTGTAACATCATCATCTGAACCATCATCATCTACATCTTTAGTTTGTGAATATTGAAATATCATCATCTGTATCTCCAGTATGCGAATAATGAACTATCATCATATGTATCTCCAGTATGTGAATATTGAAAGCATCATCATATATATCTTCAGTATAGAAATATTGAAAGCATCATCATTTGTATCTTTGGTATGGGAATACTGAAACATCATCATCTATGTGTTTTTCCTGTTTGATACACTTCCATCCCAATCTGCATTCGCATAGCCATACAGTCTGTACTCATGGCTTCCATCATAGTATAGACCAAAGTCTATAGTCTCTTTCAGGTATCTCATCGCATGTTTAGCATCTATTAGGTGAACATGTCTAGGTTGAAATAGATAATAACTCAAGGTCTTCACAGTAAAAAAAATGTCTGGTCTGGTATTTGTTAGACACATCAAAGACCCAATAATCTGTTTGTATTGAGTCACATCCACTAATTCTGATGAGTTATTAGCTAACAACTTCAAGTTGGAATCCATGGGTGTGGCCATGGCTTTGCATTCCAACATATCGAATCTTTTCAATATCTCTACTGCATACTTTCCCTGGTTGAGAAAGATTCCTTCTGAACTTTGCCATACTTCCAGTCCTAGGAAATAATGCATTAACCTGAGGTCTTTAATCTCAAATTCTTCGACGAGTTTCTTCTTGCTTTCCACAATCTATTTTTCATTCCCTGTCAGAAATAAATCATCCACATATAGTAATAGTATGACAGGTTCGTCTTCTATAACCATGAAGTAAAGGTTAGGATCGGTTTTACTCTTGGTAAAGCCCATGCTCATCAAGAAACTATCTATCCTTCCATACCAAGCTCTGGGAGTTTGCTTTAGGCCATACAAGGCCTTCTTCAACTTGCATACATGAGTCTTTTTGTCTTCAACTTCAAATCCTTGTGGTTGATCTATGTATACTTCTTTTTCAATCACACCATTCAGGAAGGCTGTCTTCACATCCATCTGGTGTAAGTCCCACTTCATCATGGATGTAAGTACCATGATAGTTCTAAAGGAAGTGTACCTTGCTTCCTGGATCAAGTGTATCTTCAGAATTATTTCCCTCTTTCTGAAACAAACCTCTAGCCACAAGTCTTGCCTTACTTCTATCAGCAGCATAGTTTATCTTGCAAATCCATTTGGAAGATACCACATTCTTGCTTTTTGGTTTGAGTACTATATCCCAAACATCATTCTAGTATTCTTTCATCATAGCATCTTCCATGAGTTCATCTTGTCAGGTCATCAACATATCCTAGTCTTCTGCATTCAACCTTAAAGGTTGGAACCCACTTTACTCTTGTTAAAGTCTCGATCCATCATGCCGTACCATGTCGAAATCAGAGATCTCTTGTAGTCACTCCCCCTGAAGCGGAGTATCATCTTCCCTCTTCATTCTGTATTGAAGTGACAAGTAGCATTCTCTGCTACTATGTATCTATCTCAGTTTACCAAGATCCCTTTATCTTGAACTTTATCGAAAAATTCCTCATGCACCCATCTGTGAGCTTGTTGTCTTCTGTAGGTTTTCATCTTCAACCTTGTAGCGAAGGTTAAAATATTCATCATTCTAGATGATCTGTCAAGCTCCTGGATGTGCTTTTATATGGGTGCCTTCTGAGCTTGTACAAAGCATATTCTGTACAGTTGGTTCTTTGCTCAATATATACCTCTACTAGAGAAGTGTGTCTGGTCAATAGAGTATGGCATGCCATAGTCTATTATGTCTGAGGCAAACCACGAACCTTGCTTTGTACACTTGTTCTTGTAAATCCATATGGAAGACATTACGGACTACCCTTCGGGTCTCGAAACCATATCATAGACATCATTCCTCATGATCAAATGTTACTCTTTGATCATGGCTTCTTTCATAGCCGGAAAGGTTAGCATCAATGATGTCACCCAACTATGTTACACAACTAAAGTGTGTCCAAGGCCTCTTGGAAGTCTCGCCATACTTTTCTTCATCTTGAGTTATCTTTTGTACCCATGGTGGTCTTCATCCTTTGAGGTTGATATACCGCTCTCTGAAGCTCTTTCTTCCGTCATGGTGTCTCTGACCTTGGGAGCTTCAGATTCATGTTTATTGGAACGAATATTGAATTGTCATCACTTGTTCTCCGGAACAAGTCTCATCCTTATTTTCTTGTAGGCAGTTGTACATGACCTTTCCTATAATTCAAATGCACCAGTTGCATGCTTAGAACCATTTCATAGAACATATGCATACTGATGCATCATTCAATTGTTTAGCCAATACAACATTCATCCATATCTCATAGAAACTTTCTAGATGACATCATTGAGATTGTGCACTAATCCAATATGTCAGCAAGGAGGTTTCATTCTAGATAAGTAGCAATGCAAAGGTGTATAGAACCATGAGCTACTTACCCATCGCATGAATACTATCATTAATGCAACCATTCTATCATGCATAACACATCAACTGAATATAAAACAATATCATGAAATGACAATTGAATACTTATCTTTGTTTCATGGGTAGACTCCTTCTTGATCCTTCTGCTTCGTCATCTTCTTCATTCATGACATCATCATTTCTTAACGAAATGATAAGATGGATAAGAGGTTCTTCAAGAATTGAGTTCTTCATATTCCTCATCGCTTGAGGGATCTTCTTTGAATCATGAACGCTTGATCTTTAGTTTCTCCCATCTTCTCTTCTCTTATTATGAGTCAAGTTTCTTCTTGTGTAAGGCTTTAGCCTCATCTCCCTTTGGAACCGAAACCTCTCTGCTTATGTAGGTGTCCAATTCATTTTCTTCAAGAACTAGTGAAATCCTATGCTTCCATGCTCAGAATTTTTTCATCTTTACCAAGCTTGTTATCAAGCTGGGGTGCTAGGTCATTTTTAAATGAGAACCTCAAATGTAAATGGCAAAAGATTAGATCTTACCGGTTTGAGGTGTTCGTCCTGGTTCCGGATCTGGCTGATATAGGGTTTATCAGAGAAACCCTATTTTTTAAAACTTGGAATCTTTTAGATCTGATTGGATAGAAAGACGTGCCTCCTGAAGGCAAGCTAAGCAACATATTCATTTTCCCAAAACTATGATCAGAATTGCAAAATATTTGATGCCCTAGTTTTCTTCAGTTTCTTCTATAGAATGCCTGATATTATTTCTGCGGTATATCCTAAATTACTAATCCTCTGTGTCTGAAATTTCTTACTGAAGTATCCTCCAATGTCCTCTTTCCAACACCATAGGTTAGAGTAGAATTGGTTTTACCAATTGGAACTTATGTGTGCTTTCCCAAGGTGGCTCATTTAAGGACTGTTCAGAAGAGCGAACTTGTACAGACTGCCCGGTGTCACTGTTTCATCTTTGGGGTCTGAAATTATTACCACAGAAAGTAATGTCCGTGCCCTTTTTGAAAATCTTATGAAATTTCATTTGGACCTTTGTATCCCAAGATATAACAATTCTCCCTAGGTGTCCTGTTTAGGGATGAATCCTGGAAGAGGCTAGAACCCTAACTTGGAGGAATCATATCTCTTAGAATATAGCGAATCTGAGTCTGAAACTTGGACACAGTGTACATAAAGAATTTATATTTGACCTGTGAAAGTTTCAGCACCTAATCCTTCTCCAATATTGAGATATAGTGAATCTACCAAAACTATCAGTTTCAGTATTTTAGGGCTTTTCAAGCCTGAGGTCAAACTAGGGTTTGACTTTCTCGAAGTTTCACCCAACCAAAAATATTGACCCAGGTCTCTAAACTTCGATTTTGATGAGGATAGTAATCCTATTCCGGGCTCACTCAAAAATTCCTCTTCTGTAAAAATCCTTAATTTCCTACAGGAAAAACTGAAAATGCCCAGAATCAAATTCTGTTTCGACAGAAAGATGAGCCCTTCAATGGAGAGTCAGCGTAGCCTTCTTTTGCTGATGGATTGTGGAGAGAGACCCAAAAAGTAAGAAGCCCTAGCTTCTGTAGTTGCACAATGTCTTCTTTCAGGGTGGCTCTGATACCATGTTGAATTTTAATGGTTATATCAGATCTTAAAACATTTAGCATCATAACAGCATAACCATAAGCCAAAATATCACTGAAAGATAGACAAGCACAACAACACAAAAATAACACAAAGATTTATCCTAGGAAAACCCTAATGGGAAAAACCCAGCAAAAGCGTCCTCGATATAGATGCCCCAAAAAGATAAAAAGGTAAAACCCAAAAGATTGATCCTCCTCTTTCTCCAACTACAGCTCTCTCTCTCTCTCTCTCTCTCTCTCTCATGCGCTACACAAGTGAGTGTGAGTGTGTTCAAATGAGAAGCACCTGACCTCTATTTATATTCTTTCGTTCACTTAATATTTAATTCATTTATGTAGGCTCGAGTAATCCTAATTTAATTATGTAGGCTCGAGTAACCACAACTGGGGTACTAATGACCCGACTTACAATGGAGGGGACTTCCTCATGACTCTTATTAATTCTCCTGATTAGAAAAATCGGGGTATAAAGAAATACAAGTGATTCTCCCGATAGGAACATTAGGGACCACAAAAAATATATATAGAATATTCTTCAAAGTTACAATAATTCAACATTTGGAAGGGATAAAACCTTCGAACTAGTAAATGAAAAATTATTTTGGCCTAATATTAGGAGGGACGTGAGCAGATTTGTTGTTGCTTGTAGATTTTTCCAAATAGCGAAAGGAGGACAACAAAATACAGGCCTGTACATGCCCCTACCTTTCCCGAAGGAACCATGGACTGATATTTCCATGGATTTTGTTTTGGGACTACCAGGTACCCAAAGGGGTCATGACTCAGTGTTTGTAGTGGTGGACAGGTACCCAAAGGGGTCATGACTCAGTGTTGGTAGTGGTGAATAGGTTTTCCAAGATGTCCCATTTCTTACTATGTAAAAAGACAAATGATGCTAGTCAAATAGCACAACTGTTTTTTAAGGAAATTGTTCGTTTACATGGTCTTTCAAAAACTATAACGAGTGATCGGGACACCAAATTCTTAAGCCACTTTTGGAGAGTATTGTGGAGAAAATTGGATAGCAGATTGCAATTCAGCTATGCCTACCATCCCCAGACTGATGGTCAAACCAAGGTCGTCAATAGGAGCTTGGGAAACCTACTGCGTTGTTTATTAGGTGTATTAGAGAGAATTTGAGGTAAAAAATGGGCCTCAAAAGGACCAAAATGTACTATAAAAATCAACCAATTACATTCTAGTAGATGACATCATCCCCCATGGTTGAGGTGGCATTGCATGAGTTAAGAATGTTTATTTGTCACATTTTCTATGGTGGATAAAAATCCATAGTTAACGAAGGTAGTGGTACAAGTACTTTTAAGTCATAAAGTGAAGTACTCACAATAAAAGTCATTTGACACTTTCTCATAAAATAATATTATTGTTATTTTCAAGTAAAGTACTCACAATTCACTTTCTCATAAAATAATATTATTGTCATTTTCAAGTAAAGTACTCATAATTCATAAAATTGTCTTTTCACATTTTTTTATAAAATAATATATTGTCATTTTCATATTTTTTAATTTTAAATTATATATTCACTCAATTGTATTTAATACCATAATGTCAAACTAATATATATATATAATCTTGTACTTTTAAAATAAATTAAATTCATGAATGATATTTATATGAAAAAAATATGTTAGTTATGCATATAAATTAAATTCATTTTTGTTTAATTTTATTTACAAGTTCAATACAAATAAATGCCAAATGACAATAATTTTTGGGGAATTTACAATGAATTTTAGTCACATCATTTGTAGAGTTATTTTATTAATTTTATTTATAGTCAATTTAGAAAAGTAACGCAACCATGGTTATTTATATTGTGCATAAAAAGTAGTGTAGGAGATGAGTTGTCATATATACCTACCCCATAAAATCCCTAACTCATAATATTTTAATATATCTTATATTTTTGTAGTACATCTCTTAGGAGGCCCATTTTTTACCTCAAATTCTCTCAAATGACACCTCGCCAGTGGGACTTGGTCTTACCACAAGCCGAATTTGCCCATCAACCGATCAACGAAAAATAATGCGTTTCAAATTATCTATGGAGCCAATCCGAAAGGAGTTGTTGACCTAGTGGACTTGCCTACAGATCCCTATCTCAGCAGGGATGCTATAGACTTTGTGGAAAATATTCAAGGAATACATCAATAGGTCCAACAGAAGTTGCAGAGAATGACTGATCAGTACAAGGAAGATACTGATCATCATAGGAGAAGGAAGATCTTTCAGGAAAAAGAAATGGTCATGGTACATTTAAGCAAGAAAAGGTACCCTAAGGGAACCTAAAACAAATTGAAACCCAGGAAATTTGGTCCTTGTAAAATTAAGAGAAGAATAAATGACAATGCCTACCTAATGGATCTACTAGAAGAATTAGACATCGGTCTCGTTTTCAATGTGGCTGATCTCTACTCACTGTCAACCGAGTCCAACAAAGAAGCCAATGAAGACCAGTCAATTAATGAACAGCATGACAAAGGTGGGGACTGGACCAAACTTTTACCCAAGAAAAGGAGAGAAAAAGTTGAACGTGTGTTAGACACGAAACTGGCCGCAACACGCTGCAAGAATTATAACTTATACCTAGTTAAGTGGGAAGGACTGCCTGATTTCTACAACTCTTGGATCACAAAAGCAGAGTTACTTAAGCACAGCTGAGAGGTTACAGCAGGTGACCTAGAACCAGGGGGTTTTGAAATTTTAAAAGAAGAGGAGGATGATGCTGAGCATAGGATTTAGAATCAGAACGGTTATTTTGATCCGTGACTAGCAGTAGCACTCCGTGTTCAAATAGGCATGAATAGACACGACTACGCCTTTTTTGGATATGGCTTTGGGTGAAAATATTCAGAATAAAAAGGCTGGGCCTGGGAAAAGATCAGGAGTTTTTTGTTTCTGTTTTCAGGAGGTTGGTTGTCACTGTTTGTTAGCATGTTTAGTTGTTGTGAGTTGTAACTGTAGTTAAAAGATGAATGGGGACCTGCGTGCCCTGTTTTAGTAGCTGAGTGCATTGTTTCTTCTCTTTTATTTGAGTATGGGCCTACGTGTCCTATCTTTTCTATTATTTGAGATGGGCCTGCATGTCCTGTTTGGTGTTTGAGAGCATGGGCAGAAAATAGTGAACAATGTGTTGTTGTTGGATTCCTTTTTCAGTGCAGAAAATAGTGAACTTTTTGTTAACATATTCTCCTCCATTGTCAAATATTAACTTAATAATTTGATGACCAGATTGTTTTTCAACAAGGGCCTTGTAGGCCAAGAACATGTTAAATACTTCGTTCTTAAGTTTTAGGAAGTAAACCCAAGTGCGTCTGGAGTAGTCATCAATGAAAGTTAAGAGGACCACACAAGTCACTATGCACAAGCTTCAATGGAACCGAGGCGTGCTAAGAGGCACGTTTGTCAAAACTGTCCCAATGATGTTTTTCGAGTACACAACCGAAACAAACACCATCCTTGCAAGATACCATTGGAAGACCAGTCACCATATTGTCTTTACATAGTTGTTGTAATGAATGATAATCTAAGTGACCTAATCGCTCATGCCAAAGTTTGCTCAAGTTATCACTATGAGCAACAAAAATTGAAGGAAAATGTGACAACCCAAAGTTCTTAAATTTGTACAACCTGGTAATATCATCGACAGTTCTAGTAGCAAGGACAATTTGAGGATAATTAAAATCCTTGATTACAACTTGGTGAGGTGTAAACGTCACAGTTTTACCTTCACCCGAATGAGTAATTTGATACACTGATAACAAATTACAGGAAATTCTTGGAACACATAGTACATCACTAAAATGACCATTTTCTAATGGAACTGTTCCAGATCCTACAACACTTAGAGATCTATCATCACCAACAAATATTTGTTTGGTGTTACATTCATGCATAGTAGAAAAGATGGCTTGATCCTTAGCCATATGATAATATGCTCTAGAATCAATGAGCCATTCATTTGAAGTAGAAGAAGATTATGCAATATAAGATTAACCAGAAGCACAAAGTCCATGTCCATGAGAGGTGGATTCTGAAGACGAATCTAGGCTGAAGTGGTGCTTCTTCATTGCTACTTCCAAGGCTGCCATCTTCTTGAAACACTTAGATTCATCATGATTATCTTTCCCACAAAAATTCCAATGACGCTTACTCTTCTTTCCTTTTGGCTTTGATCCTTTGTCATTTTTTAAAGAAGGAGCTGACTGAGAGGGTTTGGGACCCTTGTTTGGCTTATTATTGCGAAAATTTTGTTTCTTGGGAGGCTTGGACTTTTCTTTCTGTCGAGACAATAAGGATTTCCCAGATGTATCTGCATTGTTAATTATTCCAATATGAATGAGCTTATCTTTCTCTCTAATTAAGGAATCACAAAAGGATTCAAGACTAGGCTCTTGATAGCTAACTGCAGTCAATGATTCTTTCATGGAGTAAATGCAGATACAAAAACAGAATATACAGGTCCAATTTTGGAAATAATATGATAAATACATTGTTTGTCTTCTTCCTTAATCTTGCATTCTTGACATAAGAGTAAGAGTTTTATACTTAGATAAATAGTCTTGAATGCATGAAAAATCACTTGGATTCAAAGAAGTCAACTCATTCTCAAGTTGATGACCTCGAATTTCATTGTGTTTACCAAACATAGATTCCAGCTTTTCTCAAGCTTTATCAGGTTCATCAATTCCAGATATGTGGAATTGCAAATCAGTAGAGATTGACATCCCAATCAATCCATGAGCTTCATCACATCTATTTTCCCATTTTATTTTTTTATCATCATCAGTGAGTTTTGTTTCTTTCCCTGAGGTAATTCTGAAAAGTCCCCTACTTCATAGAACATCCTCCATACGAGATTTCCATGAGAAATAGTCAGAACTGGTAAGTATAATATCATAAGGGGTGGCCATACTGTAAAATAATGGCTGAAAGAACAGAAACTAACTATCTAGATGCAAAGAGCTCAAAAAATTAGGCTGTTTAAAAAAAACGGCACTGAAAACTGATTTTGGATGATAAAGTTATGCTTGATCAAAGAAAATGTTGAAGATGTCTCAATAGTGACGTGGCAGATATTAACTTGACCAACTAGAAAAAGAACCCCCTTCTTCCCAAGATGAACCTTTGACAATCACTTACAAGAAAGTTGCTTTTAAGTGAATCACTTTTGTAAAATAAGTTATGTTCACTTTTACAATAATGTTACTTTTAAATCGTGCGACAATAAATTAAAAGACCTAACTGACTCACTTTTTATTTTATTTTATTTAAGTGAGATGCGCTTTTACAATAAAGTAACTTGAAAATAAAAATTGCATGCACTAAAAAGTAACTTAATAAGACTTGAACTCAAGACCTATTGAGGAATAAAACAAATTTGAACCAAGTTAACTAAGTTTAAAAGGTACGTAAAAGAAGGGAAAAAGGAAGGGGGCTTTTGTTTTTTTACTCTTCTCTCTCGGTCTTCGTGCTTGCCTTTTTTTCTTCTGCAAATCACAAAAAAACCGAAAAACAAAAACCAAAAACAATTTTCCACACAATGGGATTAGATAGTGGTTAGTTTTCTCGAAAATTCTACGTTTTCAAATTTTCTCGCTGTTTTTGATTCGTCGCGGTCGCACAAGGTGCACGACAAAGAGCATATGAAGCTGAGAAGACAAGAACAAAAACTTTTTCTTTCTGTTTCTGATTCAGCACGATCGCGTAAGGTGTACGACAAAGAGCATACATAGCCAGGGAAGGAAACAGTCTGAAACTAAAACAATAAAGATCTAATAATAAAACTAATAAAATATGAGAGATTTAAAAAATAAATAAAACAAATCCGTCAGTGTAACATTATACCTTCAGATTTGGTGAAATGAGTGTTTCTAGATCAAACGGAAATGGTTTTCGATGAAGTGAAAACTATTTCTCAATGGAAACGATGCTACGGAGGCAATGAAATAGCTCCCATAGGCCACAAATGCAGAGAAAATCCAGAACAAAATACCATTTCAAAGTTTCGGCAACACCGGTTCCAAATCTAGATCACAGACGAAAGCGGTTTTTCATAAACGCTCTGATACCATGTTCGGGTACACAAGGTACTCCCAAACGATCAAACGCCTAGAGCAACCACTTCACACAAATAGATCATAGATCAACACACCAATGTTTGTCACGTGGTTAAAATCCTCGAGAGGGAAACAGTCCACGGCCCCAACCAAATAGCTGCTTGGAGCAATTTATTATGTAAAAGAAAGAAAGTTACAAATTAGCTTCTCATAATCGATCAACTAGCCAATGACCCTCCATGCTCTTTAAATAGAGATCATGGACCAATTGGGTGGTAAGCCACAGATCAATGGTAGGTTTGATCTAAGAGAAGTTGAACTGCCAAATGACTTTATGTCTAGAACATATCGTGACCGTCAGATTAGAATATTCACAAATGCATACTAAAGAAACACACTTTACCTAATGGATATATTACACAAGTTGATCTTAACTAACTCCTAAGTGTCTAAATATCCTAACAAAATCCTCCTGCAAACAAAAGAGTCTGCAGTTTGGAAATTATGTGAATCACATAAGATACTGCATAATCCAAATGGACCCCTAATTTTGCTAACATGATAGGATGAAAGCAATATTGCCATAACAAAACTTGCCAAGGACAAGTACCTCCAGACACCTAACCACCCAAGGCACCCCCCTTCCTTGGGAAGAATGCAGACATCCCAAGGCACCATGGGGAGACCCCAAGCCCCACCATGCTAGGCCCACAAATACAATCGCAACATCTGTTTTAACTGACGAAACTGGACTCTACTGGGAAACCAATAGGACATAATAAATGTGAGAAGCCTAAAGGATTTTGCTCACAGTAAGTGTACCAGTGAAGGGAATATTTGTATACCACCAGAAGAGAATCTTATGTTGTAGCTGCTCAAGACACCATTACCACATCACAATTAGAGAAATACCAAAGCTCATTATGTTTACACCACATGAGATAATTGATTTGGTGTATCATTGATGAGATTGAGTTTTAACATGAGGGGATTTTTGGTATGAGACTTGAGTATGTTGTTTAGAATTGCTTGCAAGAATACATAGAAAAACTCAAATCTTCGGGAAGATTTTGATTTACATTTGAAAGTCTTGGCACTGTTGTATCTTGTCGATGGTTTCTTGGAAAAATTGGCAGGCTAATAAGATTATGTTGTTGGATTTCATAATTAGCATAATTCATGGCAATTAGCTTTGAAGAACTTCTAGTACTGTGTACACGTGAAACTCATTTTGCAATGCAGTAGTGAGCTAGAGTAGTGTTAGGGATAGGGTCATGGTCATGAGTGAAAGAGTGATTACTGGTACACAAAGAATAAAATTGTTACTGGAATACATGAAGAATGAATTCACAATTGTATTGAACACCTTTGATGTCTGGAACAATATACAATGAGGTTTTTCTTTTAGAAAGGTGGCGATAAGAACATATATAGTGATCCATATTGAGGATATATTTTGCAAGAACATTTATTTAACAAACCTTCTAAATTACTTCCTTACTTTTGATGCACAGATGGCCTGCTAAAGCTGTAAAATCTTTCAGCATGCCAAGCGTGAAGCTTGCAAGCTGAAATACCCTACAACTGACACATAAGATCTTCTTATGGCAATTTTGACAGAAGGTTTGATATATCTTGCTCTGTTAAAGTAGAATTAGCTTCTAGTAGAAGTGAAGTTATGGTCAGTTTGGTGTGAATTCATTAAAAAAGTCATTGTTGTGATTAATTTTCTGCAAATACTGCTTGAAATGTTGAAGTACCTGAGATTTAGATTTTACATTTAATTTGCCTTTTCAAGTTGGATGTTCATTTCACTGTGTTTTGAATTTAGGTTTATGTAACCGGTTGTAGTATAATTTTGTTAGAACTGATTCCTTCTACCCACAAAGTATTACTCGTTACTTGTAAAACATTGTCTTGTATGAGCTTAGAGGATTAGTTCAACTAATTGTCTTGAATGTCTCTGGGCATTTGGCTAGTTCTGTGTTGTGTCGGATCCTTCTGGGTGAGGTGCATTAGTTTACTTAGATGGGTTTATTAGGAATGCCATTTATGAATGTGGGGAAGCATTCCTTGGGTTTACTTGTGAGCTTTTCTTTGGAAAAGAAACATTGTTTCTTTTCCAGCTATTGTGGAGATCATAATAGAGTAAAGAGGACCTAATATAGATTTACATTCAGGATTAACTTTTAAGGGCCTTATACAAAAGTTTCTTGAGATGGTGGGTACTATAAAGAGGAATCGTAATCAAATGCCATCAATGACTTTGCAACTTGCTAGAAGCAGTGTCATAGTAGCCTCAAATATTAATACATGGAACAATACTGTTAATGTGTTTTATTTTAGGGAAAACATTACTGATAGAAACTCACAATTGTGCCCTTGGTTAAGTTGCCACCTTATGAAGGACATATCTATAATGTCAAAATCAACCAGCTTGCACCTGGCATCATTGATACCCACTTAGGTAGTTTTGAACCTATGCCTCTTTCTTAATACAGGCGCAATCACCTCACTAGACCATACTCCCATGGGCATGTTTCTTAATTTTACACACTGGGCAGTTTGAAAAGCAAACTGATTTTCTATATTTTCCCTCTAAATGATTTTCCTCACATTTTTGCTTCTAAGCTTGAGTTTTTTCCAGCATGCCTTGAATGCTTCGCTTGCTTTTTGGTTTGTTTATGTCTTCTTTATCTTCCATCACATAGATTGCTTTATGGTTCATGCCTTGCCCTTCTTTATGAAATCTTGTATTACTTTTCCGACCTGGATATCTCTTGTAACACATATTCATTGCGATGTATATGATTTGAGTATAATGTATAGTTATATGTTTTTATTTTATCTTGCTTTTATCGGCTATTTATTGTTTGATGTATATCGTAGTTCATGAAATTTTATTTTCCTCTTTAACAAAATTACAATATTTTTGGTACCCGCATATTCTTTTAAGGAGCCTGATTCTCTATTGTGCACTTGACATCTTGAAGATGAGGGAATTGTTGTGAAAACATTCATGTGAAAAGGATGCTCGGGATCAAATTACTGCTATTAGTTATGAAATATTCCTGCCGAAAGCACATTGATGCTTAAAGTACTTGTATTGGTTCATTTAAGATAAAAAAAATATCCCATATAATTGGGTGCATAGATTTTTTAATCTGAACCCTGATTTTATTAATTTTCAATTGAAATTTTTTCCTCAAACAAGAATCGTATCTGCCAAAAGCATATTTAAACTTTAAGTACATTTACTTATTACAGGAAGACCATCATTACGCTATGCTTGTGTTTGCATGTTCAATAAAATTATTAAAGGACAATTTGTAAAAGAAATTGAATTCAGATCTGGATAACTGCAACAAACTTACGAAGGTTTGTGAATTTAAATCACAAAATCTTCTTCTCTCAGGAAAAAGAGACAATTACCCTTTCTTTAGGGTTGAATAATTTTGCATGCCAGTTGACCAGCTCCTTGTATGCCATAACTTCTTGAAGAGCATCAATTTGAACCAATCTAGATGTCCATAGTTTATGATTCTCTAGGGAATCCAACCACATTTGTGATAAATGTTTATAAAGATATTTGAATTTTGCAGTTGTGGTTTCAGCAGTCTCATTTATGTGCAGAAATGAATTTTCCTACACCTTCTCTTGTGCCATTTTGAGCTTCGTATGATAGCAGAAGTGGAGATCTTGTCTCTGAAATTCTCTTCCTTCATGAAATCATTGCGGATGTGTGAATTCCACCATTTCTCAATTCAACAATTTTTTGAACATACCATCTTGATTGCATGCATGAAGTATAAATGATAATCAACATTTTGATCCCATTTGTCTATTTTTTATTTGATATTGTTCCTAAGGGTGCCATGTGTCAAATCTTAGTCTATCAGTTAAGGCTCAAGTATTTGAAATAATTGACCTAAATATGCATGCCAGTGTATTTATAGTAAATCGTCATTGTTCATAATAACCATGATTCTGAATTACTACAGACAAGCCATTTGGTATTTCAAGAGAAGCTTTCCAATCCGTTATGTCCTATGTGGAATAAAATGAAATCCATAGAAAATAAGATGTATTATCTAGCCATTAGCACTTTACACCATTGGAATATCAACTTGAAGTTTTCATCATGCTTAAAATGAAATCATGGACTATAAACCAATAAACTCTTGAGTAATCAATGCACATTATGAGGAAAATCCTTTAATCCAGAAAAGGATGTGGCTTCTGTGGTTCCAGTTTGGGTTCGCCTTCCCCATCTCCCTTTACATTGCTCAAAAGATGAAACCCTCCAGGAAATAGAAAACTCTCTTGGCAAATACATTGATAAGGTAGAACCAGAAGGCCCTCTTTTCTGTTGCACAAGGATCTATGTAGAGGTGGATCTAGAAAAGGGACTACCTGCAATTGTTAGCCTTTTCATGTATGGTTGGGAGCATGCACAAAAGGTTGATTACGAGCAACTGCCTTTTAAATGTAAGAAAGGCCATGAGTATGGCCATTTTGTCAAAAACTTCCCTAAAGTAGTGCAAGAAAACCCTGAGAAAACTCAAGAAAAAGGTTGGAAACAAGTGAAAAAAGGAAGGAAAATGGCCTCTTCAAACCTCGAGCCAAAGGATCTGCAATCAGAGAAAGGAAAAGCACCAACGCAAGTAGAAAAAAAGGCCACAACAAGTAACCATTTCAATGTTTTGAATATAGAAGAAGGAGAAATCCTCATGATTGAAGTACCTCTAGTTGAAGACATTTCAGAAACTCACGGCACCTTAGCGGGAAGCAACATCCCTTCCTCTTCTCCCAGAGAAGAACAACTAGATACTGTGATTGAGGACTCCCCTACACCTGGAGGATATTGGGATGAAAGGGTAAAACAATCCTCATTTTCCCTCTCTCTTGACTCCTCTTTAAAAGGGTCACAAGAGTTTCTTGAACCAGGACCGCTCCCAAACACCAGAGGAAGAAAGTCACAAATATACCACATAGAGTAGGAAGTAGAGAGAGAATTGGAACTTGGAAGGCAACAGAGAATTGAGGAAACAAATCTTGTTCAAAATCCCAAAAATACATGGAAAGCGGATGGAAGGTCTATAGCAGGGCATGGCCTCAATCAGTCAAGAAGTAAGGAAAATTGTCTCTTGGAATTATAGAGGAGTGGGCGGACCAAACAAAGTGGAAGCAATAAAATATATCATTAAATCTGAACGACCAAACATCCAACTTATCCAAGAAACAAAAATAAGTGATGCGGAAGTTTTGGCACTTTCACATCTCTTCTGGAAATACAGTTAGGGAAACACTGTAAGCTCCAAAGCTGCCTCGGGAGGAATAACAACCTTTTTTTCAAGTAAGTTTGTTATAAAAAATGTTAAGGAAAAACATCACTCTCTCCTCACCGCATTCCAAGAAAAATATGATCCAAATATTTATTATGTTTGCAATGTGTATGGACCAACACATTATAGAGACAAACAATTGTTCTGGAATAACATCCCTGTTCTAAAAGAGGATATGAAAGGGAAAGATCTCATAATCATTGGTGACTTCAATGCTACCATAACTCAGTTAGAAAAAAGAGGGGGCTCTAGAGTAACAGATCCCTATGGGGAAAACATGGAGGACTTGATATCTGAGATGGATCTTCTGGATCCAACATTAAAAAATGGAAAGTATACATTGAGTAATAGAAGGCTGGGCATGTGATACATTTCGTCTAGGCTCAACCGTTTCTTGGTAACTAATTCCTTCCCACAAAAAGATCTCCTCCCCACTTTGTTTGCTTTACCTTCTGTGGCTCCACATCACAAGTCGATCTCCTTGGTGCTCTCAACTCCTACAAACCTAGGCCTCATCCCCTTTTGTTTTAAACCCTCCTACCTTCATGATGAAAAAGTCATGGGCTTAATTAAAAATGCTTAGATATTTTCTTGCGTTGGTTCTCCTAGCTTCATTTGGGAGAACAAATTAAGAAATGTACGCTATGTGCTGAAAAATTGGGAGAAATTGGAGTATAAAAACCATAGTAGTATGAAAATTCAACTTCAATCTAGACTTGCAGCCCTACAATCCAATATGGAGAATGAAGAAATTACCTTTCTTCTTATCAGTCAAGGAAAATATTTGAATCATAAGATCCTTAGCGCAGTTAGACATGAGGAAGAGGAATGGAGGATGAAGTCTAAGCAGCTCTGGTTAAAAGGTGGGGATAGTAACACAATTTACTTCCACAAGCAAACAAAAGCAAGGCTCATTTTCAACATGATCAAAGAATTAAAGGATAAAGATGGATAAATGATGGTGCAGCAGGAAAAGATTAAGACTCACGTTTTCCAACATTTCAGAGATCTCTGCATGGACAAATATGAGACTGATCCCCTAGCTCAGGCCGACCTCCTTTCCAGAATACCTCCTCTCATTTTGAAACTGGATAACAAGGATTTATCAAAACCCATTATGGATTTCGATATCAAATATGCCATTTGGTCCTTACAAGATGACAAGGCTCCCGAGCCTGACGGGTTCACAATTAATTTTTATAGAGCAGCTCGGGATATCATCAAGGAAGACCTAAAAGGAATGCTAAATTGGACAAGGAAAAAGGATAAGGTTGGGGGGGGGGCACCAACTCTTCCTTTCTCACCTTGATACCAAAAGAAAAAAAAAACCATGTCAATAGATCGCTTTAGGCCTATTTCACTTTGCAATACCTCTTACAAAATCCTTTCAAAAATTATGGCCACAAGTATGAAGAAAATCATGGGAAAGTTAATCTCGGACACTTAAGGAGGATTTCTTGATGGGCGTCAAATCCTTGACAACATCATTATTGTCCAAGAAGCAATCCACTCTAGTATGTAATGCAAGCATCAAGGTATGGCTATAAAACTCAATATTGCTAATGCTTTTGACAGAGTAAATCACTTCTTTCTCTTCAAAATTATGTCAAAGTTTGGATTTTCTATAAGGTTTATTATATGGATTAAGGCTTGCATGAGCAACCCCTAGATTTCTCTGTTGGTAAATGGTAGGCCAACCAAGTTTTTTCAAGCCACCATGGGTATCCAACAAGGCTACCCCTTGTCTCCCTATCTCTACCTTCTAGTCGTTGACTCCATGAGCATAAAGCTTAAGCAACAACAAGACAATGGGGATATTAAAGGCTTGAAAATTGCAAGAGGATCCAGATCTGCAGAACATGTGCAATTCGTCGATGACACCATTTTGCTTGGGGGTGCATCTACGGTCATAGTAGAAAGGTTCAAAAGAGTCCTCTCCATCTTCCTCAAAGCCTCAGATGGTAAGGTTAATGCTGGTAAATCAAAAGGTTATGGATGGAATTTCCTCCTTGGAACCATGGCAAGGATATCAAGAATCCTTGGATTCAAGGGACTAAAAATTTGGAGCTCCTTCAACTATTTGGGCATTCCCATATTCAAGGGGAAAAATAGATGGCAGACTCGCATAGTTGATCAAAAAAATAAAATAAAAAATCAATTCTTGGGGAACTAGATGGCTCAACCCAACAGGAAAATTAGTCCTTATAAAATTCGTACTTTCTTCCTTTCTGATTTATGTCTTCTCAATATCCTTAGCACATGAACAAATTATACAGGAAATCAACAGAGAAATACATAATTTTCTCTAACAAGGAGGCAAGTCTACCAATACAAAAAAATTCCATTTGTTAGACTAGGACATGGTGTGCAGCCCAAAGCAATGTGGCGGAGTGAGAGTAAGAGATCCTCTAATCATGAATTTAGCCCTCAGCGCAAATTTTTTATGGAGAGTAATATCTGGAGAAAATGTTTAGTGGAAGAAGGCCCTTCAGAAAAATACATGATAGGTACTAGAAGAAAATGTGTTGAGGATATAGATACGAACAGAGTCGGGTCCCCTATTTGGGACCTCTACAAAAGGCATCTTACATCATTCAAGACAACATTCATTGGATAGTAGGGAATGGAAAACAAATCAAGATTTGGCATGACAACCTTGGTTTGAACTCCCCAGGTAACTTTCTCTAGGAACTAAATTATCTTAAGGAATGGTTTGATCGCAACAACATCTGCACCCTCTATGATATTTCTTCCTGGACAAATAGTGGTAGATGGGATGGGTGGAAGAACCTTGAAATTCAAGGGCACCTTCAAACAAACTACAAAGTTTTTCTTTCCCTTTTGCATGGGAAAACCCCAATTCACAGACACATTAAAGAAAGTCGAGGTTGGGGAAAGACAAGTTCTTACTCGGTGAAGGAAGGATACCACCTTGTTTACAAGAACAAGAACAGGATAAAAAAAGATACAAAGTGGAATACGATTTGGTATAATGATGCTTTTCCAAAGGTCAATGTATTCTTTTGGATTCTCGCACATCGCAAAACTCTTATTGCCGAAAATTTTAGGAAGCAAGGGATCGTAGGGCCTCTTCACTGCATCTTTTGTAAAGAGTCAGAAGATACCCTGGAGCACACCTTCATTGAATGCAAATTCTTGCGGGAAGTTTGGAGTTATGCTCTCCAAGAATTAAGGTTAATACTATAATGCCAACAAACTGGAATGATCTCTTTTCAATATGGAAAGATTACTATTAGGGTTCTCTCATCCAGAAACCTGACCTTTCTAGAGCATGGGAATATTTCCCTAGATTCATTTGCTGGAAAATATGGACTGCGAGAAACAAAGAAATATTTGAAGGACAAGCCTCGAGTACTAATAAGGTTTCTACCTTGACAAAGGCTCTCTGGGTGGAGTTTTTATCCACGAGAAGAATAAAAAGCATAAACAAGGAACCTCTAACAGTTGGGGAAAGAGCATGGAAGTCTAAATTTTCTATTGCCTCTTCCCTCCCACTTCTGGTTAAACCCCCCAAACAAGCCGAGATCTTCGAACTGGAAGCTAAGGATGAACAATGAAGAATTTCAAAATTGGTGGACAAAGATAGGAAGCAGTTCTTTATTCTTTGATGGTGCCTTGAAAGGAAATCTAGGGCTGGTAGGCGCGGGTGGAGTTATCTTTGACTCCAATGGGAACACGCAAAAATAATATGCCTGGGGCATTAGGAGAGAAATGAATAATGGCACAGAATGGATTGCTTTAATTAAAGGTTTGGAGCTAGCCACGGACATGAGGATTGAGTAAATGATCACCATAGGAGACTCCCTAATTGTCACTAGGGAAGCAAGAAATATTTCTAGAAATCGGAAGAGTCCTTCCTCCAAGATGCATCACCTTCTATACTTCCTAGCCAAGGAATTTAAATCAATTAACTTCCTTCATGTTCTAAGAGGCCATAATCACCAGGAGGATTGTATGGCTAATAAAGGTGTTGGCTTGATATGTGGTGTCCTTGAGAGGGATAATGTCACTTAAGAAAAAAATTGGATACTTTAACTTTGCTTTCCCGCATGCTTTCTCTTGTTAAAAGTCTCATTCTGGACAGACAGTAAGCTACCTTCTAAGTTTTGTTTATGCAATGTTTTGCTTCTACATATTTTTGCTCAGACAATATGTAAGAAGATATAGCTTCCACATGTTAGGCATTTTTCATGATAGCTACAAGTTAGAGAAGGATGAACAAAGTGTAATGGATGATGTCCTATTATGGGAGAAATCCTATATGTATTCTTTGTACTCCTCCTTTTATATATAATCAAAATCTCTTCAACCGTTTCTATTAAAAAAAGAAAAGAAACACACAATTCAATTGGAATAATGAATATTTAGGGGGAAAAGTATTAAATGATCTAGTAAAACTCTAAAGATAGAAGTATGGTGTTTAGTAATTGATGAAGTTGATTGTAATTGGTAATTACCCTACACCACCCTTGCTTCTCAGTGTGCCATAGATAGTTAAGTATCCACAAAAGTACTGGGCATTGGAATTTGACATGGAATTAGTTGTAGATTGTTCCTCGTACCATTGGAATTTGATGACTTGGATAGAAAGTGAGACCACATTTAAACAAGAAAAGAGAGACCAACTTTTATAATTAAGAAAGGGATACACTACAACAACACTAACGATTAGTGCCTAATTTAATGTCCTTTTTTAATGTTAATTTTTTTCCAATTGATTGGCATAACCTGACGCTAATGCTAAATTAACACAGCAATTTTGTTACCATAGTGTCCATTTCAGGGCCTGATATTGTGTCATGTTTTGCACCACTTGTTGAGCCTATAATAACATTAATATTAGCACCAAGGGCCAAATAGTAGTGCCAAAAGTTGCACTTATAAGAGGCCATTTGCTCCAATTTGAACGTCTAATTTATTGTTAAGGTAGCACCTAGTTTAGCATACATGTTTTCTTCCACATTAGAACCACGTTAGTATCCAATATTGCATCCATCTTTTCTTCCAAACTAACAACATGTGTTGCTTCCCCTTTAGAGATAAGTTTAACACCCACTTTAACACTGACGTTGACATCCATATTAGCATCCTTATTGGCACCATGTATGGATTCCACTTTAGCGCCATGTTTGGCTTGCACTTTTGATCTAAGCATGGCGTCCACTGTAACACCTAGTTTTGCATCCCATTTTTCTCTCATATTAGCGCCATGATTTGCTTCCACATTGGCACTAGTTTTGGAAACCTCTTTAGTGCCTAGTTTGGCATCCATGTTTGCTTCCACCAAAGCAGTGCATTCTTGTCAATGTTTGAGCAAAAATTGAAGATACTTGAACTTTAAAACTTTTCATAAGCAAATCCACTGCATGTAGATCTCATAAACAATTCAAGCATACAAATTATTCATTCCATAAGACACAAGATGTACCCTGGGAAACCCTCCAAATTCAGAGGAAGAAAAACCCAACAATCCTTTGAGTATGATAGGTAATTGCAGAGAATGATTTTACAACACTTCCAAATTTCATAATAAGAGACATCAAAGCAGCACTAGAGAATAGAGATCACTTGGAATATTGTCTCGGCCTTACCAAGTGCATATCACTTTAATAACAAGCTTATTCAGTCATGCAATGAGAGGTAATGAATGGTTGCATGCCTTCAGGAACTATGAACACTATGGGCACTGTGTGCACTATCCACACATTCACCTTTTGTGTTTCCCTTGACTTGGAACCAATTTGTCTCCTCAAAATTCTCTCACATACTGAAGATATGCGCCCTCCATTAATTCACCAGGTTTTAATTGCCTTTAACTGAATGTGAACTGATTGAAATGAATGTGAATTGATTGAGTTGAATGTGAACTTGATTGAACTAAACTCAACATCAACTAACTGCTTGACCATTAGTTGGGAGTTTAACTGAATGTCTTTAGTGCTTCATAATCAATTCCATCAACAAACAAACACTTTGCATAAATCAAGGAGTAGATTCCTTAATTAACTGAAAATTAACTGATGTCTTTGTAATTCAAGTTCACTGGAGGTCTGACATGGGAAATTTGAATCCTTACTCTATCTATATTCTCATCTCATCTATCATTAATTAAATCCTGCATTGGTCCATATGCGTTTAATTAATTAATTATCTTTATCATATCATACTCAAAATAATTGTTCCATACTAAAGATCATATGTACTGCCCTAGGTCATATAGTAATATGCTAAAGTAATTCACTCTAGGTGTAGCTAAGCCCTAGATGAGACTTATAGAACCTAGTGACCATGACTAACAATTCATCACATAGCATATCCACATGACTTGATACAACACCATCCCTAGCTTGATACAACACAAGATTTATGGTCGTGATACAACACAAGAGCAGTATTGATATGGCACAAGACTCCAATATTGATACAACATAAGATTTAGACCTTGATACAACACAATATCCCGATCTTGATACAACACAAGATCACAGTACATGCAACTTTCATGAATGGGACTTGATACAAGACAAGCTTCCTTAACTTAATACCACATAAGTTTTTGACTTAATAAAACACAAGTCCCTTAACTTAATACAACATAAGTTTCTGAACTTGATACAACACAATTTCCAGACTTGATACAACACAAGTCTTCTGGAGAATGACTCATGATGTTGTACATTTAACACTCCCTCTCAGCGAGGGAGACATTCTATACCTTACCAAGCTTATCTTGGAAGTGTCTGAACTTCATCAGAGATAGATTATTTGTCATCACATTTGCAATATGATCATCAGTAGCTATGTATTGAAGTTTTACAATACCTTTCTCAACCATGTATCGAATTAAGTGATACTTCATTTCTATGTGTTTTGACTTGTCATGAAACACAAGATTTTCGGAAAGCTTTATACAACTTTGGTTGTCACACCTGATCATTGTAGGCTCTAGCTTTTCACTGAACAATCCTCCAAGTAGCTTTCTCAGCCACATCGCTTCCCTGCAAGAAGTACTAGCAGCAATGTACTCGGCCTTTGTGGTGCTCTGGGAAACTTGACCCCTCTTTCTGCTAGACCATGAAATCATAGCTTAACCCAAGTTGAAATAATATCCGAAAGTGCTCTTCCAATCAACAATGTTTCCACCCCAATCAAAATCAATATATCCAAGCAATAACACTCCTCCATTGAAGGCATACATGAGTCCATAAGCAACTATACCATGGAGATATCTCAAAATATGCTTACATACAACCTAGTGTCTTTGTCTAGGATTAGTCGTGAACTGACTCAAAATGATAACTACGTAGCAAATTTCTGGCCTCGGATGTATCATGTACATCAACAAGCCAATCAATTGTCTGTATAATGTGGGGTCCACTAGATCCAATCCAGCCTCAGTCTCATGGAGTTTCCTCAAATTGGAATCCATTGGAGTATTTATGGATTTACAATCCACCATGCAAAATCTGTTCAAGATGTCCACAGTATACTTCCCTTGAGATAGAAATATCTCATCATTTCTTTGCCAAATATCAAGCCCTATAAAGTAGTACATAAGACCTAAGTATTTCATCTCAAACTCTATGGTAAGCTCCCTCTGACACTTCGCAATCAATATTTCCTCTCCAATGAGGAAAAGATCATCCACATATAGGACTAGTATCATAGGTTGGTTCTCCACTAATTTGAAGTACAAGTTTGAATCTACATCACTCTTCAAGAACCCCAAATTTTGGAGATAACTGTCTATTTTGGCATACCAAGCTCGAGGAGATTGTTTTAACCCATACAAGGATTTCTTCAACTTGCACACATGGGACTCCTTCCCATGTATCACAAAATCCTTATGCTTCTTAATGTAAACCTCTTCCTCAACCTCACCATTGAGGAAGGCAATCTTCACTGCATCATTATGGTGAAGCTTCCATCCCAATATTGATGCAAGTGAAATAATAGATCTAATGGTGGTATACCTAGCCACTGGAGAAAAAGTCTCCTCATAATAAATGCCCTCTTTCTAAGAAAAGCCACATGAAACAAACCTAGATTTGTACTTGTCCACACTGCCACTTACATCATGCTTTATCTTGTAAACCTATATGGAAGTTACAACTGACTTCGTCTCAGTTCTGGGAGCAATATCCTAAAAATCATTCTTTAGAATAGAACGATATTCCTCTGTCATAACATCTTTCCACACTTACTGCTCTATAGCCTCTTCATATGATGAAGGATCTTAGTCACTGATGTTGTTCATCAATGCAACATATCTTGAATACCTATCAGGCTACTTGCGCTCTCTAGAAGTGCCTACTGGTGCTCCATGCTTCTCAACATCTCTCAATACATCTTAGCACCATGTTGACCTCCTCTTTGTTGTAGGTTCATTAACTAGTTCAACTGGTTCATCAATGACATGTAGCTCTGCATGGTATACTAGATTCTCCCTCTAAACATCAAAAGGGGAAGAATCATCATCACAATCCTCTGATATAGGAGCACCATCCTCCTCTATCTCTAGATCACATTCAAGCTATTTTGACCACTTAAATTTTGCCTTCTCATGGAAAGTCACATCCTGAATAACCTCAAAATATATCTCACTAGGTACATATATGCAGAATGCCTTGGAAGTCTCATTGTAGCCCATAAAATTTCCCTTCTTACCAGAAGGTTCCATCTTAGTTCTCTCTTCTTTTGGTATGTGAATATGCCCAGGACATTCAAAAATCCGAAGATGTGATATGTCTGGTTTCTCACCAGTGAACACCTCTTTAGGTGTTTTCTCATCAATAAATGCATGCAAACTTGTGTTCTGTATGTACATTGTTGTACTAGTAGCTTCTGTCCACAAATAAGTAGATAGATCCTAACCATGTGACATGGCTTTTGCAGCGTCACAAAAAATTATGTTCTTTCTCTTTGCAACCCCATTCTATTGTGGGTTGTAAGGAACTGTTAATTTTCTACATATTAGTGCATTGCTACAAAACTCATTAAAAGCATTTGATTCAAATTCTCTACCATTATCAGACCTTAGGGCACGAATATACCTACTTGTCTGACTCTCAAATAAGGCTTTATATTCTTGGAATTTACTGAAGGTTTCACTTTTGGCTTTCATGAAGTAAATCTACGCCTTACAGGTGAAATCATCAATGAATAAAACATAGTAAAGATGGCCACTGAGGGAAGGGGAAGACATGGGTCCACACACATCTGAGTGCACTAAATCTAAGATGCCTTTAAGATCTAGTATAGCTGCTAGGAAAATTCTTTTTGGCATTCTTTGCTATTAAAGCACAACCTCGACAAACAACATTGTAATATACCAAACGTATATACATTTATTAATAAATTATAATTGTTAGATTAGGTTAATAATTATTTATGTAAAAGTCGACATTAGAAGGACACATTGTTTAAAGGTGTCTCTTCATATGTGTGTGTGTAATCCACACGAATTTACTGTAAAGATCATCAATTTAATTATACAAATATATTTATTTATCTAATAAGATAAATATGTAAGGTATTACCTTACAGGTGGTATCAGATCATTTGTTATTGACCTGTGGTTACATAAAAAAAATTACGGTGGAATAAAAAAAATGCAAGCTTATGGTTCCAATGAATTATTAAATATTTGAAGAAATAAAGGAAGCTCCTCGTGGGAGAGAAGAAAATGGGAAAAGGAAAAAAGAAGAAAACTAAAATAAAATAAAGTAAAAACTAGAAAGGAAAAGAAAAAACAAACCAACCAATGGTTTTATAAAACCATCCCATGGTTTTATTATTATAATTTTAAAACCATAAATTCATCCATACCATTACACCTTGTCCACCCGTTACCCTTTATTCCTCTTCCATACCATTACTCTTCACCGAAACCCTAAAAAAAATTCAAAAATAAATATATTAAAGTTAATAATAATAATAATAAGCATTATTATTATATTATTATAGTTTGTATATTTTAAATTTAAACAAAAAACTATATATTAAACTATATATATAGTTTATAAAAACAACAACAACAATAATAATAATTAATAATTATTGTTATTTAAAAACAAAATCAAATTCTCAAGACTTCGAAGACAGGAATGCCGTCATCACGAGATAATTTTTTTGAAGGAATCGAGGAAGTAAACAAAAAGTGGGAAAAATATGAAGAAGACTTTAAAATTATGAAGGAAATGATAAAAAAATCATTTGAAGCAAGAATGTGAAACAAAAAACGAAAATGAAAATACACAAGAAATCAACCAAGAAGAAACGAGTGATGCAATTAGAATCAAGGATGAACTCATAGTAAGATTAGACCCTCGAAGAATATTTTGCTCAAACCGAGCCAATATTGAGAGAATATTATGAAGAATCCTATGAAGAAGAAGCGGCTACGACATCTCACTTCTCAAGTGAGGGAAAGGAGGAAATCGCTATGGCACCTACGATAGCAGAAGTGGTTACACCCCTAAAATTTCCAAATAAGGAAGATATGGAAACTGATTTTGCACCCATGACAGAAGAAGATGAAATCAAGGAAGAACTTGTAGCAAGATCATACCCCAAAGAATTTATTACTCAAACCGAGCCAATGTTGAGAGAAAATTTCAAAGAATCCTATAAAGAAGAAGCGGCTATGACATCTCACTTCTGAAGTGTAGGAAAGTAGGAAACTACTATGGAACCTACGATAGTAGAAGTGGTTACGGTCTCCAAAATCTCAAGTGAGGGAAAGATGGAAAATGCATTTGCACTCCCAACAGAAAAAGCATCTGCGACTCCCAAGTTCCTAAGTAAAGAGGAATAAGGTACGATGACAACTCCTAAATATTCAAGTAGAGAATAGTTTGAAGTCACCACTTCAACCAGAAAGGAAGGGAGGCCACGACGACCACCTCCTTATATCCCTCCTCACAAAATATTTAGGCCACCAAAATATGGGAGGGATAACAAAAGACACCCCAACTACAAACCTCAAAATACGATACTCAGTAAAAAATATGTACGTCTACCAAAATTTCGTTGCGGCTTCCTACAAGGAAGGGAAGTAAGGCACATTAATACGCTAGTAGAAAAATCTATAAAATTGTCTAGTGAAACTCCAAAACAAGGCTTGTTAAGGAAGACGATAACAAGGACGATGAAACAAAAGAGGTAGAAAACAAGGATACGGAAGATCAAGATGATATTGCCAATCACAATGTCAATATCACTTGTAAAGAAAATGATGACGACATACATTGTAATAAAACAAAAAATATGGTTAAAAATGAAGTCATTGTTTACAACAATTATGAAAAAAATGAATTTATAGAAGAAGCATTGATGAAAATAGAAGCACCAAAGATTACCTTAATCATGATAACATAGCAGAATGAAACTCAAAAGATGTTGCAGAAAATGAAAAAAATGAACATTCTACTAGTGGTTGTAACTCAAGATATTCTAGAATGTCAATATCAAAAGGTTCCTCGAGAAGAGCTAAAGATAAGATCATCCAACAAAGAAGTAAGTACATTATTAGTAGTTGTCGCTACATATAAGAAAACCATATCAAAGCATGCAGAAATATCAGAAATTTACATCAAATTAGAAGATCAAAATAACACCATCAGATTAGAAGCTCAGAAGAATACTACATATAGTTGTTATTTGTTTGTCTACAAAATCACATGCATGAAAAGATTTGAATGGAAATGCGACCAATTATTTCAAGAATTGCTAATCCGTGGCACCGTTATTCGTGGAAAAAAATCTAGTTGCAGCATGCTCATAGAAGATTCGTGGATGAATCTTTTCAGAGCGAGATAACTTGTAATGTACCAAACATATATTACATTTATTAATAAATTATTAATTATTTGTGTAAAATTTGGCATTATAAGGACACATTGTTTAAAGGTGTATCTTCATATATATATATATATATATAAGCCGCACGAATTTATTGTAAAGGTCATCAATTCAATTATAAAAATATATCTATTTATCTAACAAGATAAATATGTAAGGTGTTACCTTACAAACATCATGTACAAAATCAAAACTAGGCTTACCTTTCACCATTCACTGCAAACCAGGTAGTGGTTCGAATTTGAGGTGACCAAGACTCCTATGTCAGAGCTCGCATGGGATGATATTATGATGTGTCATGACTGAAATAAGATTTCCTGGGACCTTGTAAATTCCTCCTTCTTGAACTCCAATAATAGTAGCAGTATCAATGTTCTAGTTCTTTGGCTACAAGTATGCTTGATTCTCCATGAAGATGAATTGAAATCCTTTATCTTCAAGGACATAAAAAAAGAGAGGTTCTTCTTCAATATAGGGACATAAATGATGTCCTCCACATATAGTGCATCTCTCGAACTCAACTGGAAGGAGATAGATCCAATTCCTTGGATTGAGTATGTGGAATTGTCTCCCAATTCTACCATGCGTGCAAATTGTTTCTCTTTTAGGTTGGATATTGCGCCCTTTTATCCTGACATGTGCTTTGAAGCACCACTGTCAATCAACCATGTAGCTTCTCTCGTGATGATAGATCCAGACAAAGCATAGAGGAGGTAATACTCCCTCTTTGTCACTTTCTCTTCAAGTGCATCCTCTTTCTAAGTTCCTTCTACAGCAGTGGAAGCAATAAATCTTCCTTCTTTTCTTTTCCTCACACGACAATCCCGTACAAAGTGTCTTGACTTTTGACAATAATAGCATAGAAGCTTTGATTTTTCAAAACCTTTATTGATCTCTTTCTTCTTTGAATGAAAGAACTTCTTGGGAGTGAATGACTTCCTCCCTTTCTTGGTTCTAGTCGTGAGAGGAAGATTCTCCTCTTTAGTGCTCACAACTTTGTTTTGGATGTGCCCTTCTTCTTTAATGCAATCATGCCAAAGTCTTTCGAAGTTGGGATGTTATTCTCTTCCATTTACAAAAACAAGAAAGGTCTGCCATGAGGCGGGCAGTCCATCGATGATGGTTTGAATAAGGTCATCCTCATCTGTCTCCACACCGATGCTGGCAAGTTGATCATTCACTTGTGAAATATTTGTGAAGAAGGAAGCTACAGTATCATCTCTTTCCATCTTCTATTTCACAACTTGTTCTTTAAATCCCTCTTTTGAGTAGGGGCCTTCTTCTCATAAATATTTGTGAGTCTGTCAAAACACTCCTTTGTTGTCTTTAATGGTGTGATCACCGTCATGAGGTTGTCCTTCACAAATTCATATATGATCCTCTTTTCCTTTGCTTGATTCTTCTTGTAATTGGTTCTTCCTTCATTTATAGTGGGCTCTTCGATCACAATGGTTACAAAGGAATCAATATCATGCTCTTTAGGAATATTGGTCACTCTCACCTTCCATGTGTTGAAGTTTGATGTGCCTTCAAGTACTTGGTCTTTCATTCAGATGGATATTGATGCCATTGCTTCAATACCTTTGTTCAATGCTTTAAGATATGTGTAGGTTTAGAACGTTTGTACAAAATTAAGCTCTTGCACGCCCTTACTCTAATACCATGTCAATGTTTGAATGAAAAATTGAAGATATTTGAAATTTAAAAATTTTAATAAGCAAATCTAGTGCATGTAGATCTCATAAACAATTCAAGCACACAAATTATTCAATCCATAAGACAAAATATGTACCCTGGGAAAAACCTCCAATTCCGGAGGATGAAAAATTCAACAATCCTTCGAGTATGATAGATAATTGTGGAGAATGATTTTACAAAACTTGCATATTTCCTGATAAGATATATCAAAGTAGCACTAGAGAATAGAGATCACTCAGAACAATGTATCAGCCTTGCCAAGTGCATAGCACTTTAATAACAACATGATTCAGTCATACAATGAGAGGTAGTGAATGGTTGTGTTTCCTTAGGAACTATGACCAATGTGCGAACTATGTGCACTATTGACACATTAACCTTTTGTGCCTTCCTTGACTTGGTTCCAAGTTGTCACATCAAAATTCTCTCCCATACTAAATATGTGTGCCCTCCATTAATTCACTGAGTGTTAACTGCCTTTAATTGAATGTCAACTGATTGAACTAAATCTAAATTGATTGAACTAAATGTGAACTTGATTAGACTAAACTCAATATCAACTGGTTGCTTGACCATTAGTAAGGAGTTTAACTAAATGTCTTTAGTGCTTCGCAATCAGTGCCATCCACAAACAAACACTTTGCATAAATTGAGGAGTAGATTCCTTAATTAACTGAAACTTGTTTTTCCACAACTAAAACTTGATTGGTGTCTTTGTAATTTGAGTTCATTGGAGGTATGACATGGGAAATTTGAATCCTTACTCTATCTCTATGCTCATCTCATTTATCATTAATTAAATTTTGTATGGTCCATATGTGTTTAATTAATTAATCATCTTTATCATATCCTACTCAGAAGAATTGTTCCATACAATTCTTCTGTGAGGTGTGTGAGGTGTGTGAGGTGTGTATAAATGAGGGAGGGCACCTCCCTATTTATACTAATCAAGTGACTGACCTTTTACATGACTGGTCCGACATGTTTCACTAACAGGGTCTTCTTCTCCTAGAGAGACTCCAAATACACATTACATGATGTCACACTAGGGACTATTGCCCTGAGTTACAATGGAGGTTGTACCTCAAGTTCTAGACACAATAAATACATCCCTTAGGAGGCAAACACATCTCCAATGGGGGTACAACAACATGCAATGATAATATACATCAGAATATATTCCGAAGTTACAAATACATCAACACTCCCTCTTAACTAGGAAGGTATTCTCTCTCTTCAACAGTCATCAACACATCTGGTCAAGTATTCATCATGGAGTCATCATCAAGGAGTCATAGAGTCATCATCATAGCAGCTTCCATCATCATCTTCTTATCGATCATCAAATGGTACCATATCTCATCGAAAGTTTCTACAGATCCAACCCTTTCTCATGTTGGGTGTAGGCCTAGTCCTCATCCAGGTCTTCATCACATCTTGATAAATCCATCATGTAGGGACTATCTAAGGCCTTCTTTACATTTCCACAGCAATAACTTGCATCTTCTACCTTTATCTTGTCATATCCAGATCATCTATTTTGTCTTGCACAAAAAAAAATAGAGCACACAGAGCATCCATAGTCAACCTGCATTCTACTAGTAAAGGAGAATTGCCTAGGTGCACCTCACGTGCTTCGTGACCTTTTCATGTCAACATAGGAACACACACATATATAGATATATATGTAAGGACTGATTACGACCAAACAACCTACTACATCAGGACTTTTACGTTCTTTATCAACCTCAATGACTTATTACATCTGAACAACCTACGTCCACAATATTTTTTGTTCAGATAACCTTTGAGGTGTATTACATCCGAGTAACCTACGTACCACGCCCGGACTCTTTTAACACTCGAACAATCCACAGGACTGATTACATTTGAGTAACCTATGTACCACTCCAGGGCTCATATTTACACTCGAATAACCTGTCTCGGGATTGATTACGTCCAAGGATAACCTGCGAGCTTCACCAGGATTGATTACATCCAAGGACAACCTAGAGGACTGGTTACATTTGAGGATCCTGCTTCACTGGGATTTTGCCCTCTCAGACAACCTGTCTCATTTCCCATGAGATATATTATGAATCGACAATTTCTAGCATAGAAACATATCAGAACTGATTACATCTAAGGATAACCTACGATCTTCCCTAGGACTTATTACATATAAGGACAACCTACATGATTGATTATGTTTTAGCAACCTACGATCTTCACTGGGATTTTATGCTCACACAACCTGTCTCTCTAGCTATGCTAGAACACATCACTCCCTTTTTCAAGGGGTCTCGTTTTGGATCACACCAATTATTTCTCTAAAGTACTCGAACTTCACTCTCGCTAGAGGCTTGGTCAACACATCAGTTATCTGCTCGTCTGTTGCCATGCCACTAGAGTTTCATTGCTCCTCTTTGCACCATATCACTGATATAATGGAACTTGATCTCGATGTGCTTCGACTTGTTAGGGAACACAGGGCTTTCCTACAGCTTCACGGAACTCTGATTGTTGCAGAAGATACAAGTTACATCAACTAGATAACAAACAAGTCAGACGGTTTCTTTTGAAGCCACACTGCCTTGAACTAGCCGAACAAGCGGCAACATACTATGCATCGGCTATACTCAGTGCAACACATGATTGTTTCATGCTAAACCAGGAGATCATTCCAAATCCCAAACTGAAGCAACAACCTGAGGTGCTCTTCCTGTCAGTGGCGCTACCTGCCAAATCTAAATCAACATAACCATGTAGGTTAATCTTTTGATTTGCATCATATTTGAGCCCATAATCCATTGTACCTTTTAGGTAGCTCAGTACATGTTTTGTAGCTATCAGGTGAACATGTCTCGGATCCATTAGGAACTGGCTCAGGGTGTTCATCGCAAAGCATATGTCTGGACTTCTATTTGTCAGGTACATCAATGAGCTAATCATCTGACGATACATTGTGGCATCAACCATCTCAAATGAAGCATCACTCAGAAGCTTCAAGTTAGATGCCATAGGTGTGGCTATTGCATTGTAGTCCAACATTCTGAATCTCTTCAGAATATCCATTGGATACTTTCCTTGACCAAGGAAGATCCCATATGCACTCTGCCACACCTCCATGACTAAGAAGTAGTGCATCATACCTAGGTATTTCATCTCAAACTTTGTATCAAGTCTCCTCCTTACATCTTTAATGAGTTCCTCTTCGCCTGTCAGAAACAAGTCATCGACATATAGTAGGAGCATCACTGGGCTTCCGTCTTAAACCTTGAAGTAAAGGTTGGAATATGCTTTACTCTTGGTAAATCCTAGGCTCATTAGGAATCTATCCATCCTACCGTACCATGTCCTTGGTGCTTGTTTCAATCCAAACAAATCCTTCTTCAATTTGCACACATGGGTCTTCCTGTCACATGTCTCGAATTCTAGTGGTTGTTCCACATACACTTCCTACTTGACTACACCATTCAATAATGCTCTCTTGATATCCAGTTGGTGTATCTCCCATCTCATACCTGCACGTATGGATCAAATGGAAGTGCACCTCGCAACTCGTGCAAATGTCTCCTCATAGTCTATGCCTTCTTTCTATGAGAAGCCTCATGCTACTAACCTTTCCTTGTATTTCTTGATGTTTCCATCTGCAACATGCTTAATCTTGTAGATCCGCTTCGAAGTCACGAAGGACTTCTTTTCCGGTCTCGGAACTATATCCCATACATCATTCTTTATGATCGACTGATATTCCTTGATCATAGCATCCTTGCATTCTTTCTTTTCTGCAGCCTCTCCATAGGTGGAAGGTTATATGTCAATGATTTCACATAACAGGACCACATAACTATTGTAGGGATTTTCCCTTTTTCTCTCTCTCTATGTATTCCTTCTGGAACTCCATACTTTTCTACTTCTAGTATGAGCTCTCATGCCCATGCTAGTTTCCTTTTGTGGGAGTCCTTCTCAAGGAATGTATCTACTCGCTCTTGTGGTTCTACGATGTCATGATCATCACGGAATTCTAGAATTGCTTCTCCAATTTCCATATCGGGCTCTCGAATCTTTAGGTTCCTCGACCTCTTGAATAGGTGTCCTCCTAGATCTGAAGTACGTCGAGTCTTCATCAAAGGTTGCATCTCTACTTATGTCTATCTTCTTGAATCTTGGGAAGTATATTCGGTAGGACTTTGATGTATCACTGTATCCTACAAATATACCCTTATTCCTAGAATGATCAAGTTTGGTCCTTTTCTCCTTTAAGATATATGTATGTACACCAAGCATCCAAATATTCTCAGATGGTTGACTTCTAGTTTCTTTCCTGAGAAATCCACTTCCAAAGTCTTGTTGTCAAGTACTTGATGAGGAGTACAGTTATTTACATACACAATTGTGATTGCTACCTCCAACGAAAGGTGGATAGGAAGATCTGGGTCATGCAACATTATTTTTTCTGCTTCCATGATGGTTCGCTTCTTTCGTTCCGCAACCCCATTCTGCTGAGGATTGTATGTAGTGATCAACTCCCTCTTAATCCCAGATTCTTTGCATAGTTCCATGAATTATTCTGAGGTGAATTCTTCGCCATTATCTGACTGTAGAGTCTTGATATTCATATCGGTTTGGTTCTCGACCAAGAATTTATATTCCTTGAACATGCCAAAAACTTCATTTTTCCCTTTCAAGAAATATATCCAAGTCTTACGTGAGAAATCATCTATAAAGGAAACATAGTACACATACTCGCTTAATGAGCTAGAATACATGGGTCCACATACATCCGAGTGTACTGTCTCAAGTATTCCTTTGGCCTTGCTCTCACTATTGGGAAATGTATTCTTTGCATTCTTTCCTTGTGCAAATCCTTTGCAAATGCCTTCATGATTTGCTTGGATTTCTGGCAGTCCAAAGACTTCTTTCCTTGCCATCAGTAGTGTTCTATAGTGCACATGTGCAAGCCTTTTGTTCCATAGTTCCCTTGGTTCAATTGACTCATGAACCAGGGCTTGTTCAAGATGTCCCTTTAGCTTGTACAAGCCTATGTCTTCTTCTCCAATCATTGTTGCATCATCTACTATCTTCCCTTTAGGCCCCACTAGAAATTGGCCATTGAAAAAATCAAATCTCATTCCCTTTGCATCAAGTGTAAAGATGGAGAGGAGATTATTCTTCAATCCTGGAACATATAGCACATCCTTCATCTTTAAGTATTTCCTAGATTCAAGCTTGTATGGAGCTTCTCCACTCCCTTTTATGGGGTATTGGTAATCATCCCTAGGTTTCACCTTGTGAGGTGACTCATGTTCATACATATTAACGAATGATTCCTTGTATCCCTTCATGTGTTTAGAAGCTCCACTATCCACAAGCCAATCATTACTTACGTGTGAGATAGTGCCAGTAAGTGTTGATATTAGCACATACTCTTCATTTGAATCATCCTTCTCTCTTCTTAATCTTTTGTTTGTTGGTTCATCATGTTCAACAACATGAGCATGGTGTCTCCTTTTCTTGATGGGACAATATATTGAAAAGTGTCCCTTTTCATCACAAGTATGGCATTGAACATTGGAAGGATCTATCTTGGTATTCTTTTGCTTATTGTACTTCTTCTTGTTGTGACAAAAGTTCTCCTTCTTCTTGAAGTTATTCCTGGTGTGAACAATGAGACATTGATCTTCAGTTTCTCCCATCTTCTCTCCTCTTATCATGAGTTGAGCTTCTTCTTGTGCACATTATTCTCAAAGTCTACTGAAAGAGATCAACCTCCTTCTTGCACAAATTCCTTGAATGAATGTGTCTCATGATTTAGGAGACCATTCAATGTAGTCATTACAATTTCTCCTTATTTGACATTCTCTTCAACCGCTTCAAGTTATTCTTTGATTTTAGCAACCCTTGTAAAGTAAGACTGTATAGTCTCGAATTTTTGTATCTTCGCATTCTTCAATTGGTTCCTAAAATCCATTTTTCAGTTGATGTTCTTTCCTTCGAACATATTTTTCAAAGGATCATATACTTCCTTCGTTGTCTTGAATGAAGACACATGGGGGATGAGGTGATCCTTAATAGAATCTGCAATGATTCTTTTGGACTTAGATATGCTTCTCTTATGAGCAACGTTAACCTCATCTCCCTCTGGTTCTGGAACCTCTTCAGTGATGTACTAATCCAAATCATTTTCTTCAAGGATCAGTGATATTTTGTACTTCCATGCTTGAAATTTATCAACCCCTCCAAGCTTTTCCTCAAGTTGAGTATGGTGAGTCATCTTTTCAAATGAGAACCTCAAATGGAAATAGCAAATATTTAGATCTTATTTATTTGAGGTGTCTGACCTGGTTCCGAAGCTGGATGACCTAGGGTTTGTTAGAGAAACCCTAATATTCCAAACTTGGAGTTTGGGAATTATGTTTGGACAGAAAGATGTGTCTTCTTGAGGCGAGTTTCTCAACAAGGTCACTTTCTGAAGACTGAGGTGGGAAGCCTTCGAAACTTGATGCCCTAGTTTCTCCTCACACTATTGATAGGGTCAAAAATTAAACCTCTTCAAATATGAAATTGCTTCCACCAAAATATGTGCCCTATTCAGGCGAGTTATCAGGTAGCCCTCTTTTCTTGATGATCTGTGGAGAGAACACCTTGAACTAGGAATCCCTAGTTTTTGCAGCTGTAAAGTGCCTTCTTTCATAGAGGATTTGATACATTGTTAGTTTTTCAGATATTATTAGCTTAATTAGGATATTTGTTTGAAAGAATAATAAGTACAACAAGATGCATAAGATATAAAGATACACAAGACACACAGATTTTCACTGGGGAAACCATTAAAGGATAAAACCCCACAAAATTCCTCAAAATAGTACAGTCACAAAGAATGTACCATAAGATTATCAATCCCAGTAATAGGAAGTATTCAACATCTATCTATCTCTCCTCCCTTGTCTCTCTATATCTCATTCAAACTTGAGTGAGTGTGAGGTGTGTATAAATGAGGGAGGGCACCTCCCTATTTATACTAATCAAGTGACTGACCTTTTACATGACTGGGTCGACCTGTTTCACTAACAGGGCCGACTTCTCCTAGAGAAACTCCAAATACACATTACATGATGTCACACTTGGGGCTATTGCCCCGACTTACAACAGAGGTTGTCCTCAAGGTATAGACACATTAAAGACATCCCACAAGGATGCAAACACATCTCCAATGGGGGTACAACAACATACAATGGTAATATACATCAGAATATCTTCTGAAGTTACAAATACATCAACAATATAGTCATATGCTAAATTATTTCACTATAGGGTTATCCAAGCCCTAGAGGAGACTTATAACACCTATTGACCATGACTAGCAATACACCATATAACATATCCACATGACTTGATACGACACAAGTCCTATATTGATACAACACAAGACACCAATCTTGATACAACACAAGAATCGGACCTTGATACAACACAAGATCCAGACCTTCATACTACTCAATATCTTGATCTTGACACAACACAAGATCACAGTACAAGAATATTTCATGAATAGGACTTGATACAACGCAATGTCCTCACTTGATATAACACACGATTTATTAACTTAATACAACATGAATTCCTGACTTGATACAACACAAGTCCCTTAACTTAATACAACATAGGTTTCTGAACTTGATATGACACAAGTTCCAGACTTGATACAACAAAAATATCATGGAGAATGACTCGTGATGTTTTACATTTAACAATTATGCTTCCAATTTATTATCTATTGTTGCTTCCCATTTAGCACCTAGGTTTGCTTCCTATTTTTCTTCCACATCAATGCCACTTTTAACTTCCCATTTAGTGTCCTATTTTTGCTTCCTTTTTGGCATCTATTTTTGCTTATTTTTTTGCTTCTAGTTTTGCATCTACAATTTATAGTCTGGATTTCTAGTTAGTGCCAAGTTTTGCATCCAATGTTGCATATGCATTTATTCCTAATTTGGATTCATTTTAGTTCCTGATTGTGCTTCCTCATTAGCACCACATCTGGCTTCCTATTTAGTTCCTACATTTGCATCCAATTCTGTGCCAATATTTGCTTCCACTTTAGTGCCACATTTTGCTTTATGTTTACAATGTGAACTAGTTTTGCTTCCTTTTTATGCCCCCCTATACTATATATAATTATTTCATTAATTTCAATAGTCCTCAATATTTCATTTACTTAATAGTTCTCAAATAACATAATGAATTATATGGAAGAAGATATCAAAATTGAAATGTATAGCATAACATTTATGAAAATTTTTAAGCCAAATGGAAAACATTTATCCAAAGAAGTAATACCATCATACTTATTAATTCTGCAAAACATTAGTCGACAACTTTCAATATATACAAGTTACCAAGATAATACCGATATCATCACCATCATCATTTATAAAAAAAGAAAGTGAAAGTGAAATATATCATCAGCCTAATAACATGTCATGGAGATCACTATAGTTTAGTGTAAAAAGAAACAAGTCAAGAAAAGTCAAAATGATCAATAGTGGTGAAGTTTATGTGTCAACAACAATCCATGATACAAGTCCATTTAATAACCTTAGTCTGACCATTGCAATGTATTCATTAGATTATGAAAATGATGTAAATATGCTAGTATGGAATCCTAGTGTGTAGCTCAAGGCCAAAGCCTAACTAGTGAATGGATAGGCATATATGATGTAAATATTTTTAATTGGACCATATGGTTGCCTTGACAAGCAAACTCAAAAGCTATGTAAATATTATGTTGGGAAAATAATAAAATGGTCCAAGATGGTTGTGTAAAGAGTATTAGAGGGACTATGATTCCACCATAGGGGGGAGAAATGGGGAGGGGTTATGAAAGACTAAATCCTTTTGTTTCCAAGTGTCAACATTAGAGCTCATCCAAATTCTGCCATGTGATTTAAATGAGCCAATCACCTTCATTTAACTATTTCCAAACATTGAATGGATGCATGAGGTTGGTGGGAAAAGTCACCTCATGTAGTTATTGAAGCATGGGTTTAAAAGCACTTTTGTGACAGTTATGTCTAATGTAAGAAGTCAGTTTGCAGTTTTCAAGAGTCCTTTCTTCTATGGTCATAAGTTATGTTAGTAGTCTTTTCACCATTATTTCATATCCTATGGTGTCAACACTCATTCTATCATTCTCTCATGTAGATCTACACTATGTAGAGATCCCCATTGATGTTCATGATCACTACCAAACTTTGTATAACCCAAAAATTTGAATTTAGAGACAGAACTTTAGAATTGGAAGGGAAAATAAATAGTTTAGGGGGAGTAGAGAAGTTGGGAAAGCTAGGAACCCTTACCCATTGAGTTATGTGTTAAAATATTGTAACTTCGAAGAATATTCTATATGTATCCTTTTGTGGTCCCCGATGGTCCTACCGGGAGAACCACTTGTATTACATTGTACCCCGATGCTCCTAATCGGAAGAACTAATAAGATTCATGAGGTAGTCCCCTCTAATTGTAAAGGTGGGTCATCAGCACCCTAGTGTGGTTACTTGAGCCTACATGTGTAACTCGAGCCTACATGATTTAACTTGAGCCGACATGTCAAATGAGTTAACTTAAGTGAACGGATGAATATAAATACAGGTGTAGTG
>LPNX011141394.1:62412-111041 GCA_001517045.1 Pseudotsuga menziesii | reverse complement strand
CATTTCCCTCAAAACTATCACGGTAGTTTCTTCCATGATGAAGTAAAGACAATCCTTCCTTAATGGTATGATTGAGGAAGAGTTTTACATCGAATATTCATGACGATTTGAAGCTGAAGACAGAAGGAATCAAGTATGCAAGTTGAAGAAGGCCCTCTATGTCCTGAAGCAAGCTCCTAGAGCTTAGTATGGAAGAATAGATAGTTTCCTGATGAGCATGGGCTTTGCCAAGAGTAAAGACGATCCTAACCTTTCCTACAAGGTTGTAGAAGATGTACCTATCATTCTATTACTATATGTGGATGACTTATTCTTGACAGGGAATGAGAAACAGATCATGGAAAGTAAGAAGAAACTAGCAGAAGAATTTGAGATGAAAGACCTTGGGTTAATGCATTATTTCCTAGGTCTGGAAGTATGGCAAAGTTCAGAAGGAATCTTTCTCAACCAGGGAAAGTATGTGGTAGAGATATTGAAGAGACTCAAATGCAAAGTCATGGCCACACCCATGTACTCCAACCTAAAGCTGTTAGCTGATGACTCATTAGAATTAGTGGATGTGACTCACTACAGACGGATCATTGGGTCATTGATGTACTTAACAAATACCAGACCAGACATTTGTTTTGCTGTGAACACCTTAAGTCAATATCTTGTTCAACCAAGACGGGTTCACCTAATAGCTGCAAAACATATCTGAAAGGGACTATAGACTTTGGTCTATACTATGATGGTAGCCATAAGTATAGATTGTATGGTTACACAGATGCAGATTGGGCTGGAAGTATCTCAGATAGGAAAATCAAATCAGGTATATGCTTTGAGGTCTACTATGAGTTCATGGTTTAGCAGGAAACAGTCTAGTGTTTCTCTTAGCACGGTTGAAGCAGAATACATAGCAGATTGCTCTACTATGTTATGAAGCCATATGGCTTCAGAAACCGAGATCAAGTCTCTTTGACCTGAAGATGGATACAACAATGATTCTATGTGATAACCACAGTTGTGATGACAAAGAACCCTGTGTTCCACATAACACGTAGAAATCCGATATTTCTACATACAAGATAAGATGAAGATAATGATACTGTAGATGCAGATGATGGTGATTTAGTATTTCTATACTGAATATAGAGATGATGATGTTTCAGTATTCCCATATTGAAGATATAGATGATGATGCTTTTAGTATTCACATACTAGAGATACAGATGGTGATAGATCAGTATTCAGATATTGAAGATGTAGATGATGATGGTTTGGATGATGATGTACCGACGAAGCCTCTGCCTCGAGTAGAGTTCGAACACTTTCGAGACAAGCTTGGTGTTGTTCGGACAAACCTTCCTTGAAAGGGCGANNNGTGATCCAAATACTTTTTGTCTTTGAGTTGTGGATTGCAGGTTGTTGCTGATGATGATGATGACATACTGATCGAAAGATCAGAGTATGATGATGATGACATACTGATCGAAAGATTAGAGTATGATGATGATAACGTACTGATCTAAAATATCAGAGTATGATGATGACGCACTATGATTATGATGTTTCTGATTAAAAGATCAGAGTATGATGATGATGTTTCTGATTGAAAGATCAGATTATGATGATGATGTTTCTGATCGAAAGATCAAAGTATGTTTATGATGTTTCTGATCGAAAGATCAGAGTATGATGATGATGTTTCTATGTTGATGATGTTTCTGATCGAAAGATCAGAATGTGATGATGATTATGATCGACGAATCAGAATATGATGATGATGATGTTGCTACTGATCGAGAGGTCAAAGTACTGAAGATGTTGCTGCCGATCGAAAGGTCAAGGTGCTAAAGATGTTGTTGTTGATCGAAAAGTCAAAATGCTGAAGATGTTGCTGATCAAAAGGACACAATGCTGAAGATGTTGTTGCTGATCGAAAAAAATCAAGTGCTGAAGATGTTGCTGATCGAAAGTTCAAAATGCTGGAGATGTTGTTGCTGATCGAACAGTCAAAGTGCTAAAGATGTTGCTGATCGAAAGATCCAAGTGCTGAAGATGTTGTTGCTAATTGAAAGATCAAAATGCTGAAGATGTTGTTGATTAAAGACTGATGATGAAGATTGAAGATTAAAGATGAAGACTACATGATGTCGAAAAGCTTCTAATGATTTATAGATGTGTTACCCTGCTGATGTTGATGATGTCCCCTATCTCTACTCTTGTTGTTATTGATGTTGCTGTAGAATACCCTTCTCGTTAAGGGGGAGTGTTAAAATATTGTAACTTCGAAGAATATTCTATATGTATCCTTTTGTGGTCCCCGATGGTCCTACCGGGAGAACCACTTGTATTACATTGTACCCCGATGCTCCTAATCGAAGAACTAATAAGAGTCATGAGGTAGTCCCCTCTAATTGTAAAACTAGGGTTTTGATGAGTAACATGTAATGCAATTTATGAATCACGAGGTAATGTTTTGAGAAATGTGCCAATGGAGCATGTGGACATCATGGTCATCCTTGTATCACCATAAAAAACTTGCATGAGGTTATGGCACTCGATTATGTTGCTTAGATTGGATGTTATGCCCATGATAGAAATTCACACAGTGTCCTTGAATGGCTTTAGGAAGCGAGTTGAAACTCCTCGTAACTTGATAAGTGAGACTCATATCGATGAACCATCAGTTCTATTGGACTCCTAACATTATAGTACACCTAGGGACACCCATTTCTAATGAGTCTACAGATTGGGTTTTGTTTATTTTCACCATTTCCCAATCTAGGGTTTTTCTAAGTAACATGTAGTGTAATTTTGCATCAAAGGGTAATTTTTGAATACTAGACCAAAAGAGCACGTGGATATTGTGGTCATATCATCCTTTCCCCAAAAAACTTACATGAGGTTACAACACTTAATTATGGGTTTTGGATTAGATTTTATGCCCTAAGGTTAAAATTTGTCGAGGGCCCCTAAATGGCATCAAAGGGTAAATTTTTTGTTGTTATGCATGTGGAGAAAGTGGATAATGTGGTCATCTCATCCTTTCCAAAACAAACTTGTATTAGGATACTACACTTGATTTTTCTACCCATATTGGATTTAATGCCCTCGTTAAAGTATGTTTAAGTGTCCTTAAATGGCATTAGGAAGCAAGTTGAAACTCATCATAAATTGATAACCAAGAATTAAATAAACAAAGCGTCTATTCCATTGGAGCGTCTATTCCATTAGACTCATGGCATCAGAGTACACTGATGAATATCACTCTCCCTTAATTCCATGGAACTATGCTATTTATTTCCACGGTTTTTGGAACTAGGGTTTCATTGAGTAACATGCAATGCAATACTTGAATCACAGGGTAAATTTTTGTAAACAGTGCCAACATAGATTTTGGATATCATGTTCATATAAGACTCACCCAAATAAAATCATAGTATATTACGACACTCGATTATGTTTCCCTTATTGGATGCTATGCCCCTGATAGATATTCACGAAGTGTCCCTAAATGGATTTATGAAGTGAATTGAAACTCACCATAACTTGATAACAAAGACTTCGATCAACATACCATCAATTTTGTTACATTATTGAAATCAAAATACCTAGGGGCACCCATATCCTATGAGTCCATGGATCAATTTTTTTTATTTCCACCATTTCCTAAACTAGAGTTTTACTGAGTAATATGCAGTGCAATTTTTGCATCAAAGGGTAATTTTTTGAATACAAGGCCAATGGAACATGTGGACATTGTGGTCATATCATCCTCTCCCAAACAAACATGTAGGAGTTTAAGACACTTAATTCTTCCACTCAAATTGTATTTTATGCCCTTAGGTTGAAAATTTCCAAGTGTCTCTAAATGGCATTAGAAGGTGATTTTTTTTATTGTTGTGGCAATAGAGCATGTCAATAGCATGGTCATCTCATGATTTCTCAAAAAAATTTGTAGTAGGTTACGATACTCAGTTTTTCTACCCAAATTGGATTTATGGCCTCGGTTGAAATTCGACAAGTGTCCTCCAATGGAATTAGGAAGTGAGTCAAAAGTAGTCATAAATTGATAACCAAGACTTGGATTCATGAACCGTATATTTTGTTGGAATCGTGACATTAGAGTACACTTAGTAAAACCCCTCTCCCTTGAGTCCATGGAATATATGTTATTCATTTTGACAATTTTCAAAACTAGGGTTTCGTTGAGTAACAAGTAATGCAATTTTTGAATCATGGGGTAAATTTTTAAAAAATATGCAAAGGGAGCATGTGGAAATTGTGGTCATATTGACCTTGCCAAACCAAAATCACAAAAGGTTATGACACTCGATTATGTTTTCTATAGTGGATTTTATGCCCGCGATATAATTTTGCAAAGTGTCCCTGAATGGCTTTAGGAAACAAGTTTAAACTCACCTTAACTTGATAATCGAGACTTAGATCAATAAACTGCTAGTTTTGTTGGAGTCCTAACATTAAAGTACACCTAGGGACACCCCTTTTCCACGAGTCCATGAATTTAATTTTGTTTGTTTCCACTATTTCAAAAACTAGGGCTTTTCTAAGTAACACACAGTGCAATTTTTGCATTGAAGGGTAAAATTTTTAACACTGGTCCAATGGAGTATGTGGAAATCATGGTCATATTGTTCTTGGAAAATAAAATTACAGGAGGTTATGAAACTAAAATATGCTACTCAGATTGGATTTTATTCCCCTAGGTTGAAATTTTCCAAGTTTCCCTGAATGACATCAAAGAGTAAATTTTTATTGTTGTCCTAATGGAGCATGTGGACATAATGGCCATCTCATCCTTTCCAAAACAAACTTGCATCAAGTTATGACACTTAATATGGTTTATGGATTGGAATTTATGCCCCCATTGAAATTTGTCAAGTGTCCTCCAATGGCATTAGGAAGCAAGTCAAAACTCGTCATAACTTGATAACTAAGACTCAGATTGATGAACCATCTATTTTGTTGGACTCTTTACATTGGAGTACAGTCATGAAAACTCCTATCCATAGAATCCTTAAAACAAATGTTATTTATTTTGATGATTTCTGGAACTAGGGTTTCATTGAGTAACATGTAATGAAAATTTTGAATCAAGAGGTATATTTTTAAGACTATTCTAACAGAGCATGTGGGCCTTGTAGTGATCTCATTATTGCCCAAATAAACTTGCAGGAGGTTATGACCATTGATTATGTTTCTGGGATTGGATGTTATTCCCTTGGTAGAACTTCACAAAGTGTCCCTAAATGGATTTAGGAAGTGAGTTAAAACTCACCATAACTTGATAACCAAGACTCGGAGCTATAAACTCTTATCGGAATTAGATCAAAAAGAGAGGAACATGCCAATATAGGCAAAGTTATGGGTCTTCAAGAAATAATAATGCATTCCTTCATTGGAGGAGTGCAAATACTCCAAATGGATTTATGGGTATCCTCTATTGAAACTATAGGGGACCAGGAAATACCAAGAAGCAAGACAATCTCCTTGCGGTAATCAAAGAGAAAAAACCAATAATTGTACTTCTATAGGAAACAAAGTTGGAGATCATTGATACCACTTCAGTCCAAACGAGATTAAGGTAAAACGGTGAGCAATTGAGCATTGAGACTTAAGGGGCATTAGGGAGAAAATTCTTGATATGGAACCAAAAAGAGGTACAACTCCAAAGGTCCCAAGTTGGAAAATAGTGGCTCTTCACTACGTTTAAAGACAATTCTGAAATACTTAACATGAATATCCTTGACACATGGTATCGAAAGTGACAATATTGGGAATATTTTAAGGCATATGGACAAAACATTTCATAATATGGAAAAATCTTGGCTAATTAAATGTGGTACTAAGCCATTAAGCTAAATAAGGAAGATAGGAGGGATCTTCCTTTGAGATTCTTGCCAAGATCCAGTGGAAGAAATCATGTGAGGTTAGGATTACCCTGATAAGCCCTTATGAAAATCCAAATTCACTTAGAATAATAGAAGAAAAAGTCATAGCCACATAGTGAAATAGTTACCATGATTCTTGCTTCAAATCTCATTCCTAATAAATACCTCTAAAGTAAAATCCAATATCCCCCCTACAACAAAGTCATACCACAAGCCCATATCATTGGTAATCTCTAAAACAATGGACCTTGGTCACATATCATTCAAGTTCAACCCAATTTGGTTCCAATGTGAAGAGGTTTGGGAAATAATAGAGATACCATGATGATGTAGACTCAGGAGTCACCATCCTTCACTGGGAATACAAAATCAATATAAATGTAATAAATAAAAGCTTATGTGGATGGGAGAAAACTTCCTTTCTTACTCCAACCCAAGAAAGAAAAGAGGTGGAGGAAAAAATACACACTTTCTAGTGATACATAGAAGAGAACAAAGTTACCCAAGGCCTCAAAATGCATAAGATATAACTATTTAACAAGTTCATCCAAAGATAAACGAGAAAGAGGAATAATTAGTGACTAAACTTGTGAACTCCTTAGCTCAAGATAGGAGACAAGGACACCAAATTTTTCCATAAATAAGTGAATGCAAAAAGAATTTGTAATAACATTACAAAAATAGAGCTTACAATTACGGAAAAGATCTCCCATTTTGAAAAACTACTGGAAGTTGCCTAAAACCGATTTACATAACTCTACACAGAAATAAGCCCAACCTCAACAACAATGCCAATGAAAATGATATATGCCATCTTGTAGGTAACAACTATTGAAGAAAATTATTGCACGCTAAAATCAATAAGTAAGGATGTAACGTCCCCATACCCCATAGTGCAGATAAATTAAAAAAATTCTTTGAGAATCTTTGTTCTCCTTTCAAAACACAGGGCATGGATGTTAACACATACTTCAACATTCATTCTTAGGCTTATAAACCACTATAATAGCTGTTCCACCCCTTGACAGATCCCTTCTACGACCGAAAAACCTGTTCCACACTGAACTTGTCCTTTTTGCCCTCTGCCTTCTGTATTCCCCTTTCTGCCTTCCACTGCAGAATCGATAATCGAAAACATAGCGTGCGACAGGGTATTCCAAATGATGTTCTGCCTTTTGCCTTCCGCATTCGAAACTCAAAATTTGGAAACATAATGTTCGGCATAGTCCTTCAACCACGGTTCCACCTTCCGCCTTGGAACTCAGAAGTTGGAACTCAAAACACGACGGAAACATTCACCTTCTGCCTTTTCACCTTCCACCCAGAACCTGAAACTCGGAACTCAAACTATGATGGAAACATTAACCTTTTGTCGTTTCCACCTTATCGCCTCCCGCCTGGTACTCGGAGATCAGAACTCAACTTTTGACCTTGGTCTTTTTCTGTACTTCCTCTTTCTGACATCGAACTTCGGAAATAAAAAAGTTAACTTCTTCCTTAGAACTTTTCTACACGTTTACGCTTTCGCCCTCTACCTCACACAGGCGGATCCTGGGGTGCAGAAAACCCACATTCGGTCCTATTTCAACTGCTCTCTTCTGCCTTCCTCCTTCCACAAGCGGATTTCAGGGTGCAGAAACACAACTTTTCTTACCTTAGCTGAATTTTTGACCCTGTAACCAGGGTTGTAGCCTCCATGACCAAAAGAATAAATGCATTGAAACATACAAGGAAAATGTAGATGCAAATACAAGAACATTCATCAACAGTAAACTCTACCGAGACATTGCAAGCATTCATCATTTCATTCATTCATTCATAAGCATTACATTGCATAAACAAGAATAACAGAGAATACTTATCTTGATGATTAAGCTATCTCCCAACTAGCTATGTCATTGTAAGGTTCTACCCAACCATAAGCCAATGTGTTTAATAATATCTCAACACCACTGCCACCCCCAAGTTGGGCATCATTTCCACAAAGAACTAGTGAACAACAGACTCATATATATCCAGAACATAACACACAGTCAAGCCAACAGATGGGTTTCACAGGATACACTGTCCAACCATCTCACGGTTGGGTTTATCAGACTGTCTAGGAAACAAGCCAAAACACTACTAGGTTTCACAAGCTACATAGCCAAGCCAGCAGACGGTTGGTTTTGATAGACTGTACACAGTTAAGCCAACATTCACATTAAGGACCATCCAAGCCAACATATAGGTTTAACAGGATACACAACCAAACCATCCTTCACAATTGGGTTTCATAGCATGTCCAGCCAAGGATTACACACATGGCCAAATGAACACCAAGACACAGCCAAGCCAATACACAAACAGATTTAACAGGATGTAGGAAATCAAGCCAATACACATCAACATAGTCAAGCCAACCTACAATTGGATTTCTCAGACTGTCCAACCAAAACTCGACCAAATCAACTAACAATGGGTTTATCAAGCTGCTAAGGCAATGGGAAGGAAGAATTGCTAGCTAGTGAGCTCAACCACAGAGCTATGGAAACCTACACCAGATATATCCATATTGGCATTCCACAATAACTACACACCCAACGCAAGGAAGTATTCCCTTCACTGCAACACAGTTCCCTCAGGACATACCTTCCCTTCCAGGGCTCTTCCAGGTGTGCATAGAGGATTTTCCAGCCCCTCTTGATCTGTTTGTGAGGTTGATGTCTCCACTAGGTTTATCATCCAATTCGGAACCTTTGCCACTCCTAACTATTGCATGCATTTCAACCTCAAACTAGGGTTCTCTTCACACCAAACCACAGGAGACATAACAACACAAACTCCACTTTGTAAAACAGAGAAACAAGTTTGCATACCACTCTGTAACACAGAGAAAACAGGGTTCCACACCACAATGCACCACAATGTAGTTTAGGATAACATTGTAACACACAACCAGGGTTTCATACACTCTATAACACAGGGAAACATTGTAACACAACCATGAACCACAAGGTGTAACATGAGCAACTCTCCCCAACCACAAAGTAGATGGACAGAACTACACTCCACAACCACGAACAGAGAGCTTCTCCCGACTCCGAAGAGTGAACAAAGCATAATCGATCAGATCGAATGAATGTAAGAGTGGTGGTATCGTTCAAATGACCAAACTGATGAGGTGAAGACCGAGATGACAGACTGGGCATGAAATCACGTGTTTTACTTGCTTTAGAAGCAAGAACATGACTTCTGCAACTGCAGGCTTGCTCAGTCATGAAATTGATTGCCATGCCTTGTTATGCCCAAAGAATTAACTACCTCAAACAATTTCTTGCAAGAAAATTGAATGATCAAGCACAGGGACAAACCAGGGTAGATGGGCTAACGAAAGGGTAACTTTTGAACAGATCTACGACTAAGATCGTCCATCAAATAGATCGACGACACACAATGATTTTGCTGGTTCAACTAGCGCAAATTAAAAAAAATTTGATGTGCACGAAATTCCAATAAAATCCACTTCATCAAGTTTGGAGTCCACCGTTGATCTAGTGGGGACACAGATCCAACGGTCCACAAGAATTTCGCTGATTCAACTAGAGCGTTGTTTAACATCAGCTAGCAGGCGCAAAATTCTATCCAAAAGGATTTATTCTGTCACGCGCCTGCGTGGGTTACTTGGATGACAAATCAGTGAAGGTTTTTATGCTGATTAAACTGGGTTTTGTGAGGATTGAACCTGTAATCACTCACCTGGCATATGCCTGGTTAACTCCCTCCCTATTCCTTGTGAAATCATGCCCTTATCTCTTCCACGTTGCAGTGCATAGCTAGCTGTGGTATTTTATTAATTGTGCATTTACATGATATTATGAAATGTGATGTGCTTGACCAACACTTAACCATAGGCACCAACCTTGATCACCCATACACTAAACACCAGATCAATGGCAGAGCCTTGGCCTTGAACTCCATGCCATGATCTGAATACAATATACATATCATGTACAATTCAATACCATGGGGTCAAAACTGGGGCACACATTCCCCTCTCCCTTGGGGTCAAAACTGGGGCACACATTCCCCTCGCCCTTAGGGTCAAAACCGAGGTGTTACATTCCCCCCCCCCCTTCATTAGCATTTTCCTCGGTGCTTTAAAAAATTGAACAAAATTGGATGTTCCAGTCGCATGGCACCCTGTAGCTCCCATGTAGCCTCATTAGGACTGTGGTGCTTCCACTACACCTTCACCTGTCCAATGCAATGTTATGGAACTCTTCCTTGGGTTCCACTACGTGGTTGTCTTACATCAAAAATCCTCCAAGTCCTTCATTGCATGCATCGGTACACACCACAAAGTCTTTTCCTGGGTCTTGGAGAATCCTTCGCCTCATCTTGGAACATTTCCAATGTCTTTGGAAACCAACAATACCTATGCTCAAGACCCAAGTAATGAGTCAATTTTCATGTCAGATTTAGTCTCATAGGGTTCATTCCTTAATAGGATTTTCAAAATCACCTTGGCCTTGAGCTCCATGCCATGATCTGAATACAATATACATATCATGTACAATTCAATACCATGGGGTCAAAATCGGGGCACACATTCCCCTCGCCCTTCGGGTCAAAACCGGGGCACACATTCCCCTCGCCCTTGGGGTCAAAACTGCGGGGTTACATCCCCCCCCCCCTTTCATTAGCATTTTCCTCAGTGTTTTACAAAATTGAACAAAATTGGATGTTCCAGTCACATGGCACCCTACAGCTACCATGTAGCCTCATTAGGATCGTGGTGCTTCCACTACACCTTCACCTGTCTAATGGAATGTTATGTAACTCTTCCTTGGGTTCCACTACGTGGTTGTCTTGCATCATAACTCCTCCAAGTCCTTGATTGCAAGCATCAGTACACACCACAAAGTCTTTTCCTGGGTCTTGGAGAATCCTTCGCCTCATCTTGGAACATTTCCAATGTCTTTGGAAACCAGCAATACCTATGCTCAAGCCCCAAGCAATGAGTCAATTTTCATGTCATATTTAGTCTCATAGGGTTCATTCCTTAATAGAATTTTCAAAATCACCTTGGCCTTGAGCTCCATGCCATGATCTGAATACAATATACATATCATGTACAATTCAATACCATGGGGTCAAAACCGGGGCACACATTCCCCTCGCCCTTGGGGTCAAAACTGTGATGTTACATCCCCCCCCTTTCATTAGCATTTTCCTCGGTGTTTTACAAAATTGAACAAAATTGGATGTTCCAGTCGCATGGCACCCTACAGCTCCCATGTAGCCTCATTAGGATCGTGGTGCTTCCACTACACCTTCACCTGTCTAATGGAATGTTATGTAACTCTTCCTTGGGTTCCACTACGTGGTTGTCTTGCATCAGAACTCCTCCAAGTCCCTGATCGCAAGCATCAGTACACACCACAAAGTCTTTTCCTGGGTCTTGGAGAATCCTTCGTCTCATCTTGGAACATTTCCAATGTCTTTGGAAACCAGCAATACCTATGCTCAAGCCCCAAGCAATGAGTCAATTTTCATGTCAGATTCAGTCTCATAGGGTTCATTCCTTAATAGGATTTTCAAAATCATTGTTGAATCACATGCACATGTATATTTACATAAAATCAACAAGAAGTTTTCAAGTAAACCAAATACTTATCTGCATAAGTATCTTTTTTTGGCTCCATAGGTATCCGACTTTTTCTTTATACAACCATGGAACCAACGAGACCTTCACCACCCCACACAAGGATGGTACCTCTTCTCTACTATACATTCCTTTGAGTGTACCCACTCCTTCTTGTGCTATCTAAGGTGTGCATTGAAAGGTAACCAATTTTTTGGAAGCCTCATATTACTTGTGTAAATACTTCTCAATCGAGATCAAGCATCCCTTCTCCAAAGCCTAACACCTCTCTGGGTGCTTATTGGAAGCTCTGACTTGGGATCCTTGCACCTCCTATAGGTACTCACCAAGTTCATATGCTTCCTTTTTAAACACCATAATGAATTAATTCACATGTCAAATTCATTCCTATAGGATTCATTCTTTAACAAGATTTTCAAAATCATAGTTGAATCATATGGACATGTGTATTTACAGAAAATCAACAAATTTTTTTGCTAAGTAAACTAAATAATTATCTGTATAAGCATCATCTCTCAACTGAGATATGGCAGCCCTGCTTCAGATCCAAACAACTCTTTGGGTGCTTAATGGCAGCACTGCTCCAGATCCTAACACCTCTTTGGGTGCTCAATGGCAGCTCTGGATTAAGGTCCTAGCACCTCCTCCAAGTGCTCACCAATCTCAGGCACTTCCTTTATGGACACCATAATACCTAGGGGTTGTTCTCTTCACGGAGCCCCCACTCTCATGGCAGTCACCTTATGCGGCGTGAATGGGTGCGGAAAGAAGTCTAGCCGGATGTCTTACACCTTGGCGTTCCCAGTGATGCATGTCGGTGCCTAGCTGGATGGGGGGAGAAGTTATGTACCTAAGTACATCTTTCTGAGGATCCATGTATCCAAAACACATTCTCCCAAGAAGTTATGTACCCCAAGTACATCCTTCCGAGAACTGTGTACCCCAAGGGCGTATTTTCATCATCTCACCTGCGTTACATACAAGCATGCAGTTCACATGAGGTGTTGTCATAAAAAAATTAATCATAGATTTTTAAATCTATTTCATGCATAATTGATTTTCCAAATATCAAATGATCAATAACATTGATAGTTGAATCAAGATTTGAATTTACAATTATGTTTTCTACAGAAAATTAGACGTTTTTTTTTTGCAGCCATGAGGCCATCCTCATATTGTTTGGATTTTGCAAGGGGGAGCACTTATCCCCTACTCACACATGCTTCCAAAAACCTGGACATCCACATAGAACATGTCATCTTGACACCTTTTTAGATCAGCCAAACAGTCAATAGCAATCAACAGAAAAATTTGAAATCTGAAATTTAAAGTTTGTTCTGTTCAGAGGTTAGATTTCAGTCATGAGATCCTTCTCATAGAGTTTGGCATCTGTACATGGTAGATTCCTACCTTGGTTTCATTGGGTATAGCCATAGTGCCCTGTCCAAGTCATTATACCTGCATTCTTAAGGAAGTTATGATATGATTGCACATACACACGAGGGTCATCTCCTCGTGGAACTACAAGTTCGCATGCAGGCTTCCTCAACCTATACATATACTCAACTTTACATGCAAAATATCCTTGAATGTACCTCCTGTAATATCATGCAAGTCCCATAAGAGATTTCACATCTGTCACGCTTCTTGGGGTTGTCTAATTCATAATGGCTTCAATCTTCTCAGGGTCTACAGATATGCCCTCTTCTGAGATAATGAATTCTATCTTTATAGCAGTCACATTTGCTCAAATTTGCATACAGCTTAGGCTCTCTTAGAAATTTAAATGTCAACCTCAAATGTTCTTCATGCTCTTCCTCACTTTTAGAATAAATAAGAATGTAATCCAGGAAAACATGAACAAACTTGTCTATATATATGCTAAAAACACCATTCATGAGGCACATGAATGTAGCTGGTGAATTTGTGAGACCAAATGGTACCACTACAAATTCATAGTGTCCATCTCATGTTCTAAATTTTGTCTTATGAATATCCTCATCCTTGACTCTTACATGATGGTAACCATACCTCAAGTCAATCTTGGAAAATACCTTTGCTCCTCTCATTTGATTAAAGAGGTCATCAATTCTAGGAAAAGGGTATTTATTATTCACAGTGACTTTGTTCAGTTGTTTGTAATCAATACACAACCTGAGTGTACCATCTTTCTTTTTCATAAATAGAACCGGTGCTCCCCAAGGAGACACACTAGGCCTAATAGATTTATTTTCCAACAACTCTTGCAACTGCTTCCTCAGCTCTAGCAATTCTAGTGTGCATGTCCTGTAGAGTGTCTTGGGAATTGGTGCTACTCCTGGCACAAGTTCAGTGGTAAAATCAATATCCCTCTTTGGAGAAAGTCATGGAATCTAATCAGGAAAAACATCCTTGAATTCCTGTAGTACATGATGGTCCTTCATCCTAGGAGTTTCATTCTCTATTGCCTCCCAAACATGGGTCGGATACAATCTACCACCTTTCCCACATAATTTCTTTAGCTACGTTGCTAAACCATGCCTAATAGAAAACAATTTTTGAATGCCTCTTACAACCTTAAGTTTTTCTTCTTCATTCAGGCATTGAAATGTCTTGTTGTAGCAGTCAAGTTTAACCCTATGCACTTCTAACCAATCCATTCCAATGAGTATATCATAGGAACCAAGTGGCAGAATATTCAGACCTGCATGAGTGAATAACCCATCCATATCCAATGGACATCTCTCTACCGCCTCACTGACTTTCCCCTTGGTTCCAGTGGCTTGTTGAACTAACCATGATTTTCTATGCTTTTATTTCTCCAAAGTGCACATCTCCACAAGTCTAGGGGTGATATAGTTGTGAGTGGATCCAGGGTCAATCAGAACAGAAATAGGCTGCTCAACAACCTTACCCTCAACTTCAACCATAGTTGATTGATGATATGCATGGTGGTCCTTTAATGCTGCATAAATTCTAGGAACAACCCTTGCTTCCCGACCCACAGTTTCAGCTCCTTGGGTGCTGTTGACTTGGATTTCATTCCCACTCTGATGTGGAAAATACTTAATTAGATGGTCTCCTCCACATCCCCAACATTGGATTCATTTCCTTGGCTTGTCTCTCATCATTCTAGCTGGATTAATCACATCTTGTGATGGCTTCCTTTGCTAATTTCGTAAGTGAGAAGGTTTGAAACCTTTCTTCCCTTGGTCAAGCTTCATATTCTTCTTGCGAGAATTTCTCCTACTCTCTTCTATATTTGTTATATGATGCCCAGAGTTTATCTACCTTTGGAGGTCTGTCAAACTTTGCAGCATGGCTGCATTCAATGGATTTTTCTCTTCCAGAGCCTTGATCATTCTTTCATTTTCCTCTTTGCAACTCTGCAAATCCACCCTTAGGCTCCTTATGGTAGCTTCAATATCTAGGGAAGTCTCTTGATTTATCTTCCCATCGAATTCGGTTTCAGCATTCTCACCTTGAATATTTTCCCCCATAGCGTCCACCTCAAGCTCGTATGGATCCTATGCATCACTCATGATGTTAATCTTCTGGGCGTTGATATTCTTGGTCGGACCAAGACCAACTTTTCAATCTGCACTAAACTCTGTAAAATGTGTTCATAAACATCATTTGTTAGCTGCATAAAAATTTCGAAATTTAAATACACTGGGAGCTGCAATGTTTCAACCAATAGCTATGAAATCTATTATTGGCCCATCCAGGCCCAATGTTGTAACCTTTAGCTATGATACCAATCTGTAACATCCCCATACCCCATAATGCAGATAAATGAAAATTTTTACTTCGAGAACCCTTCTTCTCCTTTCCAAACACAAGGAATGGACGTTAACACACACTTCAACATTCATTCTTAGGGTTAGAAACCACTGTAACAGTCGTTCTGCCACTTGAAAAATCCCTTCTATGACCGAAAACACCTCTTTTGCACTGAACCTGTCCTTTCCGCCCTCCACCTTCCGCATTCCCCTTTCTGCCTTTCACTACATAATAGAGAATCATAAACATAGCGTGCGATAGGGTCATCCAAACCACGTTCCTCCTTCCACCTTCTGAACTTGAAAGTCGAAAACATAACGTTCAGTGGAGTCCTTCAACCACAGTTCTGTCTTCCTCCATCTGGCCCTCTCGCCTTCTCACCTTCTGCCTTTGGAACTCAGAACTTAGAACTTAAAACACGATGGAAACATTCACCTTCCTCCTTTCCTCCTTCCACTCGGAACCCGGAAGTCGAAACTCAAACCATGATGGAAACATTAACCTTTTGCCTTTCTGCCTCCCGCATAGAACTCAGAAATCAGAACTCGACTTTCGACCTTAGTCTTTTTCTGTATTTCCGACTTCCGCTCTCCAACCTCGAACTTCAGAAACCAAAAAGTTAACTTCTTCCTTAGAACTTTTCTACACTTTTTCGCTTCCTCCCTCTGCCTCCCACAGGTGGATCCCGTGGTGCAGAAAACCCACATTTTGTCTTGTTTCAACTGCTCTCTTCTGCCTTCCACCTTCTGCAGGCATATTTTAGGCTGCAGAAACACAACTTTTCTTACCTCAGCTGCATTTTTTTACCCTGTAACCAGGATTCTAGCCTCCATGACCAAAAGCAAAAATGCAATGAAACATACAAGGAAAATATAGATGCAAATACAGGAACATTCATCAATAGTAAACTCTACGAAGACATTGTAAGCACTCATCATTTCATTCATTCAGTCGTTCATTCATAAGAAACTACATTGCATAAACAAGAATAATAGAGAATACTTATCTTGATGATTAAGCTGTCCCGCAACTAACTATGTCTCTGAAACGTTCCACCCAACTATAGGCCAGTGTGTTCATTAATCTCCTAACACCACTGCCACCCCCGAGATGGGCATGATTTCCACAAGGAACTAGGGAACAACAGACTCATACATAGACAAAACATAACACATAGTCAAGCCAACAGATGGGTTTCACAGGCTACACAACCCATCCATCTCATAGTTGGGTTTATCAGACTGTCCATGAAACAAGCCAAAACACTATTGGGTTTCATAGGATACATAGCCAAGCTAGCAGATAGTTGGGTTTCACAAACTGTACATAGTCAAGCCAACATTCACTTTAAGGACCATCCAATCCAACAAATGGGTTTCATAAGATACACAACCAAGCCATCTTTCACAGTTGGGTTTCATAGGCCGTCCAACCAAGGATTACACACATGGCCTAATGAACACTAAGACACAATCAAGCCAATACATAACCAGATTTAACAGGTTGTAGGAAAACAATCCAATACACATCAACACAGTCAAGCCAACCTACAGTTGGGTTTCTCAGATTGTCCAACCAAGACTCAGCCAAATCAACTAATAATGGGTTTATCAGGCTTCTAAGGTAGTGGGAAAGCAGAATCGCTAGCTAGTGAGCTCAACCATAGAGCTATGGACACCTACACCAGATCTATTCAGCTTGGCATTCCACAATACCTATACACCCAACACAAGGAAGTATTCCCTTCACTGCTACATAGTTCCCTCAGGACATAACTTCCCTTCCAGTACTCTTCCAGGTGTGCACAAAGAATTTAATAGCCCCTCTTGATCTGTCTGTGAGGTTCCTCCCTCCACCAAGTTTATCAACTAATTCGAAACCTCTGCCACTCCTAAGACTTGCATACAGTTCAACCCCAAACCAGGGTGTTCTTCACATCAAACCACAGGAAACAAAACAACACAAACTCCACTCTGTACCATAGAGAAATATGTTTGTATACCACTCCGTAGAATAGAGAAAACAGGGTTCCACACCACAATGTAGTTCAGGATAACACTGTAACACACAACCAGGGTTTCATACACTCTGTAAGACAGGGAAACACTGTAACAAAACCATGAACTACAAGGTGTAACATGAGCAACTCTCCCCAACCACAATGTAAATGGACTAAACCACACTGATAAGTGAACTACACCGTACAACCACAAACAAAGAGCTTCTCCCAACTGATCTGAAGAGTGAACAATGCATAATTTATCGGATCAAATGAATGCAAGAGTGGTGGTATTGTTCAAATTACCAAACCGATCAAGTGAAGACTGGGATGAGATACTTGGCACAAAATCACGTGTTTTACTTGCTTCAGAAGCAAGAACACAACTTCTGCAACTTTAAGCTTGCTCAGTCATGAAATCGAATGTTGTGCCTTGTTCTGCCCAAAGCATTAACAACCTCAACCAATTTCCTGCAAGAAAATTGAATGATCGAGCATAGGGATGAACTAGGGTAGATGGGCTAAGGAACAAGTAACTTTTGAATAGATCTATGACTGAGATCATCCATCAAATAGATTGACGACGCACAACAATTTCGCTGGTTCAACTAGTGCGACTTAACAAACTTTTGATTTGCGCAAAATTCCAATGAAATCTATTTCATCCAGTTAGAATTTCACCGTTAATCTAGTGGGGACACAGATCCAATGGTCCACAAGGATTTCGCTGATTCAATTAGCATGTTGTTTAACATCAGCTAGCGGGCGCGAAATTTCTATCCAAAAGGATTTATTTTGTCACGCGTTCGCCTGGGTGACTTGGACGACAAATCGGCGAAGGTTCTTATGTTGATTAAACTAGGTTTTGTGAGGATTGAACCTACAATCACTCACCTGGCATCTGTCTAGTTAAATCCCTCCTTGTTCCTTGTGAAATCATGCCCCTATCTCTTCCACGTTGTAGTGCATAGGTAGCTGTGGTATTTTATTAATTGTGTATTTACATGATATTTTAAAATGTGTTGTGCTTGACCAAAACTTAACCATAGGTACCAACCTTGATCACCCATACACAAAACACTAGGTCAATGGCAGGGCCTTAGACTTGAGCTCCATGCCATGATCTAAATAAAATATACACATCATGTACAATTAAATACCATTGGGTCAAAACAAGGGTGTTACAAAGGAGGAGATGTAAAGATCTCTTTGGGAAAAGGAGTCTAATAAATCCCCCGGTTTGAAAGGATTCCCCACCCATTTCTACAAAGCTTGCTAGAATTTCATAAAATAGGTTTTTAAATGGATTCTCAAAGAATTGAGGAAGAACACCTTGTCTCAAAAGAAAATACTCCAACTTCCTTCAACAAGTTCCACCCATTATCACTATGTAACATCTCATACAATGTGTTGACCGAAATATTGGCTCTAGGCTTAACTCTCTTCTTCCAAAATAAATTTCTCTCAAGCAAGGTAGATTCATCTAAGGAAGACAAATCCATGAAAATATAGTGCACATATGGAAGTAACCAATTCAATGATCAAGCAAATGGGAAATTCAAGCACAACAAAAGTGATATAGCTAATACCTTTCATAAAGTTTGAAACAACTTCCTCATCGTAGTCCTCTAACGATTTGGTTTCGATACCCCTTAACTAGTTAGATCAAATCACGTGTGGGGGATCATGGATAGAATCACTCATAAATGGAAGACCACATGTCTTCTTTCATGGCACAAGGGTAGTAAGATAAGGTTTCCCTTTATCACCCTCTCCTTACATCTTGATGGAAGACATGCTAGAAAGAGCACTAGAAAAGGCAAGGAGGATTGACTTGCTTCTAGGGATTTGCATAGCACATGGAACCAATTTAGTGAACCATTTGTGGGTCGTATATGAACACCAATAAGAGGGGGATCCTCCCTCACCATCACAAAAAGGTTCACATAAACTCTATATAAGTATCTCAATGCATTTAATGGAAAAGTAAACATAACCAAATGTTTACTCTATGGATGGAAAGGCCCATTAAGAATGTTGGCCTGAATTCACATTATGGAGATCGATCAAGTATTTGGGATTACCTATTCTTGTGTCACCCCTCATTTCAACCTAATTGAGCCCCATCATTGACAAAATCAAATATAAGATGCACTCTTGGGGAAATATGGCTAAACACATATGAAAGGTTAGTATTTGATCAAATATTTGTTATCTTCAATTCCATACATATGTGTTCCTCCTTGTTGGCCTATCTATGAGTTCTCTACACATTGGTATGCCTCATCAAGGAATTTTTATAGGGATTTAAATTTGAAAAGAAAAAAATCCACCTCCTTCATTGGAAGATGGTTTAAGTACCCTTTGCAAATGAAGGACTACCATCACAAATTCAACAATGATGAAAATATCCCTTGGATCCAAGTTAGCATGGACATTGATATTCGGGAAAGAATATTGATGGAAGGAAGTTGTCCACATATATACCTCCATGTCATCTTAAGGAAAAATTCCCTAGATCATCCACTCCACAATGGGAAAGGTTCTTAGATATGGTTCCTCTCGAAAAATTCCATCCAACACATCAAAGTCACCCTATCTTGGAAACTAGGAAATGGAAGGACTATTGGCACATGTGCCAAAATATTATGGGAATCAAGCCCTCTTTCTAGACCCAAATTTCACAATTCTCCATTCAAGGATGCAAGAAGAAGGTATCCACTCACTAGTAGATATATCCTTATGAAAAAATGACGAGGAAGGGTCTTACAAGCCATGGAAGCCACTATCTACCCCACTTGAACTCTCTCTTTTAGCTCACCAATGTCTCAAAAGATTGAAAGGGTCCATCCACACAAGCTTGTAGGAGGAAGACAAAAATATTTGGGGAAATAAGGGAGAGGAAGACACTATGAAAGATGGATACCAAGAAATATTGGTCCAAGAAGAACTATTCCCTACCTTGAAGTTATGTCAAAATATTTTCCAATAATATAGGTTGTTGAATGCAAAAATATTTTGTTGGTTGCTTACTCATGACAAGCTCCTCACAACCAAGAACTTGAGAAAATGAGGAATTCAAGGCCCCTATCACTACACCCTATGTAAATCAATGGAAGAAATATCCCTCTATATCTTGCTTAAGTGCCCTTCCACAACACAAACCCAGAAGATAACTACCAAAGATCTATAGCTTGATCTTCATCTCCCAACATATTTGAGGATAATGTTTCTAACACCAAAAAAAAATACCCAAGCAAATTGAAAGGAAACAATATTCTATCACATGCTTGGAAACCCCCCCCCCCCCCAAGTTAATAACCTAGAAAGCATGGCTAGAAATAAATCGCTAAACGTTATGAGAGGAAAAGAGCCTCCCCGCGAAGGTAGTGACTCCAACACAGTCCATTTTGGTGGAAAAAATAGAAATCAAAGGGAAAGGGAAATAACACCCACGTCCCCTTTTTCCCAAGAAAGAGTATGGCTTAAATATCCCATGAACTCCTCCCTAGTAATCCCATCCCAATGAGTATATGTGTCACTAAAAGATGATAGCTGGAAGTTAAGGATAAGTAAAGAAGAAATGGACAAGTGGATAACAAAAAGGCAAAAACATGTGCTTTTCTTCTAATGTAGCATCAAAAGGGAATCCATGGGTTGTAGGAGCAGGGGGTGGTGCGTGATAGATAATGAGAAATTCAATTACGCATGGGGGCTATGTATGGTAGCAAATAATGTGGTTGTATTCCTTGCAACTTTCTAAGGACTAAAGCTTTTATACAAGAGTACAAAAAACAACATTGCTATGTCTAGGGACTCATCTTTAATTATTAACACCCTACACAACAAATGGGCCATCTCCTCATCTTTGATTGCAAGAGAAATCAGTGGAATCAAAACTCAACTTGAGAAATTAGTAAGAGTGTTCTTAATCCATGTGGTCCATTCCAACAACTTAGTATCAAAATAATTGGAAAACAAAACAAGGATATTAAATGAGGGATAAATACAAGTTAGGTGAAGAGGCAGTTAATTCCAATTTGGAATGTTGTCCTTGACCACAACTTTGGATTCCTAGTATTATTTATGGGGGTCTCTTAGGTGGACACCTCATTGTCTAAAGGAATTTAAGGAGGAAGGAGGTTCCTCCAATCCATGTCTCCTCCATAAAGGAATTAAGAGGGGGCCATTACTCCCAACCCCACTAACCACCCATTGTGCTCTCAACTTTGCATGTGAGGAGGGAAATAAGCACTTCATAATTCCAACCTACCCATTCACATCAACATCTGCATGCAATGGAGAAGGCCTCTCTTGCCAAGCCTAAGAAGGACAACACCTTCTCTACTTCAACATACCACAAATCAAGCTAGTTTATCTTCTACCATACAACAATTTAGGAGCATCCTCTCTACCCACCTTCCCTATCTACAAATGATTCCCCTAAACACCCTCATCAATTACTCAGGATCTAGGAAATCTTGGCACCATTGGGCTCTATATGTAGTCAACTTCTTCCATAGAATTGGGTGCAACTTCGTTTCCATTAATTGAACTCAAACTAAAAGGGAGCCTCTTGGATGAAACTAATTTGGGACCCCTCTTCTCCTACCGGGTAGAATGGCCCACCAATGTTGTAAATTTTGTTTGCACACTAAGCTAAAAGGCCTTAGGCATTATGAATGCTCAATACACCATGATCTCTCCATTATCACTCATGTGATCCTCTTAGTGCATGGAAACAAGGCTTCCATCAACACTTTTCCTATGGGTGAGCTCAACAACATCCCCATGAATAAACATGACATACAACAATAGCCACAACAACTTTTGGATTATAAAACCAAAGCAAAATACGCCTTGAGCAATCTCAAAGCCAAAATATGGAGCTGGAAGCTTCTCTAGAAGTAGTAGATGGAATTATCATTTGCCTCTTGATTTATGTCAATCTTCCTATAGAAGGGTTGCTACCATTGGCTTGCCCTTGCGTCAATAGCAATGAAAAAACAAGGAAACCCACAAGTTCATCAATAGTTATAAGTCCATGAAAGTGCTATAATAAGTAGTGAATATCTATTTAAAATGTTATTTTTATGTTAGTGATATATATTCTTAGCCGGACAATTTATTAAGTAAAACAATTGTTGACTAAAAGAAGAAAGCATTCTTCATTTTTTAGAATCTTAAACCTTATAGAACTTTTGAAAAGTATGGGATAGATAAAATAAAATCTTGTTTTACCCGTTTTACAAAGTTAGTTAAACATTTCCTTTACTAATAAAAAGATATGCATTACGTTATTAAAAATACATCAATATAAAGAAGAATATAATAAGTGATAAAAGATTGACTATGAATATATGCTCTAACATAAAAATAAGTTGACATGTGTGCTCTTGTTGAGCCACTATGAATAGATGAATTATGAATTAACGTAATCTCGATTCTTGTGCTTATATAATATTATGATAGGTTGATTAGCCCTCTAACAAATGGTGAACCACCTCTTATCCGTGTGAAAAAAAAGATTAACTATATATTTATTATTTATAATTTTTAATCACAAAAATAACATCAATAAAAGTAAACAACATCGATGTATATTAGGAAACCAAATATTATGAAAAAAAAACCAATTTGAAACATTGTGTTTTTATTGTCTAAACCATAGAGAAGTGGATAAGCTCGTCCAACAACACTCGGAAGGTGTCTTTGTGGGTCCATTATCTCAACCACATCACAACTTTATCTCTCCTTTTACGATGTCTTTGCATTTCCATTTAATATATATACAAATGGGTAGATATTTTAATGGACAAAATTTGCAACAATATTTATTTATATAAATAAAGTGTGAAATTTAATCATTAAATTAATATCTTTGCACTGATACTTCCAAAGCATACATAACAAATTAAAAAAAAAGATTTAAAGGTGGTATAAATTGTTTCAAAATATCAAATATCAAACATAGTGTATATGATTATTATACGTTTATTTATTATTTGTTTTTTAAAATGTAGTTTACTTGTTTTATGGGCTACATTCAACATCCACGTCAGAAGAATCAAGGTATCCTTAATGTCCATCATAATATGTTGTCAGTTAAATTTGACTTTGGATGGAGAGTATCACAACCAATACTCCTGACCACCCAATCTAATGACTTATTGCACAGAGAGTAGCGAGGTGCTCTAGAGTCCAGTATGGGGGAGATGTGTAACGTTATGTAACGAATTGAACTAACATTATGTACAAGGAGAGTAGTAAGGTGCTTACAACCATGGGGGAAATGATCTCACTTTATGTACCAAAATAAAATGTAATTAAATTCTTTTTAATGTCAATTCATAAAATAAAATAAAAAAGAAAACCAAATAAAAAATAATTAAAAATTTCATATTCACTCATAAAATAAAAAATGTAAATCCAAATAAAATATTATAAAAAAACAACATCTTAAGAAATTGGATACCTCTCACTACTTAATAAATTTACATTTAAAATAAATCTATACTAATATAATACTCTTAGTTGTTATGGCTTATATAAAATTACTAAAAACATATTTCAATGTTTTTTAAAAATATCTCAAAAATTAAAAAATTAATATTTAATATATTTCATTTAAAGCTTATTCTTTTTCCTTGGAAAATATCATAATTTTATTAAAATAAAACCATTTAGTTTATTAACCTCTCAGTCATTACATTTCACATATGAGAATTTCAACTTATAGGATCATTACACCTACAACTAGTTGAAGACTATTCATCCCTATCATTCAAATATATCTAATTAAAGGTCCTGTTGATCTATCAAGTCTACAAAGTCGAAAAAAACTAAAATGAAAAGTCTATGGACATTGATGACCCAAGGGGGTCATCTGACCATCATTCATCTCCCATCTATCAGAGAATCCCGCCAAAAAGAGCAAGCTTATTCTTAACAACTATGTTTCAAAAATATAAACTTACAAAATTCCAATGAATCCAATATATCATTGAGGTCACATATTTACGTTGAAGGCGTTTTCTCTATGGAGACGCAGTCTCAAAGATTCCTCGTCTCCCTGGCTAATGGCGACTCGACACGTGTTTCCTATTTTTTTCCATTTTTTTACACGGGGTTTCTTAATCGAGTCTTTCACGGGGTATTTTTCCGTTTTTCATTTTCAGTGGTATTTTCTGAGAAAGTTTCTATTCAATGTACATATTTTCTAGGTTGTATGCTATTCAACTACACTGATAATGCTTTCTTTCAATGGCTTCCAGGTCCTCAGAAGACATGGCTTTTCCTGTGCTGTAGAGGATATTGTTTAGGGTAGACCCTTTTTCTGGAAGATTTCTACCGAAAGAAGAGGATTTGGGCTATTTTAATTGTGAAACCATTCCATATACAGGAACCACTTACAAATCAGATCTAGGAATTTCTCATATGCGAAGCTTCCAACTTTATCAACGTTGTGCTGAAAGTGCCTCAATCTAATAAGATTTCCACTATACGTAGTGTTTAGGTCTTTTTGAGGCAAGAGGATGCCATCCGTTGCATATTTGATCCTATTTAGGCTTTGGTGGATGAAGAATGTTTGAACCAGGTCCAAGGAACAAAGTTATGGCTCTAGGAGAGCAACCAATAGGGGTGTTGCATGGTTAGGTGCCCCAAGGACTTGTAGAAAGCAGTTGACACATTACCAGTCTTTCAGTCACAATGGTATCACCATATCATTAAGTTGAGCAACCCTTCAAAGTTATCGATATGCTTGCTTGTACACATTACCAGTCTTTCAGTCACAATGGTATCACCATATCAGTAAGTTGAGCAGCCCTTCAAAGTTATCGATATGCTTGCTTGTAAACTGTTTTTGGGCTTTTTAGTAGGGTTCTCTTTCCCTTGTTGGGATATTTGTTTATTTGGTCTTCATAGCTAATTGCAAATGTTTTTGGTTGGCAGGTTCATGATTTTGTATATATGACAGTAGAAGGAAGGGATCATCGCATTGCTTATTTGGAAGACATGTTTGAAGATTCAAAGGCAAGGAAGTTAGTTCAGGTTCAATGGTTTTATAAGACTAATGAAGTTCTTGAAAATATACCCCCTCCAGTACCTCTCTATTCAATGTACATATTTTCTAGGTTGTACGCTATTCAACTGCATTGATAATGCTTTCTTTCAATGGCTTCCAGGTCCTCAGAAGACATGGCTTTGCTTGTGCTGCAGAGGATATTGTTTAGGGCAGACCCTTTTTCTGGAATATTTCTACCGAAAGAAGAGGATTTGGGTTGTTTTAATTGTGAAACCATTCCCTATATAGGAACCACTTACAGATCAGATCTATGAATTTTTCATATGCGAAGCTTCCAACTTTATCAGCGATGTGCTGAAAGTGCCTCGATTCAATAAGATTTCCGCTATATGTAGTGTTTATGTCTTTTTGAGGCAAGAGGATGCCATCTGTTGCATATTTGATCCTATTCAGTCTTTGGTGGATGAAGAATGTTTGAACCAGGTCCAAGGAACAGAGTTGTGGCTCTAGGAGAGCAACCAATATGGTTGTTGCATGGTTAGGTGCCCCAAGGACTTGTAGAAAGCAGTTGACACATTACTAGTCTTTTAGTCACAATGGTATCACCATATCAGTAAGTTGAGCAACCCTTCAAAGTTATCTATATGCTTGCTTGTAAACTGTTTTTGGGATTTTTAGTAGGGTTCTCTTTCCCCTGTTGGGATATTTGTTTATTTGGTCTTCATAGCTAATTGCAAATGTTTTTGGTTGGTAGGTTCATGATTTTGTATATCTGACAGTAGAAGGAAGGGATCATCGCATTGCTTATTTGGAAGACATGTTTCAAGATTCAAAGGCAAGGAAGTTAGTTCGGGTTCAATGGTTTTATAAGACTAATGAAGTTCTTGAAAATATACCCCCTCCAGTACCTCTCTATTCAATGTACATATTTTCTTGGTTGTACGCTATTCAACTACAAGAATAAAATGCGGGATGCGGGATGAGGGTGGTGAATAAAATATTTTTTAGTAATCCCATACCCCGCAACCCGCACCTTGCATCTCGCCCTGCAATTGCGGGATGCAGGGTACGAGATGAGGGTGGTGAATGAAATATTATTTAGTAATCCCGTAGCCCGCATCCCACAACCCGCATTTGCGGGGTGCGGGTTGTGGGATAGTCGATTATATATTAGTCTATATACTGTATTAAGAAAACTAAATGAATATTAATCTATATATTAATGTTTATTGCAAATTTTGAACAACTGCCATAGAATCAATCTCTAGAGTGGTTGTCTCATGCTCATAGGTAGAAATAAAAAAACATACATTTAGTCTTCTGACAAGCTTCACGGCCATCATTTAGTCTAATTTCGAGATTATCCAACACCCTTGCTTTGTTTTGTTGTTATTGTTGCTTTCTCTATGGAGAATGAAATATGGTAGAAATAAAAAAACATACATTTAGTCTTCTGACGAGATTCACGACCGGCATTTAGTCTAATTACGAGATGATCCAACACCCTTGCTTTGTTTTTGTTGTTATTGCTGCTTTGTCTGATTATTAGTTGTTTATGTATTGCCTCATATTTTTTTTCTCACCACTACAAAATTCGATACATTTTTGCTTGAAAGGAACTCTGAAGCTACAAACGACAAACGCCTTTGCTTTATTGCATATAAACACACCTGAAGGTAACCACATATTGATTTTGGTGCACTTCATTTACACTTTACAGTTTTCGTTAAATTTACAGGACACGAGCGATCCTATAAACAATTATATTACTGATGGAAGAATAGAGAATACCACCGGTCCTTAGTTATATTACACTATTTTGCAAACGTAGACTGGGCTAAACATGACTAAATAGTAGACTGGAGTTTTACAAGCACGTTCAAAACAGTGTTCTCCTTGCGCTGTCACTGACGATTGATTTTCGTATAAATTTCTTTCACAAAAACAGTATTCACTTTTCAGCTTTTTGTCTTGTTGTTTGATTTAGGATTTATATTCTATGTTTCCGCAACCCACAACCCGCATTTTGTGGGATTGCGCTTTGCCGAAAGGGAAATTGCGGTATATTCTATGTTTTCGCAACCCGCAACCCGCATTTTGCGGGATTGCACTTTGCAGAAAGGGAAATTGTGGGATGTGGGTGGTGAATGAAATATTATTTAGTAATCTCGTACCCCGCATCCCGCAGCCCACATTTGTGGGGTGCGGGTTGCAGGATAGTGGATTATATATTAGTCTATATACTGTATTAAGAAAACTAAATGAATATTAATCTATATACTGTATTAATCTATATATTAATGTTTATTGCAAATTTTGAACAACTGCCATAGAATCAATCTCCAGAGTGGTTGTCTCGTGCTCATAGGTAGAAATAAAAAAAAACATACATCTTCGTCTGCCCCAAATTTCAATATTCCTCCTTCGTGTAAGTTCAACCAAAAAAAAAATGTGTGATATCTGCAAGTATATTTTGTCATTGGATCACATGAATATGTGACATTGCAATTTTTTTTTTGTTCTTGCCCATTTTCATTTCACAGGAAAAAAAGGCTGTCACACTATGGAGAGTATGCTAACTGAAGATTCTATATCACTCTTGCTGCATGGTGCTGTCAACATTTTCCTGCTAGTACAAGTGTCCTCGTTAAACCAAGTGAACTCACTTAACTCATCATCTATTCGGTTTCGAATTTTTATCTCAGACGGGCTTCACGGCCTTCATTTAGTCTAATTACGAGATGATCCAACACCCTTGCTTTGTTTTGTTGTTATCGCTGCTTTGACTAAAAGAGAATGACATAATCCTTGGTTTGTTTTAGTTCAACCAAATTAAGCAAGGGTGTTCCATGAGATGGTCAAACACCCTTGCTTTGTTTTGTTGTTATTGCTGCTTTGTCTGATTATTAGTTGCTTATGTATTGCCTCATATTTTTTTTCTCGGAAATACAAAATTCGATACATTTTTGCTTGAAAGGAACTCTAAAGCTGCAAACAACAATCACCTTTGCTTTATTGCATATAAACACACCTAAAGGTAACTTGATTTTGGTGCGCTTCATTTACACTTTACAGTTTTCCTTAAATTTACAGGACACGAGCGGTCCTGTAAACAGTTATATTACCGATGGAAGAGTAGAGAATACCACCGATCCATAGTTATATTATACTATTTTGCGAAGGTAGACTAGGCTAAACATGACTAAATAGTAGACTGGAGTTTTACAAGCACGTTCAAAACAGCTGAATCCTTGCGCTGTCACCGACGATTGATTTTCGTATAAATTTCTTTCACAAAAACAATATTCAATTTTCGCCTTTTTGTCTTGTGGTTTGATTTAGGATTTATATTCAGTGTTTCCGCAACTTGCAACCCGCATTTTGCAGGATTGCGCGTTGCCGAAAGGGAAATTGTGGGCTGCGGGATGAGGGTGGTGAATACAATATTTTTTAGTAATCCCATACCCCATACCCCGCAACCTGCACCCCTCATCCCGCCTTGTAAATGCAGGCTGAGGATTGCGGGATGAGGGTGGTGAATGAAATATTATTTAGTAATCCCATACTCTGTTGATATTTCCATCGATATTTGCATCAAACTACTCAGCTGACTATGAAGAACTTGTCAATTTTGTTCAAAGGCACACCAAATGTTCAGAGTCAATTTTTCGTTAGAGTCAGTTTTTATCTATGTGTGCGAGTCAGACATCTTGCAACCTGCAATGCGGATTGTGGGATCTTGAAGTTTATAATTTGTCAAATTTTCATTCCGCAATCCGCCATTTGTGGTATGCAGGTTGCGGGATGTCCAACTCGTGCACACAAAATATCTCCGCATCCCACATTTTGCAGGATGCGGGATGACAAAATTATCGAAATATTTTGTTGCGTGTTCCCGCAACCAAAATCACAAAATAAAAACAGGATAGTTAATAAAATTTAGAGAGAGGCTGTCATTTATTTCCATTCTCTTTTTTCACATGTGAGAGAGGTAGTCATTTATTTCCATTTTCTTCTTTCTTCCATGAGGAAAGGTCTTGTTGTTCTGATTTAACAGTTTAATCTTTATGTTGTGTGTCACTTCATTTCCTGTTCAATTTCAATTCCTTTTATAATTGAGACAAATAGTGCCCAGACAATTAAGTGATACACCGAGACACAAACTCGAGGCATCAATTTATCTGTTTGCACAAACCAACAGGCTTCTAGAGGCGTTTGAAACATAAAACCTATCATTCAATTTATCAATTTAATTTAATATTATATTATTAATTTACCATTTACCTTAAGCTTTCTGCAACATAGAGTTTTCGCAATCTGCAAAGGTAAATTGATAATCAATTTATCAATTTACTTTTTGGAATGTGGTAAATTGATAAATTGATTATCAATTACCTTTCCACTTTCCGTAGCATATACTGAGACACTCCTATACTGAATAGGTCAAGTTGCTCAAATATTGGGTAAGTTGCGGTTTTTTAACAGTACAAGAAATGTATTTTAATATGATTTTTATGGAGAAAAGATTTGAAACAGTCGCATTGGATAATTGATTGTTGAAGTTCAAAATTTGTGAATCAACTATTACATAAAAACACATCAAAACTCAAAACGAATGTTGGCTTATGCAAAAAATAAATAAATAAATAAACACAAAGCTACCATACCCTAATGTCCAAAAAAGAAAATCAAAGTCCAAGAGCCATAAGATACATTTTAAAAGTGGAGATTATACACATGTTTGTTGAACACTTATTCTTAAAAACAAGCATTTTTTAAATTTTTAAGTAAATTCAGGATGCGTATTACAACATTATGAAGGTACATAAGTAATATAAGTCACAACCCTTTTTTGATAGTTTTGCCACATATACAGAAATACTATGTGTTCAAATACAAACATGTCGATGTTCCTTTTTCAGTTTCCGACAATTCGGTACTAGGAAATCTATGTTGTATGTTCTGCAATAAGGAACATACTATATTCCAATATCGAACTTTGCAACATAAGCAGAAATGCTATGTGTTCAAATAGGAACATGTCGGTGTTTCTATTTCCGAAATTTCGAAATTCAAAATGTCGATTTTCATGCTTTATTTTCACTTTGTGTGCTTCAAAGAACAATATTAGCGAAAGATGAAAATACCTAAATGTTAAATGCAAAAATGTTTTGGAATCTCAAAACTCAGAAATCAGAAATTTGTTAAATAGGAGAAAGGTCATCTTATTTTTATGAACGAACACTCAATTTATACACAATGATAATGTTGAACCAACTAAAACATGGAAACATTTCGATAGGTTTTGGTAGGTAATTTTGCAATTGTTGTAAAGGTGAAAAGCTTGCAAGCCTGAAGAATGCTTTCGCAGTGTAAAAGACTTGATGTTGAAAAGAGCTAGAATGGGAAGATGCTTAGTTGGGGTATTTCAGTGTAGAGAAATCTCCATATGTGAGAAAGAGCAAAGCATTTGATATCCTGTTTAAAAATATATAGCATAGTAGCATATTAGGAAAGCCCGAACAATAAATTTGTTGCAATTTCATTATTCATCATGATGGAAAACAATTGAGAAGAAGGGTAAACAAATAATGATGCCCTTTATGTAAGTTCCAGCGAGTAGAGAAATACAATGAAATTTGTAATCATCACCAATCCCTTGTCTCTCCAGAAACTATAGGCCTTTCGTTGGAAGTAGCAGTGCGAACTTATCTTCCCATCTCTTCCCATTCCAGGCTTTGATATCATCATGCTGTGAGTTTTTTCTTTGGCAACCATGAGAGTGGAAATAATGACGTTGATGAGTGCAGTTTTTGTGCATATAAAAAATCATAAATCAGGTCCAAATGTTTTTTTACTCAATAAGAGGGTCTATTTATTCACTGAATCTTACAAATGTAATCATGATGTAGCATATATCTATAACTTCGTATTAATGTGATCTGTGTATAATTTCCTTATCTCCTGCAGCACGCGAAAGGCCACTTAAATGGTGATATGAAAGCTTGGAAAGGGAGCAAAATTTGACATGTCAAATATATTGGATTTGAAAAATTGGTCTTTGAAGCGGGTGATACTGGCAATGATTTAATGATCAATCAAGATAGTTCATATATTTTACGTCATCATATTTATCGCAGAACTGAGTGTTACCCTCATTCTTTGGAATTTTACTCATTCATCTTAGACAAAAGTGTTTTATACATAATGACAACGTTGAAGAAGCTTAAAAATAACAAAATGCGTCAATAATCATTATTTTTATAATACAAAAAGGAAGTAAACACCAAATCGTAATGATACAAAGTGATGTGTTGGACATTCATCTGCGCTACAATCCTCACCCATTTCCATACATTTTGCTAGCTAGATTTCCATACATTTTCCTAGCAAAAGTGCAACCATTTCCATATGTTTTTGCACTTCCTTTCTTCTCTAGCCCCTTCTTCGAAAGTAGAACTCCCAAGTTATCTTCCCATCTCTTCCCATTCCGGCCTTTGGTATCACCATGTTGGCAATTTTTTCTTCGACAACTATGAGAGGGGAAGTAAGGACGCTTAAGAGTCTAGTTTTTGTGCATATAAAAAACCATAAATGAGGTCCAAATGATATTTGCCTCAGTAGGAGGCTCTATTTATTCACTAAATATTACAAATGCTATCATGAGTTCGAGATTCTCATGATGTAATATATATCTATAACTTGGAATTAATGTGATTTGTATATAATTCCATTATCTCTCAGAGACTGCGAAAGGTCACTTAAACAGTGATATGAAAGCCCAGAATGGGAGGAGAATCTAAGATGTGAAATATGTTGCAGTTGAAAGATTTGGTCTTTGGAGCGCGTGATATTGACGATGATTTAATGATTAAGGAAGATATTTCATATATATAATGATTAGGCAACAAGGATATATTTATACCATCATAAGAAGGCATCGATAAAGTGACAAATGTCAAGTTTACACACTATGGGATAACTTAAGGTTGACAACAGGTGAGCGTAACAATCACTTCTGCGATTAATATGATGACGTGATAATGTTTCAGTATGTTCAAGTGACCTTTTGAGTTGTCGAAGAGATAAGGGAATTATATATTCAAGTCATAGGCGAGTTTGTTTGGCCATAGGTATTTATACATTCAGTCTACTGCCGGATTCAAACCTGAATGTTCTGTACAAATTCTGAGGGTTTGCTCATCCTAAATCATTATTCAGAGGGATCGCTCATTCTTGTTACCGATGAATATAGTTTTGTGGGATTTGATTGGAACCCAAACAAAAAATACATGAGCAAGGACGCCCATATGAAATTAAAGAACAAAAAACTACCCACAATTTATTCATATCTGTACCCAAATCCTCCAAATGGCCAAAAGCAACAAATTAGATTTCCTCTTTCCGCAGTGCAGAACACGGAAATCAGAAGATACAAGTTTCTAATAAAAAGTGTACATTTATAATTGAGTTTTTTTGCGGTTTCGATTTTGGATTATAAAGTGTGCAAGAAATAATAAAAAAACTGACAGTGACCTAAAATTATCGCGTACAATGATTATGCTGAAAATTGCGATTAATAATAATAGAATTCAAGTTCCTGCAATCCGCAACCCAGAAATTGCGAGATGCGGGTTTCGTGAAAGTTTAGCGGGATGACGATGGACAATATATATGTTATTTGAGATATGATCGAGGGATCAAATGTAGTCCATAGACGAGATTTGCGCAATGGATTGAATCGGATCAGCTTGGCAAAAAAAAAAGTACCCATGATCGGGCGGTCTAGATGAAGGCAGGTTGCAAATCAAGGGTCCGTGTTGATTCTGTTGAACTAAATTGTGCAGATATTGATAAGAAGCTTATCCACGGTGAATATAACTGGAGAAGCAAATGAAATATATGTGGTTCAATAACGGCTGATGAACCAAATCTCTCAGTGTGGACGAAATGTCCTGGTGAACTTGGTACATAAAGAACATTCTCATGTATGATATGATTTTTCTGACCAGTAATTGAGTCCCTAGATGCCATTCGTAACATTCTATAGGTCAAGATTATGTTCCCAACATCATTTGTTGTCTCAACTCTGAGGATCCATCATGAAATTTAGATATTTGAAACAGTAAATGTTGCCTCTACATGAAGCAAAGAAACGCGGGCAATCGAATTCATTCTTATCCCACCTGCAGCATTTGCGAAAGGGCAAGGAAGGTCAAGTCCAAATTCCTTGACCCATCTAGGCAACAACGCGGGAGAACAACTAAGGTCTTATCCATGGCCAGTATGATAATTGAATATCAGAGCTGATGACTTGACTAGATTTTCCGCAAGGAGTAAAGATCCTCGCTCACTTGTCACTTGTACTATTGTTATGATTGCCAGTTGTCAAGTGTGCATCTATGCTGGTAAAGTATTTTTCGGTCTGTCTAGCTCACCCTATATAGCGCCACCATACGGAGCTGTTGAAAAACAGGGATGAATGAGCACTGAGAGAAAGGCCAAAAGTGCTCAATTACGTGAGGGCTTTAGTTTCCTTTTAGATAGCAATGGTTGTATGGTTCCAGAAGCTCATTTGTCAAGGGGTACTGATGGTTGGCGAATATGAAATTATGTTCCTTTATCATGCTGGTTGTCTGCACCAGGAAATTACCAACCATCAGGGCCTGGAAGTGATGCACTTTGAATATTTCCAAATAGGAATACTTCCAGCTGCACAATACAATGGTTTTCTTGTCTCTGGATTGTGTCCCCATAAATCCTTGAAGAGGTCACAGCTTCCTAAGTCCTACTGCATGAGGGCCATGTTCAGCGACAGGAAGTCGGAGCGAATGTTCGTACTGGTGTGGCGGGTGTTTGAAGTCTTTATCACCTTATTTGTAATTCCCACTTGCTAATTTTCTCTGAGGTGGTGACGAGGTTGAGGACATACTCCATTGTATTGCCTGCTGGAGAGCCTATTTCATAGGAGGTGAGGAGAACAAGAATGCTCGTCTCTAAGAGCCCTCATACAACAATGTTACTAGCACATAGGAATTATGGACAAGGGTGAGCACAAAAAGCACATAAAGTCATTTGGCAGTAGGAAACCATGTAGAAAGGCACCGTTGAGCACGAAACACACAAGCAGGGAAGGATATTTCACAAGAGTTTGAGCATTTCGGGGTTCCAAACCATAGTCATATCATAATATTAGTTGGTTAAGGTTTGTTTATGATTAATTTATTCCAAAACAGTGCTTGCTTATAACAACAATCTTAATAGTTTATGGTTAAACTTGGGGTCATAATAATTGAACTACAATTTAGAATCATTTGGACTTTGAACAAGAGACCGAGACTAATATTGTGTAGTCAATAATGGGCAATGATAAAGAAAATCATAATTTACTTTATGTAACCGATTTAACTAACAACCCAAGCTATCAAAGCATTTGTTAAAGCAATTCTCTGATGCAAACCTTAGTGACTCTCAATTAATTCGTTTAAGAAATTATTTCAAGGTCTGTTTTCTAATTAGTGCACTTTTTTTGTACTTAAGAGAACAATGGTAATTATTTCAAGTTTTATTTGTTTCAATAATAACTCTTTCACTTTCATTTGCACACAACTAGGGGAGCATATGAACTGATTCAATAGACAAACGAGTGGTCAACGCTATAATTTTCTGTAATTTTATGCTAACAGAGATGCAAAATCATTATAATTATTACATTTCAGAAGATTTTGAACGCCTGATATTAAAAATCTTATTAAAAATGTTAGTTGGTTAAGGTTTGCAGGATCAACTTTGCGGGAGGCGGGATACCAATAATCAAATAAAATCTTAATAGAACCCTTTAAGATTTACAAAGAGTCTTACCAAGTAATCTTAGATTTAGAACCCTTAAGATTTACAAAGAGTCTTACCAAGTAACCCACACTTATCTTGAGAAAAACAAAGACTCTTATGGTTAAATAAATTTAAGCATTAATATTGTAAGAGTAATAGGGAATAAGAGACTCTGTTTTTTAAAATTCATCGACTTTTTTATTTTTTTATACCATTTGGTTAACTTTTAGAAGGGTCTAGGCTTTTTCATAAAGGAGTTATTGTTTGTTAGGCAAAGCCACCAAAGTTGTTCACAACAAAAATGACATATCACCTTATATATTCTCATAATATATGGTTGATTCTCATCCCTTAAAATGTATAAATAAGGCATTTATCTTTAAAAAATATGGTATATATATTTTCAATAAAAACAACGTGATAGCAATAATTGCTAAGTCAAGTCATATATGGTATTTGTCACATACTACAACACAAGTAGTTGTTGGGAATAAAATTTAAATATAAAAAGACATCTCCATAAAGGAGTTATTGTTTGCCATTAAAAGTTATTTAGCTAGGTAAAGTAATAGATGCACAACATAAACGACATCCCATCTTATAGTACAGGAGCCCAAATTAATCTAAAATTTGGGCTCCTGTGTCATAATGACATGGGATCTATTGTACTTACACATTGGCACTTCTACAACAAAATATTTCCTGGTCATTGTCAGTTATTTTTTATTATTTCTTTCACACTTTATAATCCAAAATCGAAACCCCAAAAAAACTAAATTATAAATGCCTTAACCTAAAATTTTAAAACTCAGTATTAATATACACTCTCCCAAAGTAAAAAACAAAAATTGACTTGCGAAAATACATAATATTTTTACCCTCTCGACGTTTTTTTCACCTCTTGATACAAATGCTAGTATTTTCAGAACTTAAAAAACCTCCATAGCATTTTGTTGATAATGGGCTAACTAAAGTTTTGAAGTGAAAGTGTCATAACACAATTTCAATTAAAAATATACATAATTGCGTTTGGTATCAATGGTAATCTACATATTTTAAATGCATAATAAACGCTTTGATTGAACGTTACAAACATATACATATATGAAATATAAATGTCAAGTTTCTCTCCCAAATAATATTGCACATTTTTTAATAATAATGTACCATGTTTTTAAAAGCTTAACCTTAATTTATAAATATTTTTTAATATTATATATTTTTGTTGATGTTTTTATTTATTTATTATTTTTAAATTTTATAATATGATGATGATAGTTAACGTCCACTAAGACCAGACTTTAGTTTATTAAACCTAAATAAACAAATTAATTAATTTGTTTTAAAATTGTATTCCTATGTTCAAAGAATTTGGTGAGAAGCGTCTTGAGCTCACTATAATTTTGACAAGTTAAAAGACTAGGAAGGTTGGTATTGCAACAAAGATTATGAAACTGATATCTAATGTGGGTGTACACAGGGCACTCTAAGAGGAAGTGATTTTCATCTTCAATGTTCCTATTCTCACAGAGACGACGGATCCTTTCCACCCATGCTGTTTTAGGAGCTATCCAACAACCTGTTTCACTATGGAGCTCATGAGAGTTCGTTCTTATCTTGGCTATATTAATTTTTTTCTTTGAGCTGGTTAATACAGAGAGATACTTTTGATCTTCTAGAATATGGTTGATGACCCCCTTATAATATCTTAATTTTCTTTTAGCCTCTAAATCTTTCTCACACCCCAATTTCTTTTTAAACTTAGAAGTAACAATATTTTTAATGTTATTAATATTTTGCAATGCAACATTTTCATTGATCTCCCAGTGGTTTAACCAAGCCTTGGTATCTAGATACCAACCTCGCTTGAGCCTTAGGTGGTTTTCGCTGGAATTAAAAGCTAGCTTAGGAAGTCTATGGTCTCCCATATTATTGATTTTGTATTTGTAAATTAAGAGCCTAGTCATAGCTAAGTTCTCGATAGAGGAAAGATCCAATTCTATAAAAATAATATAATATATATTGTTATAAAAATTATAATTTACTTTAAATTTAGATTATTTTTAAGTTTTTCCTAAATAATATTACACATTTTTTTAATAAAATATGTACAATGTTTTTAAAAGCTTAACATTAATCTAAACTATTTTTAATCTTATGTTTTTATTTATTTATTATTTTTATATTTTATAATATTTATTGTTATAAAAATATAATTTATTTTTTGTTTTTATTATTTTAAAGTTTTTGTTTAGAAATAACAGGCTCTTTGTTTTGTGAAGTTTTTATTTATGGATTTATTTAGATTACATTGATTTTAACTTTGAAAGAATCATGTATAGTAAGTGCAGGGGGTAGACCTTGGAGACTTGGGAGGCAACAACGGACAGCCCGTGCCACCTACCTTATACACCCCCTTTATCTTATGGATCTTCCTAGCTAGTTACCAAAACCATTCCTAGCTAGTTACCAAAACTACTACCAAAACCATTTGAGTTAATATATTATAAAAACACTTTATTGCAAAGTGATTTATGGAGTTATGTTTTTTCTATACAATGATACTATACCTATCTCTTCCGGGGCAAACTCATTCAAGCATACCTGAACTCACCTACCTTCCTCCTCATTATTACAAATCTGGAAAATCCCAAGTTAATGTAATTATCAATTAAAGAACACTTATCATTAACTATTATTCTCTAATTATTTAGATCATATCCTTAAATTCATCATCTACAACCAATTACAATTTAACCACTTTCTACAACATATACTACGTATAATTTATGAATCATATAATATACTACAACCAATTACTATTTAACCACTTCCCCCATAATATATATTACCTATAATTTATGAACTATATAATATACTACAACAAATTACAATTTAAGCACTTTCCCCACTACATATAATACCTTAGCTTTAAGGGTTAGCTCAATTGTTAAGACATACCCACACTCTCTCCATTAGGGGATGCCAAAGATTAGATCTTGAGTCTTTTAAAATCAGGCCTTCTGCTCAGGTGAAACGATTTATCACCTCTACCATCCACTAATATGGAAAAGTATTACTAAATTTTTCATACATGGAAAAAACATATAATACCTAACCATATAATAAAAATCTGTATATCAATAACTAAACCATGCCATTAAAACCCTAAAACCCTAGTTCACTTAAGCCCCAGCAATAACAAAACCCCCAGCCCCCCTCTTCAAATTCCATTTCTCTTTCATCCATGGGGGAAATCTTCGAGCACAGACAACTACTTGCAACGGCAGGCCATGGCTTGTACACGTCGTGCAGGATTGGCCTCTATCAGGCGAGCATTTTCAACAATCCAGCTGCGCCCTCGACAATGGAGCTCTGCATCACCGGAATGGTCCCAAAGCTTGGTCTCCACGGCCCTAAGAAGCTTCGAAAACGGTAAGAGCTCTCTTTGTTTCCATGAACTCATTTTGAGCCATAAATTTTACTCAACGGATGCATCCGCCACGCTTCAAGTCCGTGAGGAAACGAAAACAACCTCGGACGAGGACGAAAACCCTGAATTGCAAGACGTAAACAGCGATGAAGAGGAAAAGACCTTGCCTGAATTGAACAAAACTGACAAAGTCCTAAAGAAAAAGAAATGGAATCGAGTAGATGCTAGAAGAGAAATATGCCAAATTCTTGAAAAGGGTAAAGAAGACATTGAAGAAACCCTAAGTCAATTGGGTGTTAAGTTAAACCCACTACTGGTAAATTTGATATTAGATAATACAAGTTCCCCAAGTTTGGCTCTGAGGTTTTTTCAATGGGCCAAAGCACAACCAGGGTTTAAACATAACAGTTCATCTTATGACAAGATTGTCAATATTCACGGCCGCTGTAAGGACTTTAAAACCCTGCAGATGATTCTGGCGGAGATGCAATCTGCAGGTTGCAATTATTCTGTGAAAACATTTTCTTTCGCTACTGCCTGGCATGGTGATCCGGATATGCTGAATGAAGTCATGAAAATGTTTGAGAAGCTCGTGCTTTCTCTCCGAAGAAATGGTTATGAAATGCTTATTGCGGCTCTCTGTGAAGAGAATCATATCAATGCAGCCTTAGTTGCATTGGAAAAGATGGAACGTGCTGGTTGTGCACCGAGAATGCAGACTTGTCGTCCACTTATACAGGTATACTGTCAGAATAACCAATTGGATAAGGTGCAGAAGGTTTTTGAGATAACTAAAGACTTTACTCAAGATTCCAATTGCTATAATCTTGTTTTAAGTGCACTTTGTCATAAGAAACAATATCGAGCGGCGGCCCAATTTCTTCAGACTATGGTTACTATGGGCTGCAAACCAGATGCAAATACATATAATATAATGATTTGTGCTTCTTGCAATACAGGGAAAATCCAAGCTGCACTTCAGCTCTTTGATAGGCTGAGAGAAGAAGGGTTGAACCCTACGTTTGCTACTTACTCGTATCTTCTTCAGGGTCTCTTTCAAATTAGAGGTTTTGACGAAGCACATGCATTCCTCATTCAGCAGAGTGGAAAGGATAACATATTGGATATGAGTAACTATAGATATCTGATTATGCTTTGCCGTAAAAATGATAAACATAAAGAAGCGCGCAATCTTTTGTTGGAACAGAAAGTCAAGGGATTTGGAGCTTCTGGATGATCAAGGAATTTGTTAATATTAAAAGATGCCTCTAGTTGGGTATATAATGTCTTGGTTGGTATATTAGTAATATGTTGGTCAAGCAATTTGTGAAGTACAAATAATTAGGCTTATTGGTCAAGGAATTTGTGAATTACACATACTTAGGCTTGGCTATTGTTGCCGTCCTACTACAACGAGTTGATGTTTGGTAAATTTTGCTTAGAAATAAGTGGTTTATTTGTTAAGTGGTTATTGTGTGGGCAAGTCCAACTATAATTATCGGGAATCTTTAATGCAGATGGAGCCGCAGGTCCCTGCAATCAGAGTGTCTCAGTGCACAATGGCCATTAAAGAACCCAAACCCTAAACTCTCAGTCTCTGCTCGCCCTGAATCCCCACTATATTCAGAGCAGTATTCCCTTACCCCTGAACTATGGGTTATGGCCCCACAGTGGCTCTTACTCAGCAATGATCTTCCTAGCAATAGTCTACAAAAATTGGTTAGCACAGTAAACTAGTAAATACACGGTATATTTTCCTCATGCACAAAACCACTTACATATAGACAACTTGTCATCAAGACGCTTCACACAGACCTCATATAGATATCATTTTCAGAATAATTACTCTCACAGTTAATGGACACTAATATAGAGAGGACAATTTATTATTTCATTATACAAAGAATATTACAATGGCACCTCATAGCTTTCACAAGACTCTATCTAGATTATACCATGGCATTCTGCCTCTATCTAAACCGTCTAAACTCTAGTTTCAATCAGATTATCTCTATGCATCTATCTAACTCAAGTGGCCAGCCAGGGTTCTCTCTTACGCTTATTCATCTCACACAGTTGAGAGGCCCCGGATCTCTTTCAGATCTCCGCTATTTATTTCTAAACCCAAAACACTTCAGCTGATCTTGGCCCAGTCGCCTTGGCTGGATTGTTTCCAGTTTCCTTATTCATCATGGCTGCCTTCAGCAGAGTCCATGTTGGTCCTTCATGTATGTGGCTTATAGCTGCCTACTTCTGTAGATTTTCCCAGAGATCACTACTTGCTCTGGAAATCACAGTTCTCAACCCGGTCACAAATCTCTATAATCCCCAGCAGTATATTGATAATTATCTCAATCCCAGATAATGTTAAAGCATATAACCATGAACTATAATAAGCAAAGCAACACATGAGATCTCTACAACTTCTAATAACAACAATCACACTTAAAAGATACAATGTTTTTGGTCAAATGACCTTAGAAAAACCCCGAAGGGAAAACCAGTAAGAAAGATGAGAGCAACTTTTATAATTTTAAGCAAGTACAATAGATACAACAGAGTAATCCACAATGGACTTATCTCTGAGCCACCAGGCTCTAAGTTTGACTGGTGGAATCTGGGTAATGTGCCTCTCTCAGGCTGACTGCGCCACACTTTGAATGAATGCACCCCTCCACTGACTGCGCCCCCCTGTGCTGATTGTATCCGTCTCTTTGAACTGCTATAGGATCAGGATCTGTTACCAGAAACAGGACGGCAGTGGCCATTTTTGACAAAAAAACGAGGTAGAAAAGGGAACGCGACAGAAACCCGCGTTTTCTACGGCTGTTGTCGTTTTTAAAGGTCAAAAACTGTTTCTTGAGAAACGAACTGTTTCTCGTGAGGGTTTTCCAGAAACGGCTTCCCGTTTTCTCTGGTTCTGATCAGTTTTTTCTGGTTCTGGATCAGTTTTTTGTTGTATTGCATTAGTTTTCTTTTCAACTTGCATGATTGGTAGTGTTAGCTCACCATAAAATTTTCACTGTTGTGGTAACCACCAACTGACATATACCAATCATGCAACACCATTAGTAGCAATAAATAGAATAGCCTGAGATATAAACCCAGATATCAGGTGTAACTTCAGATATTGAAGAGCAAAGTGGTGGAGGACTAATGACACTTGGAAAAAGATGGAAAATATATATATAGGTTTATAAATTAAACTAAAGGTTTTAGAGTTTTGACCGTCACCTCTCTTTAAAGACCTGCACTTGGATTTGAAACCCAAATAGATGAATGTTAGTTTAACACATGTCTTCAAAATCATGAATTACATTTTATATCTGAAATTTAAAAGGTGTGAAAATAATAAGAGAATGTTGTTGGGTATTGCATAGATTTAGGCATGTACTTTAAATAAGAAATAAGATTCTTATTGGAGAAAAAAAAAAGTAAAACATATTATAATAAGATTTTTTATTAAGAAAACGATTTAATTTTTATAAAAGTTAAGAAGTAAAACATATTAAAACAAGATTATTGATTAAAAAACGATTTTAGAAAGCATAAGATTTATTCAATAAGAAACTAATACACATGGAAACATTGCAGCTTCATTTTTACATTCACCATGATGTATATTTCAGTGTGAAGGGGAAGTTGCATAGCCACATAGGAAAGGATTATTTTATATTTCTTTTTTATTTTCAATTTTGTTGTTTTTCTCTCTCGTTTCTTGAATGGGAAACCTGTAAACTCTGTTTTTCGTTTCTGGTAACATAAAGATCAGGACACCAGAACATAGGGATCAGGACCTCTCGTTTCAACTTTGCATACACAAATTACTGTGTTAAAAACTATGCATAAAAAATAGTATAAACTGAATACATGCACATGCACATGCACTGTGCAAATTTTATGCACATGCATCATGTAACCTCCATGCACATGCACACCTACTCATCATGCACATGCAACCTCCATGCAAATGCTCATGCACATGCGCATCATGCATCTCACCCATCGGAAACTTGTGCACCATTGAACTCCTCACATCCGACTGGAAGTAGTCACTAAACCTCTGAATGAGTTCAATCCCTGAATCATGACTCCTGCAAAATATGTCACACTCCACACTAATGATGTGTGCTTCCATGCTAGGTAGAACCACATGGAGGGCATCTAAGGCATAACCTACACAAATTATCTAGGCAAATGAAACGTAGATCTACAGTGCATTCTGGGATAACACAAACTCTGGGCGAGTCACTCAACGTTCATGAAATACTTCGTGTCAAGTTATAAGGCAAACATAATTACATATACAATATATCTCTCTATATATATTTGTACATTATATTCTTCTATTAGGGTACAATCGATTATGAGAGCCTTTTAGTTCCAAGAAGCTTTGCTCCGGCACCCCTTTCATATCCATTCCTACATGATACATTTCCATCTATAACACTCCTTCTTATCGAGGGATGTCCTTCTTCCACCAGAATTCAGATGCGTCTCGCTCTCTTTGTTGTAGAAATTCCCTCTGTCTCTCTACTGATCCTGTACTCTTACCTGTAGACCTGTGCCCGACTGCAATGCTCCGAGATCTCTCATCTTGCTCCTGAGCACTATCCTGCTGTGTCATCTCGGCTGCTTCTATGGTGTCAGACACCCTTAACTTAGAAGTACTTGCCGAGCTACAAACTAACAGCGTCAGCCATAATCTCAATGGATTTTCTTACCCCTTCCTGATCACTTGCTTTTGCAACAAAGCAATCTTGAATATGTCCATCTGTTATCTAGTTTAGTTTTGAATTACAAAATGTAAAATACTGACGGTTTAGCTCATTACTGTTGCCTTTATGCAAACAAAATGTAGAATAAGTTGTGAACATAGATGCTGGCAGGTCTTTGTTTCCGTTTGCCGGAATCGAATCCAGATGGTTTACAGAGTAGTAAGATGCATCTAAAAAGTTTTCATTAAATGATGGTTGAGGGGAATATAAGTCAGGTCTTTTAGGTAACCGTTTTCAAGATTGATATTTGGTCATTCAAAACCTACCAGGACTTTTTTTCATTAACGAGGATGCTATAAAATATCAAAATTTATTGAACATAAAGAACCCTGAGATATAGCTGCAACAGTATACACGCTAAAAATGTGAAAACACAATATCAAACAGTGTTAGATTGATTTATCAATACACAAGGAAACCCCTCTGGCTATAATGAACTACATGCAAAACTGCCTGCCATGTTTCTCTCTCTAACTGGCTGATATAATTTTATTTGGCTATCTACTTGCTCGTTTATTTTCTTGTATATTTTCTCACTTTACAGCACTTCCTCATGTTGGAGCTGTCTATATCCTTTTTTTTCTCTCTTATGCAAGGCCCTTCACTCTTTTAGATCTTGGTTCGTTTCGTTTTCTATTGTCCTTGTCTTGCATCACAAGGAGGCCAACCATGGAACGATTTTTATATTTGATGATGATGCATCTCCCTGCTTTTTAGCCACCGTCAAAAGAACAGATGCATCTGTGATTAAGATTTGGACATTTCGATGTAGTCTGCTGTTAAGAACTACCTCAATTGGACGTAATTGTTTGGAAAGTTTATCATTCTTTTTCACTGGGTTCAATATGCATGGGTTAGTTGTGTTGACTCATAGAACAGATGCATCTGCGAGTAAGATTTTGGAAATTTCGATGTAGTATGTTAATAACTACGCCAACTTGGTATACTTGTTCATAAAGGTAATCATTCTTCTTCACAAGGTTCATTATGCATGGCTTAATTGTATTGGCTCATGTGTGTGCCAGATTGTTTTTAACAGTTTGTATTTGAAGGAGTCTAAAAGTGCGACAATTTCACCCGTCCGCCAAGTTATTGGTCGGAAATCAAGCTTTACCCTAGCATGCTGGTTCTTGGAGATGGGATGGGGTCAAGTTGTTATTCTTTCCTACAGAGTTCTTTTCTTTTCCCTGGGTTACATGGAGATTGCCTTACAATTTGATTACATAATAGCAGACAAAAACAATACATTTCGAAATGATCAAACTTTAATTTTTTTTTGTTGATCCTAATTCTCTGATTCTTCTTGGGTTGTTCTTCCGCTCCTTCTCAAATTTGGCAATCAGAGATGCCTTTTGTTTTTTTCTCAATTTCTCCATGAGATTTGAATTTGTGAGACTAATGTAAACTGAGGTTGGGGAGGATTAAGGGTCACCTTTGACAGGGATTCTCGGGGAATGTGGCCCTTTTATCTTTGACCCTTTTCATATATATCCATCTCTCTTTAAGATTTGCTTTGGAGGGAGGAGTCTCCATCGTTGGAGCTTGCTAAAGCGGGCTCTTAACAACATTCAAACATATTATTCATTGACTTTTTTTTTCTAGAGTAATATTTCCAAGTTCCAAAAATCTGTAGTGCCTTCTGCGATTTAGGAACTTGAACTTGGTATTCCATATCACTTAGTTCCCGTTGTGAGCCTGCCCAACCCAACAATCTTTTCCTTCCTCTTTTGAGTATTGAGTATTTGAAAGCCATCATGTGTCACCGTATCTACCTTCTACTTTGCGCACTTTCCATGCTCCCTGATTGCTATTTCCTCCTTGACTATTTGAAAACCATATCGTGTCGTGTTATATGCCTCTAACTTTACAACTTTCTTTTCGGGAGATTCTTTTGATATTTGAGACTCCCATCTTTTCATATTCTCCCTAGACACACTACTACTTGATGGCTCGACATAGTTTGAGGCAATTTTCTCATATTCTAAGGCCTAATTCCATTAAGTTCCTTCCCATGCTAGGATCACCCTGTTTGGAAGCCCCTTCTCAAATATATCTTTATGCAAAATCATGTGAAGGAAAAGTCTATCCATCTTTATTGTCCTCATAGTTGATGATACTACCTAAGTAGTGCTTTATTTGTTGCACTACTTAAGTAATGGGGGAGTCACACCTAAACAACATTTGTTGAGATTGTCATGGTTCTTGTTTGGAAGCATGCTGATCCAAGGAGTTAGAAAGAAGCTTGTTTTTCCGCAAAAGACGAGACTCCATGCCATCACTTTTTGGGCCGAACCCTAAATTAGAAGGGTTTGAATGAGGTACATGACCATGACCTTCATTAAGGCAAAACTTATTCGTAATTGAGAGAGGCATTGTAGAGGTTTATCTGTCATTAGATTTGTGATAACCTCCTTACATTAAAATCATTGTTGACATTGTTAATGTAATTTTTAATTGGAACTTTTTCACTAATTATTAAGGGCATTAAATATTTATAATGAATAGATAAGAAACAGACACATGTAGAATATTGATTACAATTTAACCTTTTGGTTCAAAGTAACTATAATATATAATAATAGTGTGTAGAGTATAGATTATTTTTAAACTTTCTTGGTAATTTAAGTAACTATAACACATCATTTGAATGTTGAATGCTCTCTACACTGGAAAGTATATTCTTTCTAAGGTTCATAAGTCTTTGGATGAGCAATATTTTTTGGTCCATCATCCATACAAATATAGGCATAAATTTTAGCTTTGAAAAAATTATAGTATAAAAAAGCATAAAATTGGTACTGATAAATATCATTGTGTAGGTGGTTAAAGTTTGGCCAACTTGCTCGATGGCTACCTCGCTTGATAAGATTTTGTGGTAAAATTGAGCAAGCTAGCAAGTGTGGTCAAAGTTTCACGAGAGTTGATCTACGTCAACCAAAGTTCCAACGTAAGTTAACACTATGTCGTCATACACTTCTCCATGAAATTCTTACTTTGTCTATATAAATTTTGTAAGTATATTCAAATCGATCAAAGTGCCAAAAGAAGGGGATTTATTTTTTCCTTGGAATACATATTTGGAGGAAACCATAAGGTATTTCACCTCATTTCGAGGATGGAGCCTAGGGTATCGGGTTTTGCAGAAGCTTGATGCATTGTCAACATATGGATCAAGGCCGTTACAAAAATATGCTCATTAATAACTCAACATGTCGCTTATGGACTTGATCTCAACATGTCGCTTATGGACTTGATCAAGCTAGATGATTGGGAGGATAACAATCATCCCCCAACCACCCAAGCTAGACCCAATTGATTGAAGAAAACAATAATTTACTACACAATTAAATTATTGCTTAAACAAAAAAACTCTTTATAAATTAAACTTTCATAAATAAAAGTGCATCTAATGTCAAATCTCTATATCATAATAATTTATTATAAATCAAGAGAGAAAACAAATCTTTATCTTTTTGAGATATTATGGAAGTAATAAATCTTATTAAAGAAGACATATAAAAGTCAACTAATTGGGTGAGAAAACAAATCTTTATCAATCTCTATATCCTAATAATTTATTATAACTCAGGAGAGAAAACAAATCTTTATCTTTTTTAGATATTATGGAAGTAATAAATCTTATTATAGAAGACATATAAAAGTCAACTAATTGGGTGATAAAACAAATCTTTATCTTGAGGTATTATGGAAGTAATAAATTATCATTTTATCATAGAAAACACATTAACTCAACTTTTATTGGTATAAAGATTTTGTCTAAAAAGCATAGATTTTTGGGAAAATTTCATGATTAAAATTGATGTAACATAATGAAGTAATTCCTAATTTATAGATTCAATTAGTTGAGCTATTATGGAAGTAATAAATCTGTATCATTGTATCATAGAAAACATATTAAGTCAACTTTTATTGGTATAACGATGTTGTTCAGAAAGCACACAGATTTTTGGGGAAATTTTATGACTAAAATTGATGTAACAAAATGAAGTAATTCCTAATTCATAGATTCAATTCGTTAAGAAGATAATAATTTGTATTTTTATATAATAGTTTGATTTGATTAGTAAAAATCTTTGTGAAACGTTCATATTTCCGAAGAGTGATTAAGTGGGAGGAAAATAAATTTGGTGGAAGCATTTGCCCATGGCTAGGGTTTCTTAGTCATCATTTTGCAATTATGTCCCATAAGATTGAGAAGAACAATGCCTCCTTTATCCTAGAGAGAATAAAGGGTTTAACAAGTAGGGATTTAAGACAGAGGTTATAGAGTTCAATAGTCTTGTTATAAAAGCTTTGAAGTAGGGGATGTTGAACTTTGTGAAAATATGTTGAGCTTTGATCTTTAAAACTTTGATTGCAAAAATATAAAGCACTTGAAATCAATTTGAACAATCACATATGCATTCACACATAACACAACATATACCTTGGGGAAAACTCTCAAAATAATGAGGATCGAAAATCCCAACAAATCTTTTCAGTATGATTATGATAGATAATAGAGAATGTATTTTACATTAGCAATTTGCTTTTGACACCCTAGGTGCAAGATAAGAGTGAACAGTTGATCTACGTCAACCAAAGTTCCAACGTAAGTTAACACTATGTCGTCATACACTTCTCCATGAAATTCTTACTTTGTCTATATAAATTTTGTAAGTATATTCAAATTGANAATTCATAGATTCAATTCGTTAAGAAGATAATAATTTGTATTTTTATATAATAGTTTGATTTGATTAGTAAAAATCTTTGTGAAACGTTCATATTTCCGGAGAGTGATTAAGTGGGAGGAAAATAAATTTGGTGGAAGCATTTGCCCATGGCTAGGGTTTCTTAGTCATCATTTTGCAATTATGTCCCATAAGATTGAGAAGAACAATGCCTCCTTTATCCTAGAGAGAATAAAGGGTTTAACAAGTAGGGATTTAAGATANTCAACATATGGATCAAGGCCGTTACAAAAATATGCTCATTAATAACTCAACATGTCGCTTATGGACTTGATCTCAACATGTCGCTTATGGACTTGATCAAGCTAGATGACTGGGAGGATAACAATCATCCCCCAACCACCCAAGCTAGACCCAATTGATTGAAGAAAAAAATAATTTACTACACAATTAAATTATTGCTTAAACAAAAAAACTCTTTATAAATTACACTTTCATAAATAAAAGTGCATCTAATGTCAAATCTCTATATCATAATAATTTATTATAAATCAAGAGAAAA
>LPNX011141394.1:3590-61852 GCA_001517045.1 Pseudotsuga menziesii | reverse complement strand
ATAGAGTTCAATAGTCTTGTTATAAAAGCTTTGAAGTAGGGGATGTTGAACTTTGTGAAAATATGTTGAGCTTTGATCTTTAAAACTTTGATTGCAAAAATACAAAGCACTTGAAATCAATTTGAACAATCACATATGCATTCACACATAACACAACATATACCTTGGGGAAAACTCTCAAAATAATGAGGATGGAAAATCCCAACAATTCTTTTCAGTATGATTATGATAGATAGTAGATAATGTATTTTACATTAGCAATTTGCTTTCGACACCCTAAGTGCAAGATAAGAGTGAACAGACACCCCAGGTGTAGATACAGAGTAATAGAGAAGACAAATCAACTGAATAATCTCTGCAATGTGTCCAACACATTAATAACTAGCAAGAATCAGTGCCATGCAAGATGTAGTGAATACTACATGGGGAATTAGCCTCCCATGCAAACTATAGTGAATTTCCTTCTTGGATAATTGTCTCGTGTTTCGGTTTCTTCAATCCTGCATAACATGATACATAATGCCTTTCTTCTTTGACACTAAATAACGCTTTAATGACTTCAGAGTGAACTTGCCTCATAATTGGATGTAAGATCACTTAGGATGCTAACTGAAGGGTCATCATGCAATAGTTGTAACTCAAGTGTCGTGTTTTAACTTAAGTGCCGCCTTTTAGTTTAACTAAAGTGTCGTCATGCAAAATGCTTTAGTTAACTAATTCCTTTTGATTAACACTTTAGTTAACTATTCTTAACTGAAATCATGATAATTGATTTTGCTGAAGTGATTACTGTGAGTTCTCTTTTAATTAACTGATGCATACATTGTTACTTTAATTGAAGCTTTAACTGAGGCATGCATTGTTACTTTAACTAAGGAATACATTGTTATTTTAACTGAAGATTTAACAAATTGAGTCATTTTTAGTCAATTGAAGTCCTCTCATGAGCAATTCCAATTCTCTTTGTTCCTTATGCATTTATCACTTATCTTTTTTGCATGGTCAATATGTGTTAAATTTAATTTAATTATCATATCAGATTATACTAAGAATATTTATCTAATGCTAGGATCATATTATATTACTCTCTGACCAAGTGATCATATGCTAAAGTAATTCACCCTAGAGGTGGCTAGTCTCTAGAGGAGACTTAATAGCTTTATCTATCTTGAATGGCCATCGTTAGTAATACATCACACAACATTAATGCTTCAACATGCAAAGCATTTACCTCTATAATTGGAGGTCCACCTCATGAGTACCTCTATTACTGGAGGTCCATTTCAACACATCAGGATTTGACTTGATACGCAAGTTCTGAGCCTTGTCCAACAAGACTTTACAACATCGTCACTTTGATATCTCAAAGCATTCACCTTAACACACGATTAATAACCTTTTACATTGAAGGCTTAGTCATTATTGAGTCCAACCCAAGAATTCTACTACAAGTTCTCGAGTCCAACTCGAGCTCCCTACCTCAAAACACGAGGCCCAATCTTAGCTGCAGAAGATTGGCTTGGATAGTGACTCATGATGTTGTGCTTTTAACAGGGGAAAGAGGTTTAAAAGATCAAGATAACCTCATATTATAGGCCAAAATACTTCCTCTTTATAAAGAAGGCTATGATAGGGAGATTGATGGGCCAATGGCCAAACAATAAAGTTATCGGGCTTTGGTTAGTATAGTATTTGGTTACCATATTCTAGGGAACATTGTGTTTTTTCCCTATGTGATATGGGGGGGACCATATTGCCTTTTTGTTTAAATGGAAGGAAAATTGAGATTTTATCTTCAAAAGTGGGCCTTACTTCATGGACACCCAAGGACTATACCTAAATCGTTGGACACTAGACTTCAATCCTGAATATGACATTCCTAAAGTGATACTAGTATGGGTTCAACTCTCGCACTTGCAATTGATATTTTGGGATGACTCAACCTCCTATCACATGGGAAAGTATCAACAAATTTCTAGATATCACAACAACAAAGAAAAAATAGTATACATGTGAGTGAATATGTGCATAAATAGATCTTGAGAAAGGCCTACTTGAGCAATACAATGAAATTTGGATGGTTGGTGTCCCCTTTAGGAACTAAACGACACACTACTTTCATTTAAGTGCAACAAGTACCATGAACATGGCCATGTTCCTAAAGATTGAAAAATGGGGCAATGAATACCACCAACTCAGTAGGAACAAGGACACTCATGCAATCAATAAATAGGCAGAAGAGAAGGTAATTCCCTCTCCAAAAAAATGATACAGAAACTTTCATGCTGAAAACTAATTGCTTTGAGATTCTAGAGGATCAAAGCAATGAAAAGAAGGAAGACGAGCCATTAGTAAACAAGGTGAATCCCTCTACCAAGGAGAGGGCAGTGAAGGAGATTACCTTGGGAGAGGAAGATCAAGGCTAGGATGACATTGATGATGAAGAGGGAACCCTCACAATAAAGGAAGCCCACATTTATGAAGATGAGGAAAAGGATGCATTCAAAAAGGGGAAGAGAATGCAACATGGACTTGCTCATATTTGGGGATTCTATGAATGGAATATGCTCCTTTCAATGTCCCTCCACTAACATGAGGTTGAAGTGTCCTAACACTCAAAAGAGATACAAAGTCCAAAAAGAAGTTAAGAGAAAGAATGTTGATTGAAACAAAACAATGGATCCCAATCTATGCTTGCAAAATATGGCTATGCCCTAAGAGTTTCAGATTCAGAAGCTTAGGTATGTTATGATTGATGTATTTTACTGTGCAAACAATTGGTAGAGTAGTTTAAAGTATTCAAACCATCACTTATATGAGCATAGGAAATAAATCTCTCTCATCCTATACTTGATTAAGTTAGCTCTCAATTGGAGAGTGGTGTGAGGAAGATTCAAGGAATTTCTCCTTATCTATACCAATCGTATGGGTATAGCCGCAACTAATTTTTTTTTATTCATTACATTCATCATGTCACTATAAAAATGCATTTCAAAGGTCCCAAGAGGAAATTTGCAATCTTGTTTGTGCTTCCTTTTTGGTACATAATCACAAGATCAAATTACTGGAAATATGTGATCCTCTTTGTGTGTTATGTGTTCTCAATATCTTATGATGAGTTATATCGAGCGTTTGTTACCCTTTTCAAGCTCGTTAAAAACCAAAGAGGCACTCATCCATCATGATGGAGTAATTAAGGGAATGGGAAGACATTTTTCATTTTTATTAATGGCAGCTTATAGTCACCCTTGAACATGGCACTTATATGCATTTCATTCAAACAGTTGGGTATTCAACTTGTCCTCAATTCGATCCACTTTCATGATTCATTTTAATCCTTTGATTCAATTCAAAGAATGTGTTGTCTTATCCTTGCATTCTGTCTTCTCTTCCTCATTGAGTCAATGTTGCCAAGTCACTTGTCGTGCCATTCAATGTTCAAGGGAAGTCTTTACCACATTATAACTCTTCAATTACCTTACCTTCCTTCAAGTCAGTCATATCTGAGTTAGTCTCACGGTTATTCCATGATGAAGAACACTTCAAAATCACTCTTGTTCCAAGTTTCGTGTTTATGATTGGGGGGAAATTATGGCCCTCCATCAACAAGTCTATTCCTATCGACACCAGCACATCATTTGTGAATTAGTATTAGAAATCATATAGTACCTTGAATCCTACATGCCTCAATGGTATGTTTCCTCGTTTTTGATAGTAGGATTTCATCAATGGCCTCTGATTGAAAGATTCCCCTGATTGTTCGACTACAACTCGTCTATCTAAATGTAGTCATTATGCAGTAGAAGATTGATTTATTCAAGGGAGCTACGTTAGCAAGTTGAAACTCTCGACGTTTCGATCCCTACTATGGGATCATCATTAGGAGACAAATGAAGATTGTGGTGATGTAAAATAGCCCGGAAAGTTTTTAAATACACAAATTTTTATAACGTTTTATAAAAATCTTTTATAAACACTTTAGAACTTCTTAAAGGTTTAATATTAAGATAAAACTTATGAAAAGGTTTAATTTTAATATTAAGGAGTTTTAATATTAAGTTTTTATAAAGATTAAGAGAATTAAAAAACTTTAAAATTTTTTAAAAATAAAATCTTATGAAAAGAATTTTTAAAAAACTTTTTAACACTTTGTAACTTGTTTAGGGTTTAATATTAAAACTCTTTAATTTTAACTAATTTCAAATTATAAATCTCTTATTGAATCTTAAAATCTAATTTCAAAAATTTTAATTAAATATTGTTAAAAACCTTTTCAAAACCTAGAACTGACGTTCTTTTTCTTTAACTTTCAATTTCCTCACAAATTTGTGTATTTAAAAACTTTCCGGGCTATTTTACATCACCACAGTCTTTGTCTGTCTCCTGATGATGATCCTAGAGTAGGGATCGAAACGTCGAGAGTTTCAACTTGCTAACGTAGCTCCCTTGAATAAATGCAACTCATCTATTCACGATTGAAGGAATGTACTAAAGTACCTTAGGAATCATTGACATTAATGGTGATATCCATCACACTTGTTAATGGTATACATCAATGATCGGTAATAAAGTGGTTTCTACCATGTTCGACATCAGGAAATCTATTCACATGGATAGAATCGTACTATTTGGGAATGGAATGAAGACCCTAGGTATTTGGGAATTCACTTGAATATTTGTCTCTCCCCAGCTTGCAATGGAGTATTTATTGAGTCATTGCATGGATCCACATTGTATGTCTGGTGGATATGCTCAAGTTTGAGTCAAAATGACATAGATCTAGAGTGTATGTCTAGTAGCTATGTCCAAATTTGAGTCTCATTTATAATGGATCTACAATGTATTATTGGTAGCCATGACCTAGTCATTGTACATGGATCTGCAATGTATTGGTCGACAACCATGATTTGTATTGTACAGAGTTTAACTTAGGGTGTCTGGTACTGTATACAACCCTCACTCACCACTCTTTTGCCTCAGATTCCGAATCACATATGATAAAGTATTTCACCTATCACATCCCTCTATATTCATACTTTGGTGGGAATTCTGTTACACCTAAAAATGTCACATTTCCTAATCCCTTGAAGTTCATATGCCAAAGCATCCTTTGGAAGAAGTTTTTCCTTGCTAGATGCCTAATCCTAGAGGCTTTGATGCACCTTGTCCTTTGACATAGAGCCTCAACCTAGGCCGACGCTTTATACCTATTGATAGGAAGTACCGGTGATACTTATTTCCCACGGACAAAGAGTTTCAACCCTTCCCAATGCACCATGCTAGTGTGCAAAGTGCATCATCACTCATAAAATGACCAAAAAGAAAAGTTTCGAGAAGCTTCTAGAAGGTAGTCCTCGTGGAGGATTATCCCAACTGGTTAGATTAGGTGGAACTCGTACCCCTAACCTCTAGTGATGATCCCTCACCTTCCTCCCAAAGAATCTCAACCCATTTGGTCTCCCTTTGGCATACATAAGCTAGCTCTCCCTCATGGATGAGGGAGTATCAAGAAGAGTACCTTTATGCTGTTGGAATTACTCTAGGTGTGAGAGGCAAGGAGTGTGTTTCTTGAGCAAGAGGCTTGTAGAGTTTGTGGATCAAAATCTAGTGGATAGAATATCAACATCAAATATTGGTTGTAATCTTTCCATCTATTTTTATTAATACAATATGTTTTCCCTTTCCTGTAAGCTTTGTGTAATTGTCATGGTTTATTATCTTTTTCTTCGGTCATTGATATATATTATCTTTATTATCTTGTATGTTTCCATTACTTTGTTGGATCTAATCTGTGTAAGTTATTCAAACATAAATTGAGCTAAGGATCTCCATCCAACAAGGTTCATCTTCAGAAGTAAAGTAAAGGTTTCATTAAGATCAAGTGATCTTGCCAAATCTAGGGAGAGGATTTCATAGTTGTCTCTGCTTTGTTATAGATCTATCCCATTTAGACTAGGGAAACAACTCGTGTCTACACCTACTGAGGATTCCAGATAACAATGTACCCTCCACGAGGTCCTCATGACCACTCTCCTTCTTAGATAACCCTTAATTATTATGGCATAATCCTAGCATGACAAGGGGTCAATTTTGATTTATTAATTGCCATAATATTTAATTTTAAAAATTTAGGATTAGAATTTTATGTTAAAATTGTAATGCATTTGTGATAACATTAAATTTTGTAATTAAGTGGATGTGCTAGGTGGACAAGGTGGGAACATGAGCTTGTGAACCTAATGAGTTGTCGTCCACAATGGCAACTAGAAGAAAATTAGAGAAAATCAAGAAAGTCACTAAAAAGATGGATGGCATCCCAAAAGCATGAAACTCAGAAAAGTAGAAATCATGTATAAAGGAATAAAATTCCATAGAAGAAGAAGAGAAGTAAGAAAAAGCAATGGAAAATCAGGAAAACAAAGAAAATCTAGGAAAGCAAGATGTTGTCAAAAGCATAAAAGCAGTCCAAGTCATAATGGCAACAAATCAAGGAAGAAAAGAAGGTAAACGTTGTAAATGCTAAAATCAGTCAATGAGGGCACATTACTAATGAAGGTGACCAAATTCAATGCATCAATATGGCCAATCATCTTATAAAATAAGAAGAGTGCACCACTTTCACATCATTTGACCATTTGAGGTTTGCATTGAGAGCTCTGAGTTACCTAGACTTGGGAGATGTGCCCCATAGAAACTTTATTCCATTCTTCTTCATAGTTCCTTGGAAACCATGGGAGAGTTCAATTTGCAGGTATGATCCATCATACATTCTAAAGAATTCAAGCTTCCAGAGTTTGTGCAGATATTGATGCAAGAGTTTTGCAATTTGTGATGAGATTCAGCTTGAGAAGAGACTAACTGGAGAATTGCGCCTTCTGTGAGATACATAATCAGATCTAGTGCCTATCATGAGATTTTATATGACTATATTTTTCCCACGGCTCTGATTCACTATTTCTATCACTTCTCTCATTCACTTATTGAAGAAAATTCTGCCTCTATGTAGTGAAATCTTGAAGATTGTAAACTCTGTATAAGTTTTTTTCCTGATATCATCAATAGATGCTATAACTATTTAATGGAAGATTTCTAGTGTTAATTTACATGTATTTGAGATCATGTATCAGTTCTAATAAAAAATTCGTGAGTCTTGGGGTTGTTTGTTACTGAATGTTTTCGAGGGTTGTCCATTGACATGTAATTTTTGACTAGTTTTATAGATTATGCTATAAGATGAGTTGTATGGATCCAATTTCCTTCCTGTAAGTTTCTTCAGATTATTAAGACCATCCTGAAGCCATTCCAAACATTAATTCATAGTTTCTAGGCCCTTAGGATTTCTTAAAATAAAATTGGAAATAGACCTTCTATGTATTCCCAAATGACATACTTGTTTGTTTGAACTCCATACTGTTCCAATTTGTGTCTAACCTCTATTTTTTACTCTTACCTAATTAGGGATGATAAAAAAAACCTACCCCAATTCTAGATACATCCGACGAAGCATCGGGCGACCTTTGATAGTCACATAAGTCCCAAATTGGGTGTGATGAGTCCAGTAAATGTTTCCAACATAGTTTGTATTGACTTGTAAACCTTCTGATCAAAGTTACAAACCTATTTACTTTTGCTGCAGATCACACGCTTTTATCCTCCCTTCCATAGTTCTTGCATGTTTAAAATTGTCTCCTAAAATTCTAGTTTGGTCTCACAACTTCCACTGGTTTTGTTTCAAGTTTTGAAAGGATTAATTAATGTACAATCAGATTTGATTGGTACATTATAGTGTTATCAGATAATTTTCCTCTACTCCTGTGGAAAGTATACTCTTAGTGAATAAACATTGCAGATCTCATATTCAAGTTGCAACTTTGAGGCTCCTACAAGTGGTCGAAGAAGACTTTCAACAATATGAAGTAGAAGAGGTAGTTTACATTGAAGGAGGTTTGCATATGACACAGGAGGAGGATAACTCTATATGTGAACCAATATACATAAATGATAGAGGTTTTGATCCACCAATGGCTAGTTTAGAAGATACATTAGCAAGGAGGATGGTAGCAATTAAAAACATGCCTCGCCATTACCAGGAGTATATGGATTTGGGTGAGAAGATCTACATAGCTATATCCTTCAAATATTATTATATTTGTAAGTATTGATTTTGTCCTTGGAATGTTGATGATTATTCTCTTGAGAGCAGAAAACCATCCATAGAGGAACCAAATTGTTCCACCTCTTTGAGTAAAGAAGAAGAAGAACAAGGAACCAACGATGGAGATTCATCAAAGCCATCAACATCTTCAAGCATTATGAAATTGTTTGGTTTTTCTTCAAGAAGAGTCTCCAAAAGTTGTGATTTGATCACCACTCAGGATGGAGAAGTCTCAAGTTTCCTAGAAGAGAATGGAAATTAAGCAGATGCAGAGATTCATGAGGTGGAGTGCAAGTCATTGCAAAGTGATTGCATGAGAGAAGAAATTTGTGTAGAAGAAGATGAAGAGGCACCGTGCATAGTTGAAGACCCAACAACCCATTATCAGGTTGCCAGAAATGTGGGAGATGAATTCACTTCTATCTTATTTGTTGGTGATTTCAAGATCACTCCAATAAGGATTGACTCTATTGATGGAGATGAGACATATTTTGGATCATATCCAAAAGAATAACATAAACCAAAATTCTAATCACGCCTTGAGCTTCATGGTGAAGTTGATCAACTAGAAAAAGAAGAGGATGTTTGTCCTCAAGAGACACACTTCCTCGTAGGACCACTGAAGATGAGAGAAAAGGATATTAGGAAGGCCCTTAACACTCTCTATGGAACCAATGCATTGATGTCACACCATTATTGGAAAATGGAGGAGGAATATTCCATTGAAGACTTGGAGAAGATTCAAAAAGTAGTGATAGACATAAGAGGTGAATTTTTGCAGTTGTTTTTCGATAGAAATATTCTTCTTGATCTTGTGAAGATGTATCATAATGCATCACTAGAAAATTAAGAGGAGATTGACAAGCTCACTAATGAATTGGAGAGCACCCAAGAAGGTCTTGAAGAATCAAGTTTGCATATTGATCGGCTTCATAGAGATCTGATCATGCCACAACTTCCATCCTGCATGGAAAATGATCATGTTCACATGGTAGGAGACAATTTGGGTCTGATGGAGGAACTTCATGTGGGGTATAAACATGAGGAAAATTCTAATTTGCAAGTGTTTGTGAAGGAATATGCTATAGAATATTTTTTCCAAGCACTTTCCTTGATGCAAAAGGACATTGAGGAGGACATACCACTTGATTCTGCAAGCAAAGGTACTTATTTATCCAAGGATTGGGTAGATGAGTACATAAAAAAATGGAGAGGCAAGGATTCACCATGGTTGTTTTCCTGGTTGGATGGATCCTTAACATATCCATCATTGGGGAATATAGAGAGCAAGAAGTGCAATCCGAAATGCATATGCTTGAGAGAAGGACTGTCATGGAGAAGGTTTTCCAAGTGCTATATGCGCACCAGGAGGATCATGGACCGCCCTTGTTAAAGAAATATTTGATTTTGGATATGGTAGCTATATTTTCTCCAATTATACCAACCAAAAAATATGTGGATCCATCCATGGATTTGGGTGAACAATTACATATCAGATATGGCCACACATGGAGTTAAGAGTTTTTCACACTTCAACAGGAATTTGAATGATACATTCCTTACTCTCCAATCTTACGAAGAGCAATATTACAGATATTTTATTGTTATGTAAGAAGAAACAAAGATATACATTACAACCCTCGATTCCCCCATTACACATGTATCCATGGTTTGGAAGAGCAAGAATTTGCCACAAGAAAATATCCTAACATTATGGGATCAAATGGAAAATATTTTTAGAGGCATGGGTAGTGATGGACTACCCATTTGGTTATGGGATTATGGAATTCCCTAGAATGGAAAATTGCTTCACATGGAAGAAATGTTGAGAAGGTTGCAACATAATCAGTGGAATCCAGGAGGGCCAACCATCCTTCATTTATTAAAGTCTAACTATGTTGAGCAATGGTCTAGTTCCTTGTACGTGAAACTTCATGGTAGATGGAATTATTGTCTTCCTGCTAGGTGGGTTGGGAGTCATCATGAGGCTCTTCATGTTGACAATGAATAATGTAGAGGAGGAAGTAGAAGACACTTCCTTATTGTTAGGTTCATTTCGGATCCAGGAATCATTCCTAGTCTCAAATATTTTAGCTGGAATATTCATGTAACAATATGTTGGACAACTTGACATCCCTTAAGAGGGATGAGATACAAAAGGTCAAGTACCTCCCCAATATTGATCTCCACCTTGATCATTACCATTAGTTTCACTTGGAAGAAGATGTTCTGCAAAATACAACTCCTTCCGGCCAATGTGGCTATCCTAGATTCTCATGCATGAGCATTAGCTTGGCTAGTGCACCTATGGTTTTACCATCTTACATGAGTAGAGCACACAAAAATCAATTTGGTAAGCTTGTGTTGTTTTTTTTGTAACATTTTGGTTCAAGGTCTGATGTTGGGGAAGCACTATTTTAATTTGGCATATATATCATATACTTTGGTAAAGTAGCGAGGGAATCAAACATTGTTTGAATATGAATTTGGAAGGACTGAGATGTTATGTCTTGATTCTATGATTGAGCTTGGTATAATTGGTGCTCATATGAAGAGGATTCGGTCCACCCTTGTTTGGATCAATTCCATAGATGCAAATAAGTGGGAGAATAGTGCACGATGTAAAGATTCCTTTCGATTCAAAACTCATGTGGCTGACTAAGAAAAGAAAGGTGTCTCCTATTGGGATGAGAACTCCAATAGAGTATTCAAAGGAATGAAGAGGATGATGTAAGTTTATTCCATGTTTCCCCACAAGGTTCTACTCTATCTTTTGCATAAAGGTGATGCTCCCTAATAAATCTCAATAATGCTCTTGAGGCAAAATAGACATCCCATGAGGTTTCATCCCATCATATACATCATTCAACCACAAACATGGAGGTGTTATGTTGACACTGAGAGGGGGGGTGAATCAATGTAAAGCCAATTTTAAACCTTTTCTTAGCTTGAAACATATAACTACCAATTCATCAATCTACCAATCACATAAACATTTCATAAACATATCATTCACATATCATAGCATTTAACTCATCAAGAACCATAACATAGAAGAACACCACATCATATAAATTTGTAATCTTTTTATATTAGTTTGGTTCGGCTACAACTGTTGGGCAAAATAAGCACCTACTGATACATAGGGCACCTACTCTGTATCCAGGACCTTGCCTGGTTTTCTTAGACCCTGCTAAGAAGGATTTGATGTATCCTAACCTCAAAAGCAAGACAAGCTTGCATTTACAATGTGTTACCATCAAGAAATCTCTGACACATCAAAATTGCTCATCTTCTCTGCTCATCACATCAATTCTGCTGTACCACTTCTTATTGCTGCTCATTAATTTCTGCTCATCCTTTTTGCTCAACAATGCTGCACATCATCTTGGCTCATCATCCCTGCTGCTGGCCATCTACTGCTGATCAGTACTTCTTCTGCTGGTCAACACAGCTCATTAGTCTTTGATCATCATTCCAAGTCATCAAAGAACATACAATGCTTCTCATGTCCTTTCATGCTAAGCCTTCAAGGATTTTGTTCATCTAGGTCTACTCATGTCTTCAAAGGTTTGTTAAATGCTTCAAGATCATCAAAGGTCTTCTCACAAATCAGACTCCTGCCCTTCTCCACTTATCATCATACTTACAAGGCTTCATCAGCATCAAGTACTTGTATCACATTTTCATGCTAAATCACACCATTGTATCAACATATTATCATAACACAGAACTTACCTTTACCTATGCAAAATACCTGTGTATGTAACACCTCAAGAGTGTGTAGATTTGTTGCTGCACAAGTGGATCAAAGCCAACTCTGTGGTGTCCTCTGTCAGACTCAGTGAACCCCTTTTTGTCTTCAATTCTGAACTCCACGAAGATGCCCAGCTCACTCCACAAATATTCCTTTTGCTAGTGTTTATCCCAAAGGACGAATTTGCTGCAATATTGTGACTGTCATGAATTCTGCCACTTCTTAAATCAAATATCACTGTCTGCTGCTATAGATCTCAAACTGTCATTATCACAACTTGATCAAGAGGTCTTCTCAAACACCTACTGCTCATCTCTTCAGCAATCTGCTCATGCCTTCAAAGGTCTGTACAAATACCCAAGAGTGATTAAACCTTGGGACAGTACACTGTGTATGTCATTCTTTAGAACTTTGTGACTGTGTCTTACACATTAGACTATGGACTGTGCATACTATAGTAGGTCATCATCATAGTGTAGTCTACTGTAGAAGGCCTCAAACTTTCTAGGTCTGTCAGGAATCAAATTCGGGACTGTTGAAATGAGGAGAAACCCAAAAATTTGACCAAAAGAAGCATGTAACTTTGGACTGTTTGCTCTCTCAGACCACCATTAATTTGAACTCAGTCAACTGCTGCAAAAACTGTTATTGTGGAGGAGGTCTTTACTTTAGACCAAAATTTTCCTGAGATCAACGAGCTTCTTTTCTTTCCTTCGTTTGAGATGACTATGAATTTGAACTTGCATCTTATATATATAGATTTCAACCAGACTTGAACAGTTGTAGGTGTTGGCCAGTAAATCGAGTGGTACAGATCTGGAAATATAAGCCTTTTACATCTATGAATGAAATCTCCCAGTGTTGTAGGTGATGGGTGGACAACTTGACACAAACTTCAAGTTTGCTGTAATAATAATACCATGAAAAATTCGTCCAGAATCCTGTAGCTGCCAACAACTAAATAAGTGGGATATTCACTTCAGTTTTGGGTTGGAATATTGCCTTCATGAATTTCGAGTACAACAAGTAGGATGTATACCATATGCTTCTCCTTGGTCGACTTCAGCAATATATAAGATGTCTAGCAGCAGCTCTATTTTTTCAATGGATTGATGAGTTGAAACCCACTTTATGTAGCAGCTTGCTTTCCTTTAGAGCACACTACAATGAGATTGGGATCATATCATTGCTTTCTCTCTATTTGCCTATGAAATCTCTGCTTTACAAACAGATTTGGTCATGTCCACAAAGAGAAAGAAATCCTCACAACAGCTCACATTTGTAGTGGCAATCACCACTTAGATGACCTGCATGATGTGCAAAATTTGTCCAATCCAGGTTTGCCCTTCTTCTCGCAAGTATCCAACACACTTCCTGTTGTTTTCATGCACCTGCTGCTGCTTCCTCGCACCTGCTGCTGCTTCCTCGCAACTGCTGTTGCTCTCTAACACGTGCTGCTGCTAACTCGCACCTGCTACTGCTCTTTAACTCCTACTCCTGCTCCCACGCATCTGCTGCTGCACTGTAACTCCTACTGCTGCTCCCTCACATCTACAGCAGCTCCTTCACACCTCCTCATTGCCCAAAAATTAGAAGAATACAAACCCTCTGCTGCTGCAAAATTAGAATTATGAACACCCTCCATCCGTTGCCTCAGTGGACTGAGAAATTCAAAGCAATCCCACCAAAAATTCACCACACTAAAATGAAATCGTGATGCCCTTTTTATATGAATTTTTGACCATATTTTGAGGCCGACCTATATATTAATTTGTGTGAGCCGACTTCTAATTTTTTATTGGGCCAACATGCTATTGATCTGGGCCGACTTCACATTTTTTATTTAAGAAGCGGACATGCTATATCTCCCTTTTTTTTAATTTGGAGCCCACTTCTAAAGAATTTGTTGGGCCAACATACCAAAACAAAATTTGATATTAAATGGAGCCGACTTCACATAACGGGGCTGACATAACAATAATTTATTTAATTTTTAATGCCCTTTTTGTCTTACCATTTCAATGGACAACATAAAATAAGTATATGCTCCATGACTGTCCATTAACCACTTAGGTCACCACAAATAGTCAATTAGGGTCAATTGTAGCCATCAAAAGCTCCTCCAAGGTTTGTGGGCTTTAACACATTATGACCACAATCTATATCAAATTACCACAGCCATCAAAGGTTGCATCAAGCCACTAGGACAAGGTACCATATGCAAGATGGTCATATACCCATCTCCAAGGACTCCATGACCTCATCAAGGGTATCAAGGTCATCATCATCAACTCGAGGGTCCAAAGACATCCAGTGGGGCCACTGCAAGACCAAATTGGCATCAATGACAATTTCATCAACATGTTAGTCATCATGCATGCAGTGGATAAATGCATAAATTACTTAAGGGAAAGCAAGCTTGAGATTGAAATTGACCATAATGGTTTAAGGCCAATATTAACACATAAGAAGCTCAATGTATGGTAGCAAAAAATGAGTTGCATGGGAGTATTGGATGAATTGAATCATGTGAAGGGAGTAGCATAGTCAAATTAAATCCATAAATTACAGCTCAATTTTCCATTGAGTACTTCAAAAGAAGGACCATTCATGACTTGATCGAGAGGATGACCAATGCAAGTTTGTCAAAAGGGTCATCTATATTGGATATGAGACTCAGATGATTTCTGAAGTAACCTTGCAAAGTATTGTGGAAATGGTGTACAATTTCTTTACCAATCATATTTACAATTGCATGAGGACAAGCAATTTTTGGGAGGGGAGGACTGTAATGTCCCCTCCATGAGGAATTCATGACCACTCTGCCCTTAGATAACCCCTAATGATTATGTACTAATCCTAACATGATAAGGGGTCAATTTTGATTTATTAACTGCCATAATATTTAATTTTAAAAAACTTAGGATTAGAGTGTTATGTTAAAATTGTAATGTATTTGTGATAATATTTAATTTTGTAATTAAGTGGATGTGCTAGGTGGCCAAGGTAGGAGCATGATCTTGTGGACCCAATGAGTTTTCACCCACAATCACAACTAGAAGAAAATCAGAGAAAATCAACAAAGTCACCAAAAAGATGGATGGCATCCCAAAAGCTGGAAACTCAGAAAAGTAGAAAGCATGCAAAAAGGCAGAAAATTCCACAAAAGAAGAAATAAGAAAAAAAAAGGAAAAATCAAAGGAAAAGCAGGAAAGCAAGATGTTTCCAAAAACAGAAAAGCAGGAAAAAGCAAAGAAAAAGTAGGAAAGCAAGATGTTTCCAAAAGTAGAAAAGCACGAAAAAGCAAAGGAAAAGGAGGAAAGCAAGATGTTTCCAAAAGCAGAAAAGCAATCCAAAGCATAATGACAACAAATCGAGGAAGAAAAGAAGGTAAAATTTGTAAATACTAAAATAAGCCAATGAGGGTGCATTAGTGATGAAGGTGACCAAATTAAATGTATCAATATGGCCAATCATCTTATAAAATAAGAAGAGCACACCACTCTCACATATTTTGACCTTTTTGTTTTATATTAACTTTGAGCTACTCAGACTTAGGAGACGTGCCCTTAGTCCAGCTTTGGGAGATGTGCCCCATAGAAAATGTATTCCATTCTTCTTAATAGTTCCTTGGAAACCATGAGATTTCGATTTGCAGGTCTGATACATCATACATCTTGAATAATTTGAGCTTCCAGAGTTGGTGAAGAGATTGATGCAATAGTTTTGCAATTTGTTATGAGATTCAACTTGAGAAGAGACCGATTGGAGCACTGTTCTTTCTGTGAGAAAAATCATCATATCTAGTGCCTATCATGAGATTCCATATGAAAATATTCTTCCAATGTCTCTGATTCATTATTGGTATCACTTCTCTCATTCTCTTATTGAAGAAAATTCTGCCTCTATGTAGTGAAATCTTGAAGATTGTAAATTATGTATAAGTTTGGTTCCTGATATCATCAATAGCTGCTATAAATATTTAATGGAAGCTTGATGATTTTAATTTACATTTATTCAAGATCATGTATCAGTTCTGATAAAGAATGCATGAGTCCCGAGGTTGTTTGTAACTCTGTGTTTTTAAGGGTTTTTCATTGACATGTAATTTTTGACTATTTTTACAAATTATGCTATAAGATGAGTTGTATGGATCCAATTTCCTTTCTGTAAGTTTCTTCAGATTATTAAGACCATACTTAATCCATTATAGGCATTAATTCATAGTTTAGAGACCCTTGGGTTTGCTTAAGATTGAATTGAAAACCATCCTTCTATGTAGTCCCAAATGACATACTCATTTGTTTATCCTCCAAACTATGTCAATTTGTGTCTAAACCTTTGGATTCGACTCTTACCTAATTAGGGACAGTAAGCACAACCTAATTCAAGTCTATATACAGCTGGTGAAGCACCAGGAATCCTCTAGTAGTCACATAAATCCTAATTTAGGGTGTGATGGGTACAATAAATGTGCCCACCAGAATTTGTATGGACTTGTAAACATTTTGATTAGAGTTCCAAACCTTTTTAATTATACTGTAGATCACACCCTTGTCTCATCCCTTTCATATTTCTTGCATGTTTAAAATTTTCTCCTAAAATTCTAGTTCGATCTCACAACTTCCACTCCTTTTGTTTCAATTTTTGAAATGATTAATTAATGTACAATAATATATGATTGGTACATTACAATTATAAATTCTCAATGACCCCAAATCAATTCCAAAATATTATGGATTGGAGGATGGGTCCCTAATGACCCAAATTCAATTCAATAATACAAGAGACTGGAGGATGGCTCACCACGACCCTAACTTAAGTCTACACAAAAATTAGAGGGAGAAAGATGGTTTCTACATGACCTCAATTCATCAGTACAAACCTAAAATTAAAGAGTTTTCTCTAAGGATCATCATCAAGGGAACACCAACCATTTCTTAGTTCTTATACATGTGGTAGGATGATGAAAATTTCTTACCATTTTACATGAAAATCCACGCATATATAATATTTCATTTATGGGCTAACAATGAACCCATATGGGGACAATAATACCCTTATGGGGTGCATAGAACCTTATAATTTCCTAGTAATAAATATGTAATTAAGCCTCCCAATTCTTGATCTAAAACTGAAATCCATAATATACCCCTACAACACAAATTTCATGACTATTGTATATGCAATTATTTTCATCTGAACGATGATTAGTCAAGTAGACACAACTTAAAAATCAAGGAAATAAAAGTTCATGGAAACTCATAGGTCAATGATTTTTTAAAACATTCAATCTCCACTCCCCTTAAAAGATGAGAATATTTTTTGTAATCACCTATTACAACATAACCATCACTCCCATCTATAGTTAATTGAGCAACTTTATTCCCTGACCTCCAATGGTTGATCAAGGAACTCAAAGTTCATCAACCTCTCATTCCATATAAATGAAAATTCTCTCCATACTTACCAAAAGCCCCAAAATATTGACCTTTATCAATCCTTTGTCCTTGCTTGCAACTCAAATTAATGGTTACAATGGTGTAACTTCAAATTTTGGATTGGAAAACATAAATCCCATTTATTCAAATGCCTTGTTAGTATAAATTTGACATTGATAATGGAAGGACAGTAGATTTGACCCCCTCTTCTGCATTACTTAATTATTAAAAATAGAGTTAGATTGACTCATACTTGACCATCCCTAGACTTTAAGAGTACAACCATGTACAACTTTAAGGGATGGAAAGACTTTGAACCTAGTATAACCAATACAACTCTTGACCTTTTGACATGTAACCAATTTAGTTCTATTGCTTCTACAAAAGGACTCAGACTTTGGCATTGGCATGATAACACTTACTAAAAACAAAACAAAAAACCAATAAGTAACCAACTATTGTTCTGAAAGTGAACTTATCTAGATATAGACAAACCTAGCCTAACCTATCTAACATCAAAAGCACTCAGAGATAAGTTTAATCGAAAAACCAATACGACCATCCAAGCATATAATCAAAAGTATGAGCTCCACCCTTGTGCTTGGCTATGAACTAAAACAATAATAATGGTGGTAGAACCAATAAATAAGCATGGGCCTCTATTATTGTGCTAATGGATATCCATGATAAATTATGTTGATGATTTATATATTTGCTTTTGAAAACACATTTCATCCATGCGTGTACTAGGTCATAATTAAATTACCCAACAATGAGAACATAATTTTTGCATATCACTTCTTTCATTGTGCATCACTAACGATTGATGACACCACTTATGCATTATTAGAAAAATTACCTTACCTTCCTGCAAGGTTGGACATGTTGTTGGATCATGTAACAAAATCAAGAATTGGTCCTTTCTCCCATGGCTTTAAAAATCAATGTCACATATAAAATACCCTTCAATACATGATTGATAAAGTCCTTCATCATCTCCCGATGGTGGTTTTGATGTGTACAATTGACATAATTCCCTACTCCTCATAATTACAATTACTCTACTTCACATCTAGATGTGGATTAAATGCTAGGAGAAAATTATATTGATTCTCACAATCATTTATCTTTTATTTTCAATGTACAATATTTGGGAATGGAAACAAATATTTATTAAAAAAAAATTATTTAACTTTCCCATTTTCAGATAATCCAATTTCATGATAAAGAGGAGAAGAATACCACTTGAATCATCTCTCTCATCATCACAAGTAGCATGCTTTACCCAATCCAATGCATCACTACCAAATATATTTTCATAATGTCTGAAGAGTAAGTTTCTGAAGTATACACATGGTTTCCATTTTTGAGTCGACATTTCGAATCCTCAACTAGATTCATCATCGAGAATGACAACCGTGGATTCTACAAAAACCTTTCTTCAGACATTATTCAATTTAAATCTTTGCATAAGTTGGGACTTTATCTTCTGTATGGAACATATTAATAGGTACATGTGTAGAACTCATGTTCTAAACCCATACCACACATGTTATCTACAACATTTGAAGACATTATTGTGCATTTGTATTTACAAGGTCTATTGTTGTAATTCTTTCTACCCCCTTTCTATGAAATAATTTCTTTTGCGTCCTCTCTTACTATTTTCTCCTTTAGAATAATAACTGATGATTATTCTGTTTCTGGGAAAGGTACAAGGTCTCTCCAATGGGTTGAATTGTCTTCTTTGCGAAGGCTCTCTCTTTTCGCAATATTCTCCACCTAAGTGTCAAAGGCGAGGTATTTCAATTTACCATTATCTTGAAGTGATTCCAGGTAGTTTGAATATGTGGGGTAGAGGAACTTGACGAAGGAAATGAGAGGAAGGTATACCTTTGCATCAGTGACATTGATGCCATGCATTATTGATTTAATATTAGATGCAACAGTCATGGGATCATTGTCCTTCACCTATAAGTTTAATATCTTCAGCTTCAACTGAATCATCTCCAATTTGAATGCAACTCAAATAGATCTTTCAAATTCTTTAAGGAATCACGTGAGGTTTTATCACGTGTTATATGCCAACTCACCTCTTCACTAAATGTAGCAATAAACAATTCATATGCCTTCTTGTCTATGCTCTTCCATATGGTGAGCTCTTTGTCTTTTGTTTGGTGCAGTGATCATAGGGCCATCCATTGTTTCAATTGTTTCACATTCACATATACCATCCCATAGATCATTGAATATGAGCACATGCTTAATATTCCTCAACCATTCTAGGTAGTTGTCCTTGGTAGTAAGCACTGATCCAAAAATGGAATCGAAAGAATGTACCTTTGATAAAACACTCTGCAAAAAATAAAGTTTCTATAACTAACCATACTAATAATACACGGTGCAGGTTTAAATATCTACAATTGTTTACAATCTAACACAACAAAAATATTGAATTTTGATTTGCAATACAATACTCTCTATAAAATGTAGGTCTAATTATTTGCAATTCACTCTTATACAATCTCTAATAGGAAATCAAGTTTAAACTTATGGAATGAAGTGATATTAGAGCAAGTATTATCCTTTCAAAACATGTCTCACCCATAATAGTAGTATATCAAGAATCAACCTCCAAAAATGTATTGTAGCTTACTCAAATATGTGAGATTGAACATAAATGAACTGGAAGAATGATGAATGGGAATCTTGCACCTATTTTAAATTTGACAAATGGTTTATGATATCACAAAGAGAGAAACTTTTAATCACCTTTCTTGTTGTAGAGAGGCCCATATGCAAAGAGAGCCTAGAGGAAATCCCTTATCTTCTAGAATCCCACCATTATGCCTCGTCATACTTACTTGCAACATATTTTTAGTGCCTTTTGATTTAAATCCCACCACAATGCTTCTACATACTTAAAATCCCCAAGATTGGCTAGATTTAAAATCTTTGTGAGCGATCTCCATTCTAGGCCACTATCACTTGCCAAATTTTCTGTTAAATTGCTAGCATGGTTTTTCCACCAAGTTTTGCTAGCGTTGTCTTTAATTTCATGTCCCTATGAATAAAGAGTGGGATTGATCATTTTACTTGTCTAGGTGAGTGACCAATGGAGAGTAAGAATTGAGATATGATAGGAGGGGGAGAAACAACAACATAATTCCATTGCTTGATGCCATCGACATTGTCGAACCTCTTGACACTTGTTATTATGAACAAGGGTGTTCAACTTATCTTGGGTCTTAAAAAATGAGGGATGGGAGAGAGATACTACATTGTTTTTGCAGAAAGCTTGAAGAAGAAGAGATGCCTCTTATGAAGGCCAAGGTTTATTATTTCCCACAAGGCCACGTTGAGCACACTTCAACGCCACTAGATTTCCCACACAAATGGAGGAAATGGATAACATGTCATGGAAAGTTTTGGATCTAGAACACAAAAAATGTAATTTATGCATAACAAAATGTATAGAACAATATAACAAACCATAACATCATGCACATGATAGACTCCATGATTTACCATGGAAACCCTTAACCGATAAGAATCAACAAAATATCTTCTTTATGCCCCTTGGCCAAAATTCGACTAAGACAAGTTGAGTGTGGCTCTATTGCCATGAATATAACCTCGGTCATCATCGATTTAGTACCTTATAAATGTAGTACAACCATCCTCTTTATAGGCTTCAATCACAATAATACCATGGGTAGATTTCCTAATACCATGGATCCATAATAACAATAAGAAATATCGGTTAACTTGATCTATGGCTTAGTCAATATTTACCTAATAGAGTGGAGGATTCTGGTCATGCTTGAAGAATATATGGGTATAAACTAGGGTTTACATAGGTGGAATCACATATAAAACACTTTACCTAATACTTGGACTGTGGGGATCATTTCCATATTGACGAGCATGCAGTGCAGGGGAAGACAAATGAAGGACTGAAGGAAGATTGTCAGTGCTCATGGATTTATGACAAAAATGTTAGGCTTTGATACAACTGTTAGGCATGAGAAAATAACTACAAGCTTAGTTGTTTTAATTAACATGAGTGTCGCTAAATACATGGAGGAGAGACCTTTAGGTTTCATCTCCCAAGTGGTCCTTTGGACTTCTAGTTTCAATTTCTCAAAAACTGAAAAACATATACATTATTTACAAATTTACTCTAATCACATAGGATTAGGTATCCAACAATTAGGGATTTCCATGAATGCCAAATATTTGTTGGTAGACAAAAGATACCTAGCCTACCCTTGAAACCTATCCAAGTAGAAGCACATTTTCAACAATGAGGCCTTGATTTCATAGGAGAGATCCATCTACCCTCTAGTGGCAAGCATAAATGGATACTAACAACTACATATTACTTTACCAAATTCCATGTAGAAGCCATTCCCATCAAACAAGCTACTTACCAAGTTGTCATTAAATTCCTTAAAGAAAATACCTTGTCAAGTTTGGTTTCCCTAAATTGATTGTGACTAATAATACAAACTTCTTTAGATTATCAAGGATAATAGTGTTTTACCAAAAATATAACATTGTACTAGGGAAATTCTCCAAATATAACCCCAGAAAAATGGTTAAGTTGAATATTCTAACAAGAACCCGATGAAATCCATCAAGAAAACATTGGCAAACAATAAGAATGCATGTGAATCTCATCGTAGTTATGCACTATGGGAAGATAGGATCAACAAAAATAGGGACACATGAAAATCACATTTGTAGCCAGTCTATGGTTTAGAAGTAGCGTTGCATATCTAGTTGGAGTCACCTATCATGAACTTATTACAAGACATAGTAGTAGAGATAGGAAAGATTAAGAGGAGGATGGATCAACTAGTGGGAGTTTAAGGCTAAATAAATAATAGATATATGAGACTATCGCTAGTAGACGATGTAGGTATTTGAAAAAATATGAAACCCAAATATTTACAAGTGGGGGACCTAGTTTTGTTACGGGATAAAAATGCACGAGGACACTGGAAAAACATGGAAAGTTCAACTGTAATATCTCAAAAATTCGTAAAAATTTAAAAATTTTCATTTGACATAAAATGTCAAATGTCACCGCTAATGTACCACTAACTGTTAGCAGATAATAAAACAGTTTGTAAGAGAAACAATGATTACTTCTTTATAAAATTTTGTATAATCTAGAGGCTTATCTTTAAAAACTGTGTTAGTACTATTTTCAACTTAGTAGTTGTAATTTTCTAGAAAGTAGAAAAGAAACTTGTAGTTTACTGATGTTAGGTATACTGTTGTTTTCTTTTGTCAAGTAGGGAAAGTTTCTTATGTGAAATCGAGGCTTACTTAGCTTAAAGCTAACATAGTGGGACTGATGGTTCTTTACAGGTTTTAACAGGTAAACGTATGTTCTAGTAAAAAAATAATATTTATATTCAAGTCAAGAAGATACTTCTCTAGCATGATTATGATGTTAGATTTAGAATGTTTAAAAGCCTGTCTCCATAAGAGGTAACGTTGATATTGATTATGTCGTCAAAACTCTGTAAGGATGTTAAAACAAAACTACATATGCATGTGTTAAAATTGCATAGTCAAATACTATCAAAATGTCATCAAATCATTTGGATGATTATGATTAAAATTATAATGAACACTTGTATTCCTGCCTACATTAATTGTAATCTAGAGTTTAAATGGAAAGAAATAAAATTCACAGCTTAATGCTCAGATCATTCAACAACGTTTGGTGTCTATCACATTATATCCTTGTTCTAGGGTTTTATAAACATTGCTTTCTCAATAAACAACCAAAACCACTTTTACTTCCATCTATTTACTCATTAATAGGATGCTAGGTTTACACTGAGATTCTTTATGGATATAAGGACTGCATTTACTAGCATTTCCAAAAAACACATTGCATTTAAGAATTGGATCAAGATTTTAATTCTAGTTGGAAAAATGTTTTTTAAACTCTTACAGTTTATACTTTAACTTATTTTTATTGTATCTTATACCTCAATTTCCTGATGTACCCATTAGCTAAAGTCGCACCTTTTACACAAAGATGTTTAATAAACTCTTGAGGTAAGTTTGTTGATTAACATGACATAGGAGATCTTGTTATTGGTTTGGTTCTAATTATCATTTTACTTTCCAACTCTTTAACAAATCAAAAGACTATAACCATTAGATCTCCTTTTATTATAGTTTAATATACAACATATATCTTTTAACTATGTTTTATCCCACATAGTTAACAAAATAACTATCTTATTTTAAACTATAAATAGAACCCAAGAATAAATTTCATGTTTTAATCCTATAGTTTATCTATTAAGCAAAATAATTCAAAGGTAATATATTATTGGCAATTGTAGAAATAACATTGATTTAATAATTACATGTTTTGATATTAATCATTTGAATGCAGATTGGAATTGCACCCATGAATTATGAAATAATTGGGTGGACACGTGGTAAAGGTTAGTTCACGGTGCAAGTTGACTTAAAACGAAACCCTATTCTCATATTCCTTCGAAATCGTGACTTAGGGTTTTCCAGTTGCATTCATCGTCCTCTTAGCTTTTGGATTTTACCTTTCAAGGTGCTATTGGACTGTCTTTGGCGATTTATCTTCATGATTTCTCCCCACGAGAATGCAGACAGGTAACTACTCATCCAAAGTTTTGTTTTACAGTAAGTTTTAGAAATACAATCATCTAGTTAATGGCTGTAACTAAATATTGGTTTTTCTTCGCATGTTTCTTTCCCAGCTTGAGGTGCTAGCTGATAGCTCAACTCTTCAGTCTTTGGCCTCGCCAAAACCCTGGTAAGCCCCGGTTGTGCTGAGGGTTTTCTCCTGCATTGATGTGATGGTCGAAAAAAAGGGATTCCGTTGTGTTGGTTAAGGCTTTGGACTTGGTTTACTTGTTAGGTTACTTCTTGTTATTTTGTTTTTATAAAGAAAACCCTAAAGGGTATTATGTGCAAGAAACCTTAAAGGTTGGAGCAGCTGTGACTTGTGATTTTCTTGAAAGTGCCTTACGGACTTGGAGATGTAAAAACATTATGTTTTTTTTTTCACACTCAGCTTAAGCTGTGATGATAATATTTTGATCACTGTCTGGTTCAACGAGACTGGTAAATGGATATAAGGTTTTCCACTTGTAAGGAAAAAAAATGGTTATTATTTCGTTTTACTATTTTGTATAATTTATTTTTTGAACAGGCCTAAGCCTCGACCTATATTTATAAAGGCCATAAGCCATTACTCTTATTTAATTTTGTCTTTATTGAATTATTAATAGGGTTATTTAATTTACAAATTCATTTGATATAAATGAATTATAGTGATTTTTATTGTTTGAATTTTATACATGTTATTAGGTGAATTACTTACTCGGTTTTTCTCTGAGAATGGTTATTATCTTTAGTTACCTATAGTTCGGTAATGAGGTGGATTTTTAAAAAAATGGTTTAGTTCTGTTTTCTATTTTTACTTTGAGTAGAAATTATTTACAGTTGTTAAATTCTATATTAAGATTAAAAATGTGAAAGTATGTTCTTAGGGATAAAACCTACCTCTTGTAAATCTTAAGTGAATTTCAAGGGTTACAGTAAAACAACATCTGTATTTCGAAAACAGTATATAAATGTGACTTGGAATAAATTATTATATAACCTATGAAGTATCAGCTAGGTAAAACCCTAAGAGTAGCATCATGTAAATATTTTTTTAATACAGAAATATGAAAAACAATGTGAACTCTTAGATTTGGTGGTAGAGCTAACTGATATGCTACCTGTCCTATCCTGGACAGTATTTCAAAATGACCAAAATATCGGGGTGCTAGCTTAGCACAGCTATCTAAACTCAGAAAACTCTTTTTAGATCTCACCTTGATAAAAACACGTTCCCCTACTTGGAACTCCTTTGGAATTCGTTTAAGATCTGCCTGGCTTTTCTGTCGATCTTGCGCAATTTTCAAGTTACCTTGTACCTGTTTTACAATTAACTCCATCTCCTTTAATAATTTAGGTCCTAATACTAACCTGTCCACTGGATTACCTTAAGAGATGGGAGTATTGCATTTCCTTCCATATAGAATTTCAAAAAGACTATATCTAGCTGAAGCTATCAGCGAGATAATGATTATTATAAGCAAATTCTACCAAGTGTAAATAATCTTCCCATTTACCTGGCTGCTCCTTTACATACATTCTGAGCAGATCCTCCAATACCTGATTTACTCTTTCAATCTGTCCATCAGTTTGAGGATGAAAAGAGGTACTAAATTTTAACATAGTATTTAACCTTTTAAACAAAGATTTCCAAAAATTACCTATAAACTTAGGGTCTCAGTCTGAAATTATCACATTTGGTATTCCATGTAACCGAAAATTTTGTTTTAAGAAAATATCAGCAATATTTGTAGCTTTATAAGTAGTTTTTACAGGTATAAAATGGGCTGCTTTACTCAATTTATCAATAACTACCATTATTGAATCATTTAAGTTATGATTTCTAGGTAGTCCCGTGATCAAATCAAGGATAATTATCTCCCATTTCTAGCTAGGAATATGCAATGGCTGAAGTAGTCCAGCTGGATGCTGATATTCAGTTTTCACTTGCTGACATTCAAAGCACCTAGCAATATATTCTGCCAATTCGTTTTTCATGTTTGGCCAGAAATAATTCTTTCTTAGCATGGTTATGGTTTTCTGATAACCTGGATGCCCTGAATAAGGAGTTTTATGAACTTCAGTTAAAATTAACAGCTTAATCTTAGGTACATTAGGCACGTATAATCTATCTTTATACAATAATAATCTTTTTTCATTCAAACTATACCTTGTACTTAGACTTTCTATTCAATTTTCTTTTACCTTTGCTTATAATATTCGATAATTTTCATCTTGTTCCATTTTAGCTTCTAAGTGTTCTTCCAAGTCTGTCTTATAAGTGCTGATGGCTGCTGTAAAATTCAACTTTGCATTTCTACTTAATGCATCACCAATCTTATTATCCTTTCCTTTAATATGTTGAATTTCAAAATCATATTCACTAAGAAAAGCTAGCCACCTAGCTTGCCTAGCATTCAAGTTAGGTTAATCCAACAAACATTTTAATCCTTTATTATCTGTCATTAATATAAATTTCCTTCTTATTAAATGATGACGCCACATTTTTAAGGCATGTATGACAACAACTAATTCTAAGTCATAGGTCGCATAATTTTTCTCATGAACCTTTAGCTTCCTAGACTCATAAGCAATGACGTGTCCTTCCTGAGTTAATAGTCCATCTAAACCGTCATTGCATGCATATGTACATACTATAAAATCTTTATTAGGGTCAACAATTCTTAGAATTGATGTGGTGGTTAATAATGTTTTTAACTTTTTAAAACTGTCTTCACACTTCTTATTCCAATCGAATTTCTTCCCCTTTTTTTGCAAAGAGGTTATAGGATTTGCAATTCTTGAAAACCCTTCGATGAATCTCTGATAATAACCAGTAATCCCCATGAATGATTAAATGTCAGTTACATCTTTTGGGACTGACCAATCTTCAATTGCCTTTATCTTTTTGGAGTCAATAGAAATTCCTTCTTTAGTCACCACATGACCCAAACACTAGATTTTATCTTTAAAGAAGTCACATTTATTGAATTTTGCAAAAAGTTGATGTTCTCGTAACTCTTGTAAGACAAATTTTAAGTGTTTTTTATGTTCTTCTACAGACTTTGAGTAAATTAAGATGTCCGCAATAAATACAACCACAAATTTATCTAGATATTTGTGCATTACATTATTCATCAGACACATAAAAACAGTTGAGGCATTAGTAAGACCGAATGGCATAACGACAAACTCGTAATGTCCATATCTAGTCCTAAAAGTTGTTTTAAAGATGTCTTCATCCTTGATTCGGGCCTGGTGGTATCCAAATCGTAAATCAATCTTTGAGAACACCATTGCTCCACGTAGCTGATCAAACAGATCATCTATGCGGGGTAATGGGTATCTATTCTTGATAGTCATTTTATTTAGTTGACGATAATCTATACATAGTCGTAGAGTTCCATTTTTCTTCTTAACAAAGATCACAGATCCAAGGAGATACACTGGGTCTAATGTAATTCTTATCAATGAGTTCTTTTAACTGTGACTTAAGTTCATTTAATTCCAATATATTCATCTGATAAGGGGCTTTTGAGCTAGGCACTGCACCAGGTACCGACTCAATAGTAAAATCTAATTACCGTTTCAGTGGTAGTCCTAGAATTTCTTCCGAAAATACATCTAAATATTCCCTTAAAATCGAAATATCTTCTAGTTTTAATTTATCTCTGTTGTTAGTATTTTCTTCATTAATTACTATTACGGAAAAAGCTTTACAGCCTTTCCTAACAACTCACTTAAGCTACAAAGCGGAAATCTGCCTTACGATTGTTTTCCTAGGGATTCCCTTTACATTTATTAACTTTTCATCGCTATTTATGCAAGTGAAGGTTTTATCAAAGCAATTCAGGACCACCATATGCTATTCTAACCAATCCATACCAATTAACATATCATATGAACCTAAATGTAACACATTGAGCTTAAGAGAGGTTTCAAACTGATCTATAGTTACTGAACAATTCTTAACAAAGCTAATTACTTTTCTCTTTACACCAGTCGCTAGCTAAACTAACCAAGATCTTGCAAACTTTTCAATTGAAAGCTTACACTTTTATACTAAACTAGGAGAAATATAGCTGAAACTAGCTCTTGGATCAATTAAAATAGATATAGGTATTTGATTTATCTTACCTTCCACTTCCACCATGGAAGTTTGATAATCTGTTTGCCAGTTCTCTAATGCTGCATTGATCTTGGGCATTGTCCTCGCTAGATCACCAACAATCATCTTCTCCTGTATTGTGTGTATGTTGCTAACAGTCTTCTTCCGATTGGGGCAAATTGATACATAATGCGGACCATTACATTCCCAACACTTTATGGGTTCCTTTCATTCAAAATTCTTTGTATAGTTACTGTGGTTGTTAGCAGATTCTTTATTCCTTTGATTATTTGGATTGGTCTGTGAATTACTTTTATTCCCTTGGAAATTTTTAGTAGGAAAATTTCTGGTGTTACTATTCTTAAAATTTCGATTAGGCACAAAATCTTTCTTTTTCTGTTCAAAGTTATTATTCATTTTGGCCTTCCAGTTGGTCATACTTTCCTTTTTACGATTCTGTTCATAACAAAAATTCGTTTTTTCATTGCTTCTTCTAAAGTTTTCGGATTGTCATACTCAATTTTGTCCTTTATATAATAAGGTAAACAACTGAGAAACCGTTGTACCTTAGGTTTCTTGTCCATAATATACGACACATATCTGAGTAGACTTAGAAATTTACCATTTAGTTCTTTCATATTTATTGTTCCCAATTTTAGCTCGTAAAATTCCTTAGCCCTTTCTTCATAATGCTGTTCAGAAAAAAAATTCTTCTTGAAATATTTCTTAAATTTACTCCAATTTATATTTTTCTCCCTTATACATTTTACTCTTTTTAAGTCCTACCACCAAATATCTGCTTTTCCCGTAAGATTATAAATAGCCATCGTGGCCTTCAGTTGATTAGAGTAGTTATAAATTTGGAAGTATTTCTTCATCCCGGATAGTCAGGATTCTGCTTCTTCTCCTTTTTTAGTTTTTCCATTAAAGGTTGGTGACTTGATGTTCTTGAATTCCCCACATATTTCTTCGTAAGGTTTAAAATTTCTCTTCCTAGTATGGTGATTATCTTCACTACTGTCACTAGTATAATAGAAGTTTTGTTTATGTGAATCACCATATACTTCAGAAGATGAGCTACTTTTGTTTTTAACTTGTTTAGTATTTTTATCTTTATGTTGATAACCCATATCTTCATACTCAGTTTTTTTATCTTTTTCCTTAATATGAAATCTTTCCATTAAAATCTGATTTAGGTCCTTTTGAGCTCTTAGAATCCTCTCATTTTCTTTCTTAACCGATTCCATCTCTATTTTTAGTTCCTTAACTGTTTGTAGTAGTTCGGAAGAATTATTAGTTACCCTTTCTTGTATAGGTTCTTTTTGAAAATTATTTAGTTCAGTGTAAGGAGACTCCTCATACGCATATTCTTCCAATCTATCCATACCTGTGATTAACTCAGAAAACAAAATTCTCTGGGAATATCATTCAAAGCAAAATAACATCAGTCTGTTTGTTTAAATTTACTGTTCCACATAAGCAAGTTGAGCTACATTCAGGCCTAGTGTTTGAACCTTGTGCTCTAATACCACATGTAATATCTCAAAAATTCGTAAAAATTTAAAATTTTTCATTTGACATAAAATGTCAAATGTCACCGCTAATGTACCACTAATTGTTAACAGATAATAAAACAGTTTGTAAGAGAAACAAAGATTACTTCTTTATAAGATTTTGTATAATCTAGAGGCTTATCTTTAAAAACTGTGTTAGTACTATTTAGCAATTGTAATTTTCCAGAAAGTAGAAAATAAACTTGTATTTTACTGATGCTAGGTATACTGTTGTTTTCTTTTGTCAAGTAGGGAAAGTTTCTTATGTGAAATCGGGGCTTACTTAGCTTAAATCTAACACAATGGAACTGATGGTTCTTTACAGGTTTTAACAGGTAAGCGTATGTTCTAATAAAAAAAAATATTTATATTCAAGTCAATAAGATACTTCTTTAGCATGATTATGATGCTAGATTGAGAATGTTTAAAAGCAACCTCTCTCCATAAGAGGTAACATTGATCTTGATTATGTCGTCAAAACTCCGTAAGGGTGTTAAAACAAAATTACATATGCATGGGTTAAAATTGCATAGTCAAATACTATCAAAATGTCATCAAATCATTTGGATGATTATGATTAAAATTCTAATGAACACTTGTATTCTTGCTTACATTAATTGTAATCTAGAGTTTAAATGGAAAGAAATAAAATTCACAGCTTAATGCTCAGATCATTTAACAATGTTCGGTGTCTATCACATTATATCCTTGTTCTAAGATTTTATAAACAATGCTTTCTCAATAAACAACCAAAACCACTTTTACTTCCATGCATTTACTTATTAATAGGATGCTACGTTTACATTGAGATTCTTTATGGATCTAAGGACTGCATTTACTAGCATCTCCAAAAAAACACATTGCATTTAAGAAATGGATCAAGATTTTAATTCTAGCTGGAAGAATGCTTTTTAAACTCTTACGGTTTATACTTTAATTTCTTTTTATTGTATCTTATACCTCATATTCCTGGTGTACCCATTAGCTAAAGCCGCACCTTTTACACAAAGATGTTTAATAAACTCTTGAGGTAAGTGTGTTGATTAACATGACATAGGAGATCTTGTTATCAGTTTGGTTCTAATTATCATTTTACTTTCCAAATCTTTAACAACTTAAAAGACTATAACCATTAGATCTCATTTTATTATAGTTTAATATACAACATATATCTCTTAACTATGTTTTATCTCACATAGTTAACAAAATAATTATCTTATATTAAACTATAAATAGAACCCAATACTATGGTGTGATGAAACATTGGTGCGATGAAATATATACTATGCTGCGATTGGCTCCACCGGTGTCCTTCAATCATATTTTCCGGGAACACAATACTCTAGCTGATGGTCTTTCTAAAAGGGCACTGAATATGGATATGGGTATTGGACATTACACAGAAACCATGGATGGTATGAACATTGGAGAGGGACACTTCATACTTTTTTGATGGCTGTTATCTTTTCTGTATTTGGTTTTAGAATTGTTTTGATGTACTATCTGCCTGTTTTTTGGAGACTTTCAGCTAGTTATTGCATTCTCTTGGCATGTATGTTTGAATGGACACCAGATTTGCTCGGAAATATCTGACCTGAGAAATCGGGTATGATGAGAAAGTCTGCATATGATCAGACTTTGTGATATTTTCTCTTACCATATCCTGGTTGTCATGCTGTTGATGTCTTCTATATCACTGTATGGGTGAAGATGGACTGATTGTCATCGTTTACATGATGTATGTATAAGATGTCTTTTGATTCTATTGAATAACAAAGACTAGCATTTTTTCTACTTTTAAAAAAAAAAAAAAAAAAACTATAAATAGAACCCTAGAAGAAATTTCATGTTTTAATCCTATAGTTTATCTACTGAGCAAAATAGTTCAAAGGTAATATATTATTGGCAATTGTAGAAATCGCAGCATTGATTTAATAATTACAGGTTTTGATATTAATCATTTGAATGCAGATTGGAATTGCACCCAACTATTGACTTGCACCCCGAATTATGAAATAATTCGGTGGACACATGGTAAAGGTTGGTTCACGGTGCTACATTTCATTTTGGAAAGAAAATGTTCCTCAACTGGTGCGGCCGCGCTGAGAGCTCGTGGCAAGCGTAACCCTGTAAACACCTCCGTTTCACCCATAAACAAAAGTGATACAGCATCCAAGATCAAAAGTTCCTCAAAATAAAAACCACTCACTTTAAAAAAAATTGCTAAAACAAAAATGCATTCAAATGCATTTCTCTAAAATGTTGATAATCCATGATAAAATATCTTACAAATCGTTGATAATCCATAATAAAATATCTTATACAAAACGAAATGTGAATACCTCAACCCATACCTTAAAATCCTACTTCCCTTAACCCCCAGCAATAACAAAATCTCAACCCCAACTTTCCCGAAACCCATTTCATTCATCTTTTTTAATTCAGCGGGGAAAGTCCTCGAGTGCAAACACCTTGCAACTGCAGGCCATGGCTTCCCTGCGTCGTGCAGGGATGGCTTCTATCAGGCGAGCATTTTCAGTGATTCCGCTGCACCCTGAACAATGGAGCTTAGCATCAGTGGATTGGTCCCAAAATCTGGGCATCACGGCCCTCAAAACCTTTCAAAACGGTAAGATCTTTCTTCGTTCTCATGAACTCATTTTAACGCATAAATTTTACTCAGCAGAAGGAGCCTTGAGCAAGGACAAAGAAGAGGAAGACACCTTCCCTAAATTGAGCAAAACTGACGAAAGCCTGGTAAACAAGAAATGGGAGCCGGCGGATGCGGCAAGAGAAATGTTTGAAGTTCTTGAAAAGGGCGAAGAAGACATGGACGCAACCCTAACTCAGTTAGGTGTTCAGTTAACCCCACAACTAGTAAATATGTTATTTGATAAGATAAATTCCCCAAGTTTGGCTCTCAGATTTTTCAAATGGGCCAAACTACAGCCAGGGTTCACTCATGACATTTCAACTTCTGACAGGCTTGCCAATATTCTCGGCCGTTCCAAGGACTTTGAAACCCTAAAGAGGGTTTTGTCAGAGAGATCACCTTTGTCATGCAATTTTTCTGCCAAAACATTTTCTTTCGCCAATGCCTGGCATGATGATCCGGATATGTTGAATGAAGTCATGAAAATGTGTGGTAATCTGGAGCTTTCTCTCAGAAGATATGCTTATAAAATGCTTATAGCGGCTCTCTGTGAAAAGAATCATGTCAATGCAGCCTTAAGGGTATTGAAAAAGATGGCTAGTGTGGATTGTGCTCCGAGAATGTCGACTTATCGTCCACTTATACAGGTGTACTGTCAGAAAAACCGGATGGATAAGGTACAGGAGATTTTTGAGATGATGAAAAACTGTCATCAAGATTCCATCTGCTATCATATTGTTTTAAGTGCACTCTGTAATAGAAAACAATTTGCAGATGCAGCTGAATTTCTTCAGAGAATGGTTAATATGGGCTGCAAACCAGATGCAGTTACATATAATATAATGATTCGTGCTACTTGCAATTCAGGGAGAATTCTAAGTGCACTTCAACTCTTTGATAGATTGAAAGAAGAAGGGATTACCCCTTTGTGTTTTACTTACAGGCATATTCTTGATGGACTCTTCCAAATCAGAGGTTTTGATGAAGCTCATTCATTCCTGATTCAGCAAATTGGAAAGGATCGCAAACTGGATTCGAGCAACTATAAACATTTGATGAGGATTTGTACCAAATCAGGCCATGAGCAAGGAATGCGCAATCTCATGACAGAAATGAAAGCGATGGGATTTGATTGATGCACTTTTGATGACAGAGCTTTGCATTTCAAAATGCCCTTTATCTAGTTGGGTATAGAATGTTGTGATGGCTGTATACGACTTAAACAGAGTAGGAAGGAAGGAAATGTATATTAAAAAAATAAAATTATATTTGAAAGTAAGGAGATTTTATAGTTCTAAAGTTTATTAAGAAGTTATTAGTTTTTATGCATAGATTTGTTTTAATGTTTTAGGAGAAGTTATTAGTCTTTATGCATAGATTTGTTTTAATATAACTTATTGATATGTATACATATATATTAAACGATGTTTATTTGAACTTGAAATGTTTTAAATATAAAAAAATTTACATTTCATTTTTTTTTCTTTTTCTTTAATACTTAGTAATTCTGGAGTCAAAATTAATTTATACCAATTTATTAACCAACCATTTGCAATAGATATATCTATGTAATCTTATATATATTGTTTTGATTTGAATAACAAAATATAAACTTCAAATTTTGCTTTGCTGCATGTAAGTAACGTTGTTGGTATAATTTTTGGAAGTTCTTTGTTTCAATGGATTTGCATCTAAAGGTTTTAAAGAGTATAAAGGTGCATTTCTATCTAAAGAGTTTAAGAGTTTAAAGAGTATAAAGATGCATTTACATCTAAAGATTTTAAAGAGTATAAAGATGCATTTAGTAAGTTTTTCATTTACGAAGTGTATTAGTAAGTTTTTCATTAATCAGGGGAACATTTGTTTGTGGCCTTATAAAGATTTGGTCATTCGACATTTTATAATAAAATACAAGATCATTGCACCAAGAGAAGTGAGATGTTTAAAAAAAAAAACTATCAAGTACCTAAAGGGATCCAAATGGTAAAAAATGTACATCTCAAGAAATTGGATTCCTCTCTGCTTGATAGATGGAATTCCTCTCCGTGCTTGATAGATGGAATTCCTCTCCGTGCTTGATAGATCCATGTTTAAAATGGATCTATGCTAGTATAATATTAATTAGAGTATAAGCTGAAATAAACTACATACAAAAGGCAAGGATCATGAAAAAGTGACTACTTGTTAGTTTCTCTTTGGAAACTAGTTGGATCTTCTACTCGCTTGTCTTTGTTTTATCCTCCACCACCTAATATTCCAAAGAATCAAGGTATGGTAAAAAAACATGCATTCAAGCAATACATAGTTAAAGTGGGTTCCCAAGGAGCAAGTGTCACAAAGCTAGATTTGAACACAAGTGGGGAGGATAACAACATTCTCCCTAACCACCAGATCTATGCGCAATTGACTCGTCATCCAAAACTTGATAATCAATATATAACCATATAATATTAATTAGAGTGTTAGATTGGCTTGTTAATATACAATGAAATACTAAACTCAAATAAAATACATACAAAAGGAAAAGACAAAGGCAAAGGCAAGGGAAAGGATTATGAGAGGATGATTACTTCTAGATTTTATTTCCAAATTACTTGGATTTCGTCGTTCAAAACTTTGTAATCAATATAAAATCATATAATATTAATTAAATTGACTTATTGATATACAATAAAATGCTAAACTACATTTATAAAAACCAAGAATATGGGAATATGATTACTTGCTAATTATGTAGACTAGTTAGATATTATTTTACATTTCTCTATTTCGATTTTGTAATCTGGTTAGATATTATTTTACATGGCTATCTACTCACTTATTGTTTCATATTGCATTTTCTCATTTCACTATCTCCTTAGGTGATAGTTATCTCTCTTTTGTCCAGTCTTGATTTTTATCTTTCTTTCATAAACGAATTATGTTAAAAGAACTCTAAAGTATTAAAAATTAGAACAGTTTTCATTTAATATATTTGCTCATCATTATTCTCTTATTTTTTCTTGAGGAAGTGTTTGTCCATTTATCAATAAATGCAGTTACCATAAGTTTGTCTATACCTATAAATCCATTTCTTACAACTTGCATATTTCTCTCATATATCATTGCAAGATGGTGATTTGTTACAAGTAAAAGTTACATGATATAACTTTATGCACAATTGTACTTTATATCTCTGCAGCAGGTTTATTTTGGTGATCAATAAGCACTGAGCTAGAGCATTAAATCATCATTAGCTTCTTATGTTTTTCTCCAAACACTTGATGAACGTATTTTTTGGGTTTATTTGAATAAAAATAGTTTTTTTTCGAGGAAAAAATAGTGAGTTGAGGAACATGCAGAAGAAAGGGAAATGAAGCTCAATCAACTGAGCAAGAGGAATAAGATCCCGACCTAGAGGAAAGAATTATGCAAGCAATTGCAAGAAAGAGAGGTAAGCCAAAAGAAATTCCCACTTCTTTGGGTGGCTAAAATACCAATGATATGATCAAATGGTTCATTGCACTTAAGAATATTTGAAGTGTGAACGTGGAATCCCCTTGGAGGGTTGATATTTCCTATACAAAATTGAAGATGCATGCTGCATTGTGGTGGAAAGAGGTCCAAATTGACAAGGATCGAAGAGGAAAACAAAAAAATTATGGCTTGGGATAGGATGTTAACCAAGATGAAATGGAAGTTTTTGCCCCATGATTATCAAGAGTCGTATAGAATAATACAAAACCTAAGACAAGAAGAGATGAGTGTTTCGAGGAATTTGACCATTTGGCCATTAGATTTGGTCACATGAAAGAGAACATTGAAAATATCACACAATATGTTAATGGCCCAATGTTCTTCATTCAAAAAAGGAAATCATCATCATGATATTTCATTCAGTTGAGGAGGCCTATTAGTGGGAATTGCAATAAGACAGTGGGAAGAAAAACACAGTGATCAAGTAGAGATAGGCCTAATGTTGTTCATTCAAGATGAAATCATCATGATGATATTTCATTTAGTCAAGGGGGCCTATTAGAGGGCCTCGAGAGCATAGGAGAACCTAGAAAGAAAAAAAAGAGTGATCGGGTGGAGGTAGAGGTCAAAATAGAGGAAGAGGACAATAAAGTAATGGAAGACACCAAACACATAGTAGGAAATAAGGAGAGACCAACACTTCTTAGTAAAGAACCAGAGAAGGAAGTTACCCAAATGAGGCAAGGGATATAATGGGGAGAGGACATGATGGAGGTTTTGCAAGCACACATGTTTCAAATGTGGATATTGGATGGTATTGGAATTGAGCATATGAATTCCCATTGCATAGAAATGAAGGCAAAAGACAAAAAACAAGTGCATGAGTGGCGCATGAAGAAGAAATATTAGATGGAGAAGAAATAATGGAAACAGAACTTGACCAAGGAGAGAAATTAATGATAAAAGGGGTGTTGTTGAAAGCCGAGAAGGAAGATGATGGACCTTGTCTAAGAAAAATCATTTTCATAAAAAAACTCAAGTCCAAAGGAAAACGTTAACTTTGGTTGATCATAGATGGAGGAAGAATGGACAGTTTGGTTTCCACATAAATCGTGTAGAAGTTGAATTTAAAATGCATGCCACCCCAATTCATACAAAGTATCATTGTTGATCATCAAATAAATGTGAGGGAACAATGTTATGCAAACTTTCATGTTGAAGAATATCTGAAATTTTATGTGCTATGATGCCAATGGATGCATGCTATATTTGTTGGGGATACTGCAACATTATGACTAGAAGGTAATACATGATGGTAGGAAGAACAAGAAGGTATGTAAAGGATGATAAGAAGTTCAAGTTGCAACCAATGAAGGAGGAAGGAGAGGAAAATAGAAACAACATAGTTATGTTGGTTTCAATGAATGAGTTCTTAAATGAGGCAAAGAAATTAAAATGCTATACTGCAAGTTTTTCACGGGAAAATAAATTTGAATTGCAACATTAGGTACTAGTGGAATTAAAGGAGTTGCTACTCAAATATGAGGCAATCCTTTCAAATGACTTGTGAACTGGTTTTCCACCAATGAGGAGCATATCTCATCAAATAGATTTTATCCTTGGTTCAAGCTTGTCAAGTAAGGCACCTCATAGAATGACACCAATAAAGTTTTGAGACAAATAGGAAGATCCAAGACTTGTTGGACAGAGGTTTGATAAAAAAAAAAACTTGTTGTCCATAAGCAATACAATATAGTTCATCTTCGAAGAAAAAAACATCATGTCTTTCATGTTTGCTCCAAAATTATGGGTTCCTTCTCTGAGTATTTCAAGGATAAACTACCTCAAAAGCTTTGATCACCTAAAAGGATTATATTGGATGATCTTATTCCTATTGCATATTTTGATGGTGCGGATAATGATGGTTTATGTGGGGTAGGGATGGCCCTTTGGGTTAAAAAGGTCATTGTATCCATCTTAGAATGAGTGTTGGACAAGGAACCAATACAAAAGCTAAGCTCATTTCCCTGTGTGGTCTTCTTTGGGTTTGTCATAGGAGAGCTCTCTTAAACATCCAAATTGTCGAGGACTCAAAAGTTGTCATTGACTGGGTTGTTGGATCATATGGATTGTGTGTTATTCAATAAGGTCATTGTGTTGCTAGAATTCACAAACTGATAGGATTCTCCTTTATTTATTTCTCTCATACATATCAGGAGTATAATGGGATTACAGATAGTCTTTCGAAAAAAGCAACGGGAGTGATGGATGGTCTAATATATTATCAAGAGTATAATGGGATTACAGACAGTCTTTCAAAAAAAGCAACGGGAGTGATGGATGGTATAATATATTATGAATATTTCATTGAGGATCATATGGTTGACACTACATCCTTCTATGTTTTTTAAAGTTTATGTTGTCTTTTTCTTGCTTTTGTCAGTTCTATGGTACCGATATGATGGATGTAGTCTTTTGGGTAGTTGTTCTATCTTGTCATCCTGGTTTTTGGCCATATGGCATGTTGATAAGTATGCATTATAGGATAGTGTTGTCAATATTTTGGTAGTCTGTGATGATAGTGACAAAGCTGAACATACATATCTCAGTAACTTTGATTCACTATTCAATATCAAGTTACAATTTTTTTCTTTAAAAAAAAAAGAAAAGCCCACTTTTGATAGATGAATGTTACATTCTTTTTTAAATATTAAAGATTCTTTATTAAATGTGATATGAGAGATAAACAAATGTCCATCACAAGTAAAGGTTGGAGAGATTAAGTCACAAATTTTATGCTGTTTTTGAAAAAAATTATAAATGGCTTCAAAGAATACATAAAATTGGTTAAATATTAGATATTTTTCTTATTATTTTTAATTTAAAATTTTATTGCATTTTATCTTTATTAAAATGATGATGATAGTATTAATGTATATTAAGATTAACTTTTATTTAGTAAATTTAAAAACAAGTAAGGATTTATTTGGCTTATGTAGAATTTTATTTCTATACACTCAAAAAGCTTCAAGAGAAGCATTCTTAAATAACAATAGTTGTGAGAAGTTAAAAAGTTAGGAATGATAACACTGTAACTAATATTTGTTTTAATGTAGATATACCCAAGGCATTTTATAAAAAATGATTTTCAACTTCAACCCTCGTAATGATGGCAAATTCTGAGTTTTAGGAATGGTCCAACACCATGTTCATTATAAAATTGTTTTTTTTGCTTTAACAATATTATTTTATACTTTACTCATCACATTTTAAAATATCTTAATTTTCTTGTATCTACTGTTGTAAAGGAAAGTTTCCTATGGCTAGGGTTTAAGTGGCCATCAACGTACTAGGGTTGAAAGAGAGATGCATATAGTTCTGTAAGTTTATATAATCAAGTTCAAAGATTGGAATGGTTCATACCTTAGCCAAACGAAGGTTGATCCAAGCAGCCCTTCAATCTGCTTCCTAATCCTCTTGATCCAAGAGACCTACAAAACGAATTATACCTTCCTCAAACCAATATGACCATATGAAAGGAGATTGTATTCAATGAAACATGAAAACCTAATTTGATAAACAACATCATATAATCATAATCAAAGATCCAATATACAAGACAAATTGATTGGAAGAGGAAGAGCATCACATCTTTATTATTCAAGTTGGGCACCTCACGAAACCTTGATCTGGTTTTGTTGCTTCTCTTCTCCAAGGAACTCAGCCTCCAAGCTCTGCAACACAAGGATAAAGGTTCTAGGGCAAATGTGGGCAGAATGAGAGTCCCAATTTCTTCAACATAACAATGCAAAGGTTCAAGTCCCCTCTCATGGACCTCTCTACCTCTATTTATATGATTCTGAAGAGATAGGGCTGAAGCCAAATTAGTTACAATCGAAGGAGTCAGTTGCATAACCATCCAAATTACCCAAACTTCGAGAAACTCTTTTTTTTGACATCTACAGGAAGAATACATAGGTTTCAGTGATAATAGTCGCGTATCATACGCCTGTTGCAGTGTCAATAGTCATGTATGCAAAAGGATACGCAAGTTGTAGTGACAATAGCCATGTATAGAAAGGTATACGCGAGTATTATATATAATAATTCATGTACAACATGCAAGTTTCCTTAAGGCAACTCGTGTGTACATAAAAAAAATATCATTTTTAGGGTACTTCTGGGAATTGTTAGACTTTGGTGTCTTTTGGAAAGTTTTCACTGACTCAAATGCCTTTCCAATGGTGTAGAGAAGAGATTAAATGGAATTACAGAAATTTGGATATGGGTCCTCCAAGTTAGGTGTTTTTTCAGGGACTTTCATGAAGTGTCGTCATGGAAGTGTCGACATGCGACAGAATCATGGGAAAGTGGTCACAGGAAGAGATGTGTCATTTTGAGCTATAACAGATGCCCCCTAATGTATGAGGTTGAGGGGAAGACGACAGTCGAAATACATTACAAAGGAAACAACTGAGTATGGAGAGAACAGAGAATCCAAGATCAAAAGGCTCGAACAAAGGTACCTGAAAGAGAGATAAATGCCAGACAAAACTGATCTCTAGGACATACAAGTCCATATACAAATCATCGTCATAAAGATACAGGTGGATCCAACATATGTATAACTGATGAAACTATCATGGTCGCTCAATATGAAAAAAGGGCGCCATATAAAATCTAAAGGAGTCATGGCCACAAATGAACAAGGTGGATTCATGCTCAACAATCGATCATAGCCACAAAAATACAAGGTGGTTCTATGTCTCAGCAAAATTTCATATAAAGTATGACAAGGTATTTCATAGCTTGGGCAATAGCAAAAAATGACGATGCTACTGTCGGCCCAAGGTCTTCAATCCAAACCGCCCAAAAGTACGAATCCTAACCATCCGAATAAAGGAGCTGAAGTCGAACATGGAGGAAACTGTTTGATTACCAGTCAGTAATGAGAACCGTTAACAAACGCGAAGGAAACCACTATTATTGAAAATGGTCCCCAAAGTACCTAGTACATTCTAACAAGTGTGAATACAAGGAATTGAATTCGAACACTTGAGAATCCATCGAGTAGGGGACAGTAAGGTATTTCCACTACCCAATAGCGAGGGAAATTGCCACTGATGACTGCAATTCCCAAGGAACTATCATAAACTATAAATCTCATTCCTAGAGCACGAGTTGTTGCAGTCGATAGGAAGAGATCCATTGGAAGAAAGGAATTAAGGAATCCTCCATCATCCAACACGAGGTAATTCAAAGACTAATTGGATCTAGAACTAGTACTCAATTTCACGACAAGGACCATCGAATACATGATGTAATGAACTGATACAAGGAAATGGCCGACACAAAGGGTCAAGGAAACTACAGAATGGCCGAAAAAGGTTTAATCCTTACACAGTGAGAACGACACAAAAGTGACTTAGGAATATTTTTACACAAAGACACCAACGATACAAATCTGCAATGTAGGAGACATTGACAGATTCCCCATATAATTTGTAACGAATCCAACCAGAGGAGTAAGGAACTATGAATCGGGATAAGGTCAAAAACTGAGACCCAATTGTTGAAAGACTCAAAATTGGTGCTTTGTTCAAGGAAACAGGACTTACTGCCATGATGTAAAAAACATGTGAATAAACTTCCCTTCCTTGTTTCTTGTAAAGGTTTAATGAGTCCAAGAAAGCCAACTCAGGACCTTTTTCATTTTTGGCAATCTTGAAGAAGAGGCAAAAGAATGCTTGATAAAGCACTAATTTGTGGATTTTACGAGCCCAAATTAGTGAATGCTCGATGGTGTTTTCATAGTTTTGAGAGTTTGAAAACTCCAAAGAAGACTCCACGGGGGTGCTTTTTCATAAAGTTAGTCTCCTAAGTCCAAAAAAGTGTAAAACGATACAGAGGATAACTCTGTTAGCCCAGGTGAACTAAGGTATGCCTTTTTTCATAGTTAGTCGAAAAGGTTCGAAAAATGGGTAAACTATCACCAAACCGACACACCTTCAGAAGCATCATGTAGCCTGAGTTTAACGAGTGTGAAGGAAGGAAAGATCACTTGCCATTTGATTACGAGAAATCGGGCTTACAACAGTAAACTCGATGCTTTGTTCTTAAGGTTTTGCAAGCATGACAAAGACATAAACTCGAGGCTTTGTTCTTAAGGTTTTTATTTATAATAATATTATGTAATAATCGATGTAATAATATATAATTTATACCGAAGCAAACGATTTCGTTGATGCATGCAAGTATTAAGAAAACGTAATCCGTTCATTAACCAGGAGATATAAAATAAATACTATGGCTTGAATTTTTTTCGAGAGGCATTTCCGTCAACTCCCAGAAAAGAATAGTGTAGGGATGTAAGTTATCAACTTTTGTGTGTGTGTTAAGTCATGCTTATTATCGAGGATATTGTCCTTCAAACTCCTTGTCAACTTGTTTCACAGTACCATATTTCCTCCCTTGAACAATTTTCAAACTTATATAGTGGTCTTGTGGCAAAAATTGCAATTTGCAAAAGGGTTGATCCCATCGTCTAGAATTAACAAAAGCGATGCATGCTAGGAATAGGGGCAATGTACTTTCTCTAATCCATCTACAAATCCTTCGTGGTTGATGTGAGTGGTATTTTCAATGCCATATTTTGGGAAATGGTTTTATTTATTTATTCATTTTAAAAAATGAAGGGGGTTGAATCATGTGTTTAAAGTATTGGTCGTTGAAGTTTGTGCATAATAATCTAGAACCATCAAATGAACACCAAATCCTTCGTGGCTGATGTGAGTGGTATTTTTAATGCCATATTTTGGGAAACTGCTTTTATTTATCTATCCTAAAAAAATAAGGGGGTTGAATCATGTGTTTAAAGTATTGGTCGTTGAAGTTTGTGCATAATAAGCTACAACCATCAAATGAGTGTTCATTGTAAATAAACTCATTTGCAATATGCTTATATTTGTCAACAACTAACACTAATATGCACTGTTGGATGTGAAGGTGCATCATATCCGAGGATGATCGCCCCCCTTCGGTTGATCTTGATATACTTTTATATCATTTAATAATATTGAAATATATAACACATTCACAAACAATAAACAACAGACATATTTTGACATAAAAGAACTCCCTACATATTTATGTATTTATAGCAAATTGAATTAGCTTGATTAACCTACAGTTTAATAATCATAGAGTTATGTTTTAACCCTAAGATTCCCTAGTTTAAAAAGAAAAAAAACATTAGCATGATATATGTACCCGAGTAGTATTTTTTCCGTGATTTTCAACAATCTATTTAATAACAGGGTTATCCATAACACCATTTGAACCCTATGTGTTCGGGTTCTTTCCAAGAGGATACGATGCACACACATGAATGCTCACCTTGCTGCAATAATATGCCAACTTTTTATGTCGCCATAGTGGATGCACATTCACCTATTAAATCAGTGTGGCCATGAAACCCCAATTTGTAGAGCAAACAAAATCAAATATCACATACCAACGCTACAAGTCATGGGCTCAAAATAGAAGAAAACTTACTTGATTGACAATATGAGGAGTCTTGGCATGGATCAATAGATCTCTAATCTTCTTACAAGAAAAATTGTTCACACCAATGGCTTTCATGACTGTGCATCTCCATCTTTTTCTGGCTTTATTGCTTTTCTTTTGAAATATTCTGGAATTATAAATAAAACACTACTTGCAGGAAGTTCTTGATTTCTGCCGCAAATATCTTGTCGTGAACCAATAAACATTATGTAGTTCCCGTCTTGATCTCGTTATCAATGACAGTAGATGATGAATTTTTAGTGCTTCATTTTCTCAAACTATACTTCTTATATTGCTTCTACACTTTAAATATTTAATCGAAATTGTTTGAGGCATGGCAGAGTAATCAAAAATCACACTTACAACAATCGAACATCACATCTATTGCATTTGCATGTGGAAATGTCGAGGGCATTGCCACCACGTGGCTCTTGTTTTTGTGTATTTGTGAAGTTCGTATTTTTCAAAGTTATACATATTTGTATATTTAAAAGTTTAGGATGAGGATCTTGTTATAAATTTTTTAACATTGTTTAAGGAAATATTAAAGTTATAAAGGGGGGAGTTTTATAATGTTTTATAAAATTAATTTATTCCATTAAAAAGTAGAAAATATAGGAAATCAATTTTAGTTAGTGAGGAAATATCACTAGGTGTAACATATAAGTTTGTTTACTTATGATGGCCTTATGGTCGAAATAGAAATTAAGAGAAAGTCAGAAATGAGGGTTCTTCATGTTGTTTCTATTAAGAAAACAAAATTTGTATGATTGAGACCTATAACTTGAGATATGATACTAAACAAGATAAATAAGAAAATTAAGTGTGATCCCCATCATCAATAATAGAGATAAAAGGAATCTATTGAGTTCATATAGAGGACATGTCTTCTGCTTTAGCCATCTTTTCAGTGATTTCAAATATTATAGTGGCTCAAGTTATCAAGTTGATTTTTGCATTCATTCTCATCCTTCGGTCTTACATCTCATCCATTTAAAGAAGCATTTCCTTGCATTCCTCCCTATGGTCTAGTAAAGTCTTATAGAGTAGAGTTTTCATGTGCCAGTAGATTCAAAGATATTGAATACATTTAGTATATTGTGTGTAAGGGGTTCTTGCATCTAGCATCCAACTCTGTAAATCCTATCTCACATTATCGTTTCCACAACTCCGCTCTCCCTCTACACCTAGTCTTTTGCTTTCTCTCACTGTTGTTGAATTCCATGGGGGGTTTGATGCCTGTAAAATTTGGTCGAAGATTGCTTCTCCTTCATGATTTTTGGGAAATCACTAAACCCTTGTCCTTTGTTTACCCCTCAACTGATATAAATCTAAGTTTGATTAACCATATTGCACTAATGAAACACAATGTTTCCTCCACAAATTCGCCCCCCACACACAATCCTACAAAAATTCACCACTTGGAATGAGCTAGATTTGTTTTGTGGTAGTCACACTATTTTCCTATAGTTGTTAGCAAACCAAAAATTTGTTTCCCAACTCGCCAAATAAAGTAAACACCCTCAATAAACAAAAAAGTTTCCAAAGTGTCCTGGTCATAGTGCCCATGAACCCTAAAAACATCTCACAACTTGAAGTTTAAAGACCTCTAGAACGGGCTTCAGAAATATCTACCATTATCCATACTCGCCTGGTTCTACTACACCATCGTCCCCATTTCCACCATTCTTCCTCACATCATGCTTTCCATCTTGTCACATTGAGGGCTCATAATGATCCAATCCTTAGGAGGACAGAATCTCCTCGTCATTATGATCTAGGTTAAATGCCCATGCATGAGTTGGAAATGTGGGTTGTCATTCTCCTTTCCAAGTTGGATGTTGTGGGCATGTGTTTGTGTAAGGGAGACCATACATGGCTCCCTCCTAAAGTTCATTGGTTAATGCATCTCACGTGTATGGCACACAAATCAAGGATAATTATTTAATATTTTAAATTAAAAACATGTCATAATTATGTAATATTTTTATAATAATGTACACAAAAAATTTTCTTCTTTTCCATACTAAGAGAGTTGAATATGAAAATCACTTTCTTATAGACTTCCAGGCTACATATAACCATATTAAAGCACAATTGCAAAATATATGTTACAATACTAGCCTTCCCAACTTTTTAACTCATCGTAACTATGGTGATCTAGGACTGCTTCTCTTAAAGCTTCTCAATAGGGAAATAAAACTCTAAATAAAATCAAGTGATTCCTTACCTTTTTTAAGGTCAAACAAAACAAAGTTGGTACAAGTGAACATTAATAACCACCACCACCAGTATATATATATATATATATATATATCCTACTTTTAGGAAACACACTCACGTTACTTAAAAAAACATCGTGCTCTCATTATGTAATTCTTGGTTTTGTTAAGCTCGAGCTTGAAATGTCATATGACACACAGGTTAGGAAAAGAAAAACACATACGCCTTTTGTAGTTAGAAAAAGTGCACACGTTATGGAGAACCACAATGAATGGGTTCGGTGCACAATTAGGGAAACAAATAAAAACAATAGTTCGCATAATCAAGACTTAGGACCTATAGTAATATTTTAGCATAATCAAGAACAACACCTCAAACAACCATGCCTAACCTCCCAAGAGTATAATTTTTCTTTGTGTTGTAATATGGACACCATTAGGAGGATTTAAGAACTAAGTATGGCTCATAGGCTATTAACCATCGTTGGGGGAGGAAACTTAAGACTTGTTCCCTAAAGGTATTTTTTAAGGCTTAAGGTCCATGAACAAGGCATCGAACTTGCACATAGGACCTACCTATGTGATCTTTTGCATCTAAGAGAGAATATGTAGTCCATTAGAATTATTTTAGCACTGGGAACAAATCGATGGACATGGTTGAGGGAGGAAACCTAGTTCTTAGGCCCTAAAGGAATTCTATAGACATGTAGAGCCAAGAAAAACACCTTGAACCAACACACATTATCTCTTAAGGGTATCCTCAACCTTTAAGTTGGGATATGGCCATGATTAATATTTTTGTAAAATTAGGTATGGAGGATAAGGTGTTAATCATGGTTGGTAGAGAAAGCTTTTATTTTAGGTTGTAAGCTGACTTCTAGGGCTCAAGTTCCATGAATGACACCTTGAATCACCATAGATGACCTATTAAGTTGATTTTTTTCATTTGAATGGGGATATGGGAACCATTATGAGTTTCTAAGTACTATGTATGTGTCTTGGGGCCTTAGACATAATCAGGGGAGGAAAACTATGCCTTAGCCCCTAGAAGATTATTTAAGGCATCTAGATCCATGAATGTGTTAATATTTCATATGCTATACTAGATATCATTAGTGATCAATCCAAATTCAAAAAAATAGCTTATGCAGAACCACTGAAAGAAACACAATCACAAGGTAGACACAATATTTATCTTGGGAAAGTAATAAAATTTCCCTTGGGTTACATCAGTGAAATATATTTAGAATATCCTTTGAAGTTACAATATTTCAATACTCCCCCTTAACGAGAAGGTTATTCTACTAACAACATCATCATAAACTATAGGAGAAACAGGAGACAATATCTTCAGCAGTATCGATGTAATACATCTATATGTCATAGGAAGTTTTTACAATCTGTAACTGGAATAGTTACTCTTCAATGCCTTCATCTTCTGCATCACACGATTACTTGATCCTTTTGCACCAACGCCTCAATATTTTGATCCTTCGTAGAAACACTTCGATCTTCAGATCCTTTGCAACAACACTTTGATCCTTTCGATCCTTTGAAGTGGAACTTCGATAATTCTTGATTCTTTGAAGTAGCACTTTGATATTCTCGATCCTTTGTAGCACTTCGATCTTCTCAGTCCTTTTCAATAAAAATTCGATCCTTTGCAGCAACACTTTGATCCTTGCGATCCTTTGCAACAACATTTCGATCTACTTGATCCTTTGCAACTGCACTTCGATCTACTTGATCCGTTATCGCCATGCTACCTACAGTACACATGATCTCTTCGTTGGATGATCAATCCCTATCAATTTAGGACATTGGTCCATGGATTATGTAATCCTCCATCATCCCATTGCCCCTTAACGAGGAGGGTCCATAGCATCGCCTTGTTGAATTGTATACAACTGAATGTATATCTCAACTGCAGATAAATGCAGGACCTATCATCCCTAGTGACTCATCATAGACCATCCTCAACCTGTTAGAGATAGGACCACTTCTGAGTGAGTGTTATACTATGTCATCTACACATACATGTAGGCATACTCTCCATACGAGAGTATTTTCTACAGAGCGGATCTTGACCGCATATAAATGTTAGGCCTCATCATAGAATATCCTTGCCACTAAGGCTAGGACCACTCCCAAGTGAGTGTTATACTACAACGTCCGCGAGGACTCGTCATAGCACATCCTTACCACTAAGGCTAGGACCACTCCCAAGCAAGTGTTATTCTATGGAATCTACATATAAATGTAGGTATACTCTCCATACAAGAGTAATGTCTACAGAGTATATCTTGACCACATGTAAATGTCAGCCTTGTCGTCCTTAAGGACTCATCATAGAGAATCCTTTCTATTAAGGCTAGAACCACTCCCAAGCGATTTTTATTCTACGGAATCCACAAGTAAATGTGGGTACTCTCCATGCGAGAGTAACATATGTAGGGACATTCTTAGCTAGTAAGGACCAATCTCATGAATAGAGTGTTATACCTGCAATCCTCAAGAGAGGATAATATCGTCCACAACTGACTGTTAGACCTTGTCAACATCTTCATGTGCACTTGGCCTCTTTCATGTTGTAGCATCACTGTCATCCCATCGTCGATGCCAGTCTCATCATCACTCCCCCTTTCCTAGGAGGATCCATATTATCAACGCGCTCCCCCTTTGTCCGAATAGGGTTCATATCTTCGACCTGTTCTTCCTTTACAGGGAGAGTCCATATCTTCGGTTTGTTCCTCCTTTCCAAAGAGGGTCCATGTCTTCATCATTCCTTCTTGCAAGGAAATTTTGTAGTCCCATCATTGTTCCTCCTTGCGAGGAAAGTATTTTTGAACTACACCAATATTGTCATGTAAATATTCAAAATTTACTCGAGATAGAGGCTTGTTCAACACATCAGCAACTTGCTCGTCGATACTCACATACTGGAGCTTTATAGCTCCCTTTTGTACCATATCCCTTATATAAAAGTATCATATTTCTATGTGCTTAGATTTATCATGGAACACTAGATTCTATATCATCTTTATGCAACTCTGGTTTTCACAAAGAATCATTGCGATGTCCAAATCCATGTCAAATAGTCCTTACATTAGTTTTCGAAGCCATATCACTTCACAACTAGCGGAGCAAGATTCTATGTACTCTGCTTCAGTTGTGTTGAGAGCAACACTAGACTGTTTCTTACTAAACCATGAGATCATGATGGATCCCAGACAATAAAATCCACCTGAGGTTCTCTTCCTAGATGCAAAACTTCCTTCCCAATATGAATCCATATATCTATATAATCTGTAGTCATGATCTCTACCATAGTAAAGTCCCAAGTCTATCATACCTTTTAGGTACCTCATCACATTCTTTGCAGCTATCAAGTGAACCTATCTAGGTTTAACTAGATACTGGATTAAGAAAAGCATATATCTAGACTTGTGTTCGTCAAATACATCAATGACCCAATGATCGATCTATTCTAAGTCATAACCACTAACTCTAATGTCTCATCCGATAACAACTTTAGGTTGGTGTCCATGGGTGTGGCCATGGATTTACAATCCAACATATCAATTCTTTTCAATATTTCTACTGCATACTTTCCCTGGTTTAGAAATATTCCTTCTGGGCTCTTCCACACTTCTAGCCCAAGGAAATAGTGCATCAATCCAAGAATTTCATCTCGAATTCTTCAGCTAACTTCTTCTTGCAATCTATGATATGTTTCTCATTTCCTGTCAGAAATAGATCATCCACATACAGTAATAGTATGATTGGTTCATCATCCATAACCTTCATGTAAAGGTTAGTATCAAATTTACTCTTGGTAAAGACCAAGCTTGTCAAAAAGCTATTTATTCTACCATACAAAGCTCTAGGATCTTGCTTAAGTCCATATAGATCCCTTTCCAACTTACATACATCAGTCACTTTGTCTTGGACTTTAAATCCTTGTGGTTGTTCGATGTAAACCTCTTCCTCAATCACACCTTTAAGGAAGGTTGTCTTTATATCCATTTGGTGTAGATCCCACTTCATCAAGGAAGCACGTGCCATAATGGTTCTGATGGAAGTGTACCTTTCTACTGAAGCAAATGTCTCTTCATAATCAATCCCCTCTTTCTGGGAGAATCCTCTAGCCACAAATGTTGCCTTGTACTTTTCAATACTTCCATCAACAACATGTTTTATCTTGTAGATCCATTTCGAAGATACCACACTCTTGTTTTCTAGTTTGGGAACTATATCCCAAAAATCATTCTTCATTATTGATTGGTATTCTTCCGTCATTTCTTCAACCCATTATTTCTTCTGTGCGACTTCCTCATAGCTGGTGGGTTCTTGATATACAAGGTCACACATCAAAGCTACATAACTAGAGTATGGCTTTGATCTTTTGATTGTTCTTGTGGAGACTTCTAGAGCTCCATATCTCTCTACATCTTGTATTATTTCTCTTACCCAAGGATATTTTCTTGTTCGAGAGATATCCATAGTAGGGGGTTCCCAAGGTTATAACATATCATGATCTTCAGATGCTACTATTTCAAGAGAGGATTCAACTTCTAACATTCTAGGAGGTACATCCTCTTCATGTACTTCTTCAAGCTGACAACTTCTAGATTTATTAAGACCCGTCTCTTCATCAAATGTTACATCCCTACTAATCTTGATATGATGGAATCCTAAAAAGTATATCCTGGAGGCTTTGGAGACTTCATAGTATCGAACAAATATTCCCTTATTTCTAGAAGGATCCAACTTGGTTAACTTCTCTTTCGGAATATGCACATATATTGGAAAACCAAATATCTTGAGATGGCTCACTTCTCGTTTATTTCATGTATACATATCTTCAAGAGTATTGAATCAAAGAGTACTGTGAGATAATCTATTATGCACATATACAGTTGTTCTTGCTACTTCAGCCCACAGGTGCATGGGGAGGTCTTGGTCATGAATCACGACCTTCATTGTTTCCATAATGGTTCTAATCTTACTTTCCACAACACCATTTTGTTGAGGATTATAGGGAGTGGTTAGTTCCCTCTTGATTCCTGCATCCTTTCAGAATGCTTCAAATTCCATTGAAGTGTATTCCCCACCATTATCTGATCTTAGTGTCTTGATTCTATTATCTGAAAGGTTCTCTATCAAGGCTTTGAATTCCTTGAATTTCCCGAACACTTTACTCTTGTTCTTCAAGAAGTATATCAATGTATTTATTGAATAGTAATCAATAGATGTGACATAATATTCATATCCACTTAACTATATAGAGGGCATAGGACCACATACCATAGAATGAATTAGTTCTAATGTACCTTTAGTCTTTGTTTCACTTTTTGGAAATGGATTCTTGATGTTCTTTCCTCTTGCACATCCTTTGCAAGCTCCCTCATGATCAATATTTAGATCTCGAAACCATGTTACCACCTTGCTCACATAGGTCAGTTCTTTGTAGTTGATGTGAGAAATCCTCCTATGGCACCGTTCACTTGAGCTGGTAGTCTCAAGGAAAAGGGTTGTCTCTAGATGTCCTTTGATTTTATATAGTCCTCCTCCTCCTTCTCCAATTACCACACCATCTTCAAGAGTATTTCCTTTGGAACACATAATTACTTGTCCATCTGTAAAAGAAACTGTATATCCTTTATTATCTAGATATAAGATGGAAAGTAAGTTCTTTTTAAAACCTAGTACATACAGTACTTCCTTCATCTTCATGGAAGTCCCAGAGTCAAGATTTTAGCATGATTCACTAATACCTTTGATGCGATATTGATATTCATCTCCCAATGATAGCTTCTGAGGAGAGTTATTTTCTTCAAGTCTTGACAAAGTTTGCTTCTTACCTATCATGTGCTTTGAAGCAACATTATCAATAATCCATGTATCTTCTCTAAGTGTTACAAACCCAGAGAGTGCAGAGAATAGTACATATTCATCTACATATTCTTCTTTTGTTACTCTCTTTCAAGGTATTTATTCTGCATCCTCATCTTTAGCTAGATGAGCACGATGTATCTTGTTTTTGTTCTGCTTCTTTGGTGATGGACACTCTCTGGCAAGGTGTCCTATCTTATGATATTTGTAGCATTGATACTTTGAGTAATCCTTATTTTTATTTTGAAACTTCTTCTTTGAAGGTTTACGGTTACCCTTCTTGAATTTTGATAATTTTCTTCCTTTAGTATGGATGGCTAGAGCATGATGATCTTCTATGAGTAGAGCTTCTCTGTTAGCTTCTCTAGCTTCTTCTTGAACACAATTTTCCCATACTATGTCAAACTTCATACTTTATTTTCTAGCACACAGAGTCTGTATGAATGAGTCCCAAGGTCTAGTGAGACCATTGAGAGAAGTCATAACTAGTTCATCCTCATCAAGGGTGTCTCCAATGGCACTTAGTTTCTCTCTGAACTGGCAGACCCTTGTGAAGTAATCTTGAATTGACTCTCCTTTACTCATCTTGGTGCCCTTTAGTTGAGCTCTCCGATTCATCTTTCTATTGATGTTTATTCCCTCATACATTCTGTAAAGTGCATCATAAATTTGCTTTGGTGTCTTCTTAGATGACACTTGAGGTATCAAGTGATGTTTGATAGAATCAACAATGATCCTGATTGACTTGATTAGGTCTTGTTCATGCTTATCCTTAGCTTTAACTTCTATTGGTTCTACAACTTCATCCTTGATGTACTTCTCAAGGCCATTCTCTATGAGAATGAGACAAGTAGTATAATTCCATGCTAGGAAGTTTTCTATGCCTTCCAATTTGTCCTCAATCTTAGTACTTGGGGCCATCCTGTCCAGTAGGTCACTAAAAATTGAAATTTCTCGAAATGAAAATTTTACCTTACCAGGAGATGCACTTGAGTGAGGCGAGTTGGTTGGTCCAAATAATTTCTGGAGATCCCCAATATTCACCCTTCAAATCCTACTTGCGAGGTCGCAGCTCTGTAAAATTTCTGGTTCTGGTTTTCTGCAGTTTTTTGGTTTAGGGAGAAACTAGGTAGTGGATTTCCGAGATATTAAACCACCCAAAAAATTCAATCATGGGCTCAATAGATCCGCTCTAGGGAGGAACAAATTTCTATGCAAGTAGATCTTCCAAATTCCAAGTTTTACAGAAACCCTAATTTCTTTTAGAGAGGGAGGAGAGAGAGTTTCACCTTGTGAAAGCTATTCTATTCAGGATAGCTCTGATACCATGTTAAGATTTCATAAGCTAGACTAGATATCATTAGTGTTCAATCCAAATTCACAACAATAGCATATGCAGAATCACTGAAAGAAACACAATCACAAGATATACACAATATTTATCATGGGAAACCCTCAAGGGGAAGAAAACCCAACAAAACTTCCTTTGTATAAGATGTATAAGACAAAACCCCAAAATAGGTATTATCCTCCTTGTTAATCTGTATCTTTCTCTCCTATGCACTACACAAGTGAGTGAGTCTGTGTTCAAATAAGAAGCACAGCTCTTCTATTTATACTCATTGAGCCATCTGACTTTTACCTTAAACAAGTCGGCCCCACTAAACTGTTTGGGCCGACTTCACCTAGGAAGAATCAAAACATTATTTTATATTATTCATTAGGGTACTAATGATCCAACTTACAATGGAGGATTTACCTAATGATTCTATGATGAACAATTACAATGGTAACACCTCGACGGAGGAATAATAACATCTCCCTTGGGTTACATCAGTAAAATACATTTAGAATATCCTTTGAAGTTACAATATTTCAATAGAATGATGTGTTGAACAACATCAAGAGAGACTTCCATGGTATCATTTACCTTGGAATGGGGATAATAGTGCCATTAGAATATTTTTATAAATAAGTACAAGTATGAGACCCCTTGACATGGGCGGGGGAAACACCCGGTCCTTGGGCCTTAAAGGAAGTCGTTAACCATTTAGATCCAAAATTGATGCCTCAAACCACCACACATGATGTTGGAAGGGGATCCTTTGACTCTTAACAAATATATGGGTGCCATCATCATTTTTTTAGCATTATGTATGTGTCTCAAGGTCATGGACATAGTCATGGGAGGAAACTAGGGCCTTAGGACCTAAAGATATCTTCTAGGTATCCAAGGCTAGGAAGGATGCCTTAAAAAGTCACACATGGCATATCATAGCTATATTTGGACTATGAATATAGATGTTAGTGGAATTATTTGTTTTTGAGCAGTAGGTATGGGTCCTCTAAGACGTCATTGAAGGAATATGATCGTTCGTTAGGCCATAAAGGAATATTTGAAGCACCCATGTTAATTAAAAATTCCTTGAAGCACCACACATGACCTACTCAAGGTATGATTGGTCTCGAAGAAAATATGTAATGCCTTTAATAGGTTTTGGGCATTAGATATGGGCATTAAGGCCTCAACATGGTCAAGGGAGGAAATCCAAGACTCGCCCCCCAAAGGGATATTTTTTACTTCCAGGGCTAGGCATGTCCCTTACTCACTAGCCCTCTATGCATTACTCGATATCCCCCCTTACCTTTGTATTTCCCTCTCTCTCTCTCTCTATCTCTATGTGTGTGTGTGTGTGTGTGTGTCCTCCCCCGTCTCTCTCTCACAATATCCCTCTCTATCTGTCTCTATATTTATGTGTGTATCCCTCCCTCACTCCCCGTATCTTGTAACCTATATCCACCTTCTTTATACCTCCCTCCATCACTCTCTCTCTATTTCTCCCCCCTCCCCCCTCTCTCTCTATCGCTCACCCCTCCCCCTCTTTCTCCCACACAATCTCTCTCTCTCTCTCTCTCTCTCTCTGTGTGTCCCCCCCCTCTCTCTCATAACCTCCCTCTCTCTCTCTCTATGTGTGTGTATGTGTGTGTGTGTGTGTCGCCTTTCTCTCTCTCTCTATATGTGTGTGTGTGTGTTGCCTCTCTCTATATCTTTATGTGTGTGTGTGTGTGTGTGTCCCTCCCTCACTACCCCTCTATCATAACCTCTCTCCATCTTCTTTATACCTCCCTCACTATCCCTCCCTCCCTCACTGTTTCTCTCTCTACCGCTCACCCCTCCCCCTCTCTCTTAGTCACTCCCCCCTCCCCCTCTCTCTTTGTCCCTCACCCCTCCCCCTCTCTCTTTGTCGCTCACCCCTCCCCCTCTCTCTCCCACACAATATATCTCTTTCTCTACCTCTATGTGTGTGTGTGTCAATCCACTCTCTCTCACACAATCTCTCTCTCTCTCTCTCTCCACTTTCTATCTACCTCCCTCGCTATTTTTCCCTGTATCACTCTCTCCCTCCCTTCTCCCTTAATCACTAGCCCTCCGTGCCTTTATCTGTCTCCCCTACCCTATCTCTCTCTACTTGTATCCCTCCCTCCCTATCTCTTGCCCTCAATTTGGCCCAATCTCTCCCTCAACCCCTCTACCTCCCTCCCTCTCCCACATCATCTTTATCTATCTCTCACCCTCCCTCTCCATGCTTCTCTCTCACAACCTCCCTCTATCTTTGACACCGTCTCTCTCTCTCCCTCTCTAGATTTCCTTATACTTGTGTGTGTGCACATGTGTGCCACTCCCCTCTCTCTCTCCTTATTTCTATCTCCCCCCCCCCCTTCACACACACACACACACACACATCTTCTATCCCTCTCTCGCTATCTCTTTCCTTCACTCTCTCTTCATCTCTCTCTCTCTCTCTCTCTCTCTCTCTCTCTCTCTCTCTCCGCAAATTGAATTTTCTCCCTCTTCACCTTCTCTTTACATCCCTCATTATCCTACCCTCTATCATTCTCTTCCTACCCCTCCTTTACTCCTCAACCCTCTATACCTTTCTCCCTTCCTCCCTATCCTTCTATTTAACTCACTTTCTCTCCCTCACTCCCTCTTCATCCCTCCCACCCCACTGATCCCACCTTCTCTCTCTCTCTCTCTCTCTCACACAAACACACACACACATCTCCCACTTTCTATATTGCTCACCCCTCCACCCCTCTATCTATCTCTCATTATGTCCTTTCACTTCTCTCAAATCAATCCCCTCCATCCATCTCTATCTCCACCTTCCTCCCTCCATCCTGTTTGTGCTAGAAATTGTTCCCATACTACTACAGGAACAAGCTAGAACAATCTTAGAAATAAAAGCAAAATGAAACTGGTTTTTTATGATTTTGGCTTGAAAGTTTATCAATCAAGAAGGTAAATCGTCAACAAGCTAACACAAGTACTGAATCATGAACCAACATGAAGAACTGGGATGCAAACACATAGAATATAAACCATGAGCATTATGAACGGAACACTGATTTCATCCACGACACATAAGCACTTGCATGAAAAAACACATTAATCAAGAAGTGAAATTATATATTGAGTGGCCAAACATACCATAAATAAAACCAACATGGAAGATAAAAATGGCTTAAAAGTATGCATATATCAGTATCAGTATTCAAACTTACATGAAAGTCATGAGTCTTAGGTTGATATACATCTAGCTCTAAAGCCCCTTCTTGAACAAAATTCGAACCCTACTCCCATTTTCTTCGACTATCTTCAACTGCAACGGTCATGATTAACCACCACTCTTTCCAATGATTCGGGATTCATGTAGTGCCTTATTGCATTAACCTTGAATTTTACGCTATAGGAATGTTCTCATGAAAATTTTGATAAAGAACTCAAAGGCAAAGGTTAGACCTTAAATATAAACCTTGGAATAGACTTTAATATAAGCATTTTCAGACTTCAAAGGATATATAATACTTAGTAAGCCAAAAGAAAACCTAACAAAATCAAATAAAATGCATTAAACATTATTAAAATTAAAACAAACACAAAAATGTAAAGTAAATAGGAAATAAATCTTTGAAAAACAACACATCACAGCTAGGAACAATTTTCAAAAATGTGTTGCTGCTAATGCAATTGAATTAGATGTTTGATTATGATCCCTGGGAATGAAGGAAATATTAAATGCTATAAAGTAATTATCAATCATATCCCACACTTCATTTTTGTATACCTTAAACAAATCTTGTTTTACTTGATATTTGTCCCTAACCTGTTGGACAACTAATTTGGAGTCGCCATAAACAGAAATATGTTGAATGCCTAGGTCCTTAACAGCTCTTAAGCCAAGTATTAATGCCTCATACTCTGCTATGTTATTTGTAGTTACAAATTCCAACTTGTACATCAAACTAATCATATCTCCACCAAGAGAAATCAAAACAATGCTAGCTCTTGCTCCTTCCTTGGATGAGGAGCCATCAAAATACATTTTCCATAATTCATCCTTTTGTTCAACGGTACGTTTGATTGGTTTTTCCTTTTCTACATGTAACATGCCACTTGTATTGTCATCATTAAAATGTAGCATACAAGACCCCAAATATTTTTCTACAGCATAAAGTGGATCATTTGTTGGGTTCTTATCATCTGTGACAATATACGCATATTGTAATTCCCTATACAATCTCCTATTTTCTCCTCTAAAAAAAGGAATAGTTGCATATGATAAATCCATTTGTAATGTACCACCTACCTTCTTTTCCCAAGGCCTTGAAATTAACATTCCAAACTTAGGAGTGATATCAGCAACCACCACATCCATAATGACACTTTTCATGGGTAATTGAGTCAAATTTACCACTAGATCCTTAATCACTCCTATGCATTTAACAAATCTGGAATCAAATGCATATAATTCATGATATGGTTTTGTGATACTCAAACGAAGAGCCTCCATGACTGCTTTAGGCATCAAATTGTGAGAATCTCCATAATCCAATAAACAGTTGTGAATCATTTGATCATGCACAGTTAAAGGTATATAAAAAGGTGGAGAAGAATTTGAATCATTTTCAGTCTTATCAGCTATGGAAGAACCAATAAATATTTTAGGATGTTCTTCTTGGAGATTCACAGTATCTGAAGGTATTTGATTAGTAGATGAACCCATCATTTTAAGAACGAGATCCCTATAGCAAGGATTCTTCATCAATTCAGTAAAAGGTACTGGAATCTTGATCTTACATAGTTCATTCTCAAAATTAAAAGTTTGCACATTCATGTTCACTTCTTCAATCTCTGCAGCTTTATCTTGGTCACCATGATTATGTCTCTTCTCCTAGGTTTGATTTGATGACTGTTTAGGAGGAAGAGTTGTCTTCTTTTTAGGAATTTGAGAAACCTGCTTTGGACCAGACCTCAACTTAATAGACCTCTTAGGTTTAGATTGACATATATCAGTTGAAACTTTAGGACCCAAATCACTTTCTGTTTGATAAATATTTGCATAAAAAAACTCAGAATTCTGACAATCATATTCAATTAAGAGACCCTCTAATACTAAATCCCCAAAGTAATTCAAATCTTGATTTGAATCTTCATACTGTGAAACCTTACCTTCCTCAATTTCAACAATTGCATTATTTTGGAGCGAAGGAGGAACTTTCTGATCTTTATTCTCTCTTATTTCGCTCTGGATGTCATTGTTTCTTCATTCTCTAGGGATGAATCTAGGAGCAAATTGGCCCCCAAATTGATTAGGGTTCCTTTCTCCTTCTTGTGTAGGCTTATTTGAATTCTTTTCTAACTCCAACTTATTTAGTCTTGCTGTTTAAACTTTTACTAATTTAGCTATCTCATCTATTTTTCTATCTACTGTCT